>CM042239.1:2464951-2664951 GCA_023566225.1 Romanogobio albipinnatus
ATTACAATCGGGCTAAGGCAAGGAGATCGTTTTGAACACTGGCTGATTATTTACATGCTCAAATTGATTTTGGATAAAAAAAGAAATTTAACGTCTGCAGCTTTAATATGATTTTTCTTTAGAAAGACAAACATAAATAGTGATGCAAGCCAAAATATTAAATGTTGTGGATGTATATTTACTGAGTCATTGTATTTAATGTTTACTGAACATTTTGACCCCCCTCTACAAAAGCTGTGTGCAAAGTGAACCACATTTGGTTTTTGATCACTGCAAATGAGTCCAATTCAACCATTTGAACATTGAGTTTGAACTCTGAGATCCCCACATCTATGTGACCAAACCACATAAGGTCTTGGAAATTGGTTAATGTTTAGTATGTTTTGAGTTATGGGCATGCAAACTTTTTTTTTTTTTTTTTTGTCTTTCTGAGCCCAACTTTCAACTAATCTCTGCAGCTCTCCATCTGTGATCTTGTCCACTCAAACTCTCCTCCTCGCCGCATTAGGACGATATACACACACGTATTTTAATTGATTGGATCTTCTTCATTATTGCTCTGATGGTGTAAATGGGATTTTCAGTGCTTTACCTATTTTCTTACAGCCACTTTCTGTTTTGTGAAGCTCTTTTGCTGCACATCAGAACTATATTCTTTGGGTTTTACTCATTCAATTCAATTCAATTCAAATTTATTTGTATAGCGCTTTTCACAATTCACATTGTTTCAAAGCAGCTTTACAGAAAGTGCATTTCATAGATGAACAGTAAAAATGTTAGAAAGACAATGTTAAAGAATAATGTTCGAAAAAGTTAATCAATCGTGTATTAATTTAGGCCATAACAACGCTGGCGTTGAGTCGTCTCTTCACAGGTTTTGGGGCATCCGAAGTAACCAGTGTAGAGATGATAAAATTGGTGTTATATGATCATATTTTCTTGACCTAGTAAGAACTCTAGCAGCTGCGTTTTGGACTAACTGTAGTTTGTTTATTGAGGATGCAGGACAACCAGCTAATAAAGCATTACAGTAATCTAATCTCGAGGTCATGAATGCATGAACTAACTTTTCTGCATCAGGAATAGATAGCATGTTACGTAGCTTAGCAATGTTTCTAAGGTGGAAAAATGCCGTTCTTGTAACATATGAAATATGATTTTCGAATGTCAGGTTGCGGTCTAATATAACACCCAGGTCTTTTACTGTAGTGGATAAAGTGACAGGACATCCTTCCAAGGTAAAGTTGTATTGTGAGAGGTTTTGTGGGCAGTTTTTTGGACCGATAAGTAATACCTCCGTTTTATCTGAATTTAATAGCAGAAAATTACACGTCATCCAGTATTTAATATCTTCAACACACGCTGTCAGTTTAGATAATTTAGCGTTTTCGTCCGGTTGTGATGAAATATATAATTGAGTGTCATCAGCATAACAGTGGAAATTAATTCCATGTTTTCTTATAATATTACCAAGCGGCAGCATATATATTGAGAATAGCAGAGGGCCTAATACGGATCCTTGCGGCACCCCATAGTCTACTGACATCATCTTGGATTTTTCCCCATTTAGACAGACAAAATGGTAGCGGTCTGATAAGTACGATCTAAACCAGTTTAATGCCTGTCCCTGAACACCAGTATAATTTTGAAGTCGATCTATGAGTATTTTATGATCTATAGTATCGAACGCAGCACTAAGATCGAGTAGAACTAGTATTGAGATAGAGCCTTGGTCAGAAGCTAGAAGTAAATCATTTGTGATTTTAACGAGCGCAGTTTCTGTGCTATGATGCGGCCTGAATCCTGATTGAAATTTTTCATAGATATCATTTTCTTGCAAGAAAGAGCACAATTGAGCGGACACAACTTTTTCTAGTATTTTAGACATAAATGGAAGATTTGAAATTGGTCTGTAATTTGCTAGGTTATTATGATCTAATTGTGGCTTCTTAATGAGAGGTTTTATGACTGCCAGCTTGAATATTCTTGGAACATGACCTAAAGATAAAGACGAGTTAATAATATTGAGAAGAGGCTCTTCCACTACAGGTAACAACTCTTTCAGTAGTTTAGTGGGTATTGGATCTAATAAACATGTTGTTGGTTTAGATGCAATGATAAGTTTATTTAGCTCTTCCTGTCTTATAATTGTAAAGCGGTGTAGTAGTTCTTGAGGGGCGACAGTAGCGGTTGAATCATAAGACATCATTAAAGATTGTACATTTACAATTTTGTTTCTGATGTTTTCTATTTTCTCAGTGAAGAAATTCATAAAATCATTACTACTAAACTGTAACGGAATATTTTGCTCAGGCGATGCTTGTTTATTTGTTAGTCTAGCCACGGTGTTAAATAAAAACCTTGGGTTATTTTGATTATTTTCTATTAGTTTGCGGAGATGCTCAGCTCTGGCTGCTTTTAGGGCCTTTTTATAACGTGACATACTATCTTTCCACGCGATTCTAAAGACCTCTAAATTAGTTTGTTTCCATTTACGCTCTAAGTTACGAGTTTCTCTCTTGATAACGTGTAGCACTGTTGTACCATGGTGCTTTAGTTTTCTCTCTAACCTTTTTTAATCTAATTGGTGCAACAATTTCTAATGTGCTAGATAAAATGTTGCTCATACTGCTAGTCATTTCCTCTAGTTCATCTGTTTGTTTGGGTTCACTGAGCAGCTGAGACAGATCAGGTAAGCTATTTGAGAATCTATCTGTAGTGGTTGGGATGATTGTTCTGCCTGGTCGATAACGTGGCGCAACATGACAGATTTCAGCAGTACGCAGTATGCAAGTTACCATGTAATGGTCAGTGACATCATCACTTTGCCGTATAATATCTATATCGTTTGGGTTGGTTCCATGTGTTATAATTAAATCTAGTGTGTGATTAAGACGATGAGTGGGACCAGTGTCGTTTTGCTTGATCCCAAAGGAGTTTAATAGATCTGTAAACGCAGCCCCTAATGCATCATTTGTGTTATCTACGTGTATGTTAAAATCTCCAACAATTAATGCTTTATCGACGTTGACCAACAGATCTGAGAAAAAGTCTGCAAACTCTTTTAAGAAATCAGCATAGGGCCCTGGAGGTCTATACACAGTAGCCAAGGCTAGAGATAATACGGATTTCTTTCTTACATCTAACAGCGTAACTTTTAGCACTAGTACTTTAAACGAATTAAACCTGTGACCTGTTTTCTGAGTAACATTAAGAATTGTGATTAATGATAAAGGGAATTTGGTTTGTGTTTCCTCATATTTATACTCCTGTGGAACAGGAAGTCATAGCTGGACAGTTTCACCCTAGTGTGCTAAAACATGTAACAATCAATGGGAATATACTTCAGAGATATTTTAATTCTAAGGGTGCCAATAATTGTGGCCATCTTGTTTTGGAGAAAAACATTTATTTTATTATGTGATTTACTCCCCACTTTCCATTCTTTTACTTCAATGAAAATAATAATTTTTGGAATGAAAGATCAAAAGGATAAACAATGCAGATTTATTTTTATAGCCATCTTTGATCATATTTACCAGGGATGCCAATAATTCTGTCCATAACTGTTATGTCTATTAGCCTGACATCAAGATGTTGGGTCTTGGAACACACCATTGGCAGGGCTCAATCCGAGGGGTGGGATAAACGCTTGTCTTTCAGATTCCCTCTGCACGCAATAGGATAGCGCTACAACCAACCAGAGCAAAGAAGAAGGTGAAGCGGAGCTCGTTGATGGATTAAACTTTGGCCGTATCCGGTCGGCAAAACTCCAAACACATCTTCCTTTCTTAAGAATGACTTCAGTGCCGTTCTTTGTTCTTTTCTCAAAGAAAAGCTTAACTCCAAGTCTTCCAGAGTCACGGCTAAAGCCGATTGGAAAGACCGCTGTTCGCCAGCTTCTGTGTTTACGAGTATCACGCGGAACCGCCGCAACTCTGCCGTCATTATGTTAAGCCCGCCCACCGACTCTATACACGACGTGATTGGCCTGACCAGAGTTTGGTTTCTCCAGCTCGCAAGCCAACGGAGAGTTGCTAGACGACCCTGACTGCAAATTACATCTGCTGCTGCTAGGGCGCTTCTAGATTTCTAGGCTATATGTCTATGCAATTTATGCAATTGTGTTGATAGAAAAAAACGAGATACATTTGTAGTTTCAACATTATTTGTTCTTCAGATGTTACACAAAGTATCAGCTGTATGAAATGTGACCCACATTTGGTTTTTGACCACTGAAAATGTGTACAACCGACCAATTTTCTCTCTGAGCCGCATTAAGATCTCATCTCTGGGATTGAACCATCGACGGCCTTTAAAATGAAGACAGTAAAAGGAAAGTTTGTAAAGAACCAGAATCTAAAAGGATATTGAGATGCCTTTTATACTTCTACAGGAATGCAAACTTGAGGTGTAAACACAAGAAGTGCTTTTCAACGGTTTTTGTCACCGTTGGCATATAATGCAACAAAGATTGATAAAGTCAACAGATTTCACTCATAACCCTACCAATAAAATAATGACGCTGCCATCTTTCTAAAGTCATTTTACATCCCTGTAATTTGGCTCCAAATCTCACATGGAAATTTTGACTACAGTACACCTCGCACAGTCTAATAACTGTGAAGATTGAGAAATGTTGCCTAACGATTGTACAAAACCCCTGTAATGCAGCAGTGGATATAAGCCTGTATATGCGTAGTCATGCATAGTACATTTCTGATGAAATTCTCTTCTCTTCTATAATCTTTATCTTTTATATGAAAAAGTAAAGGGAGAACCTCGGTCAGAGAAAGTCTGTGTTTGTGCTTTAGTATGCATAGTTGTGTAATGAACCTTGACGATGGCCACGCTGTGCTTAATGCAGGATAATTCTGGCCTTTCCAGGAGGAACAGTCATGATTTATTCATGACAGTCCATCCGTCTGTTCCTGATGCTCGTGTGCCGAGATCGCTCTCTTACAAACACTCAGAAGAACCTGTGGCTTTGAAGACACTAGTGCCAGGAGCGGGGGAATCGCGCCGTGCCGGAGGTGAGTTAACTGGGTCGTGATACGCCATCATGTCTGTTACTTCAAGAGTGTGACTCAGCATCCTAATGAGTTTACGACAGTTTGCGCTCAGCTGAATGTTCAAGTTCGGAAAAAGAACAGGACCCTTTCTCTCTCTCTCTCTCTCTCTCTCTCTCTCTCTCTCTCTCTCTGTCTAGACGTCTCTGAAGCCTCTCCATCCAAAGTTAAAATGATTTAAATTCAGTTATTTCCAGTTTCCTAATTGAAATTATTTTTAGGAGAACACATTTACCCACACATAAAACAGCACACACAACCCACACCACTTTCAAATCTCTGGGAAAAGATGAATTAGACAAAACGCACTCCATACACAAGACAAGTCAACTACCCATCCCATGGGTTCAGGTTAAAATGTTATATCCTAGACACTATTTATTATGGTTGTGGTCACTCCGCTGAATACTATTTGACAGAATGGTATTAATATTGTTTAAGGTTTATTACATACCTGCACATGAGCTTTAACGCCATCCCATTCTTAATCCGTAGGGTTTAATATGGAGTTGCAGCTCTAACAGCTTCAGCTCTTCTTTCCTCAAGGGTTAGGAGTGTGTTTATGGGGATTCTTCTAGAAGCGCATTTGTGATGTTGGACGAGAAGGCCTGGCTCTCAGTCTCCGCTCTAATTCATCCCAAAGGTGTTCTATCAGGTTGAGGTCAGGACTCTGTGCAGGCCAGTCCAGTTCCTCCACACCAAACTCGCTCATCCATGTCTTTATGGAGCGATGCTTTGAGCACTGGAGCGCAGTCATGCTGGGACAGGAAGGGGCCGTCCCCAAACTGATCCCACAAAGTTGGGAGCATGAAATTGTCCAAAATGTCTTGGTGAAGCATTAAGAGTTCCTTTCACTGGAACTAACCCCTGAAAAACAACCCCACCCCATAACCCCCCTCCACCAAACGTTACACTTGGCACAATGCAGTCAAGGCGAGTCCCGTTCTCCTGGCAGCCGCCAAACCCAGACTCGCCCATGGGATTGTCAGACAGAGAAGCGTGATTGGTCACTCAGAGAACACGTCTCCACTGCTCTAGAGTCCAGTGGCGGCACGCTTTACCCCACTGCATCCCACGCTTTGCATTGCACTTGGTGATGTAAGGCTTGGATGAGCTGCTCGGCCATGGAAACCCATTCCATGAAGCTCTACACACTGTTCTTGAGCTCATCTGAAGGCCACAGAAGTTTGGACGTCTGGAGCTCTTGACTCTGCAGAAAGTTGGCCACTTCTGTGACCCTCAGCATGCGCTGACCCCGCTCTGTGAGTTGCTGTTGTTCCCAATGGCTTCCACTTTGTTCTAATCCCACTAACAGTTGAGCGTGGAATATTTAGTAGTGAGGAAATGTCCCGAATGGACTTATTGCACAGGTGTCCAGCGATCACGGCCCCACGCTTGAGTTCTCTGAGCTCCTGAGAGCGGCCCATTCTCTCACTGATGTGTGTAGAAGCGTCTGCAGGTCTAGAGCTTGAGTTCTCTGAGCTCCTGAGAGCGGTCCATTCTCTCACTGATGTGTGTAGAAGCGTCTGCAGGCCTAGAGCTTGAGTTCTCTGAGCTCCTGAGAGCGGTCCATTCTCTCACTGATGTGTGTAGAAGCGTCTGCAGGTCTAGAGCTTGAGTTCTCTGAGCTCCTGAGAGCGGTCCATTCTCTCACTGATGTGTGTAGAAGCGTCTGCAGATCTAGAGCTTGAGTTCTCTGAGCTCCTGAGAGCGGCCCATTCTCTCACTGATGTGTGTAGAAGCGTCTGCAGGTCTAGAGCTTGAGTTCTCTGAGCTCCTGAGAGCGGTCCATTCTCTCACTGATGTGTGTAGAAGCGTCTGCAGATCTAGAGCTTGAGTTCTCTGAGCTCCTGAGAGCGGTCCATTCTCTCACTGATGTGTGTAGAAGCGTCTGCAGATCTAGAGCTTGAGTTCTCTGAGCTCCTGAGAGCGGTCCATTCTCTCACTGATGTGTGTAGAAGCGTCTGCAGATCTAGAGCTTGAGTTCTCTGAGCTCCTGAGAGCGGTCCATTCTCTCACTGATGTGTGTAGAAGCGTCTGCAGATCTAGAGCTTGAGTTCTCTGAGCTCCTGAGAGCGGCCCATTCTCACACTGATGTGTGTAGAAGCGTCTGCAGATCTAGAGCTTGAGTTCTCTGAGCTCCTGAGAGCGGTCCATTCTCTCACTGATGTGTGTAGAAGCGTCTGCAGGTCTAGAGATTGAGTTCTCTGAGCTCCTGAGAGCGGTCCATTCTCTCACTGATGTGTGTAGAAGCGTCTGCAGGTCTAGAGCTTGAGTTCTCTGAGCTCCTGAGAGCGGTCCATTCTCTCACTGATGTGTGTAGAAGCGTCTGCAGATCTAGAGCTTGAGTTCTCTGAGCTCCTGAGAGCGGCCCATTCTCTCACTGATGTGTGTAGAAGCGTCTGCAGATCTAGAGCTTGAGTTCTCTGAGCTCCTGAGAGCGGCCCATTCTCTCACTGATGTGTGTAGAAGCGTCTGCAGATCTAGAGCTTGAGTTCTCTGAGCTCCTGAGAGCGGTCCATTCTCTCACTGATGTGTGTAGAAGCGTCTGCAGGTCTAGAGATTGAGTTCTCTGAGCTCCTGAGAGCGGTCCATTCTCTCACTGATGTGTGTAGAAGCGTCTGCAGGTCTAGAGCTTGAGTTCTCTGAGCTCCTGAGAGCGGCCCATTCTCTCACTGATGTGTGTAGAAGCGTCTGCAGGTCTAGAGCTTGAGTTCTCTGAGCTCCTGAGAGCGGTCCATTCTCTCACTGATGTGTGTAGAAGCGTCTGCAGATCTAGAGCTTGAGTTCTCTGAGCTCCTGAGAGCGGTCCATTCTCTCACTGATGTGTGTAGAAGCGTCTGCAGGTCTAGAGCTTGAGTTCTCTGAGCTCCTGAGAGCGGCCCATTCTCTCACTGATGTGTGTAGAAGCGTCTGCAGGCCTAGAGCTTGAGTTCTCTGAGCTCCTGAGAGCGGTCCATTCTCTCACTGATGTGTGTAGAAGCGTCTGCAGGTCTAGAGCTTGAGTTCTCTGAGCTCCTGAGAGCGGTCCATTCTCTCACTGATGTGTGTAGAAGCGTCTGCAGGCCTAGAGCTTGAGTTCTCTGAGCTCCTGAGAGCGGCCCATTCTCTCACTGATGTGTGTAGAAGCGTCTGCAGGTCTAGAGCTTGAGTTCTCTGAGCTCCTGAGAGCGGCTCATTCTCTCACTGATGTGTGTAGAAGCGTCTGCAGGTCTAGAGCTTGAGTTCTCTGAGCTCCTGAGAGCGGCCCATTCTCTCACTGATGTGTGTAGAAGCGTCTGCAGGACTAGAGCTTGAGTTCTCTGAGCTCCTGAGAGCGGCCCATTCTCTCACTGATGTGTGTAGAAGCGTCTGCAGGACTAGAGCTTGAGTTCTCTGAGCTCCTGAGAGCGGTCCATTCTCTCACTGATGTGTGTAGAAGCGTCTGCAGGCCTAGAGCTTGAGTTCTCTGAGCTCCTGAGAGCGGCCCATTCTCTCACTGATGTGTGTAGAAGCGTCTGCAGGTCTAGAGCTTGAGTTCTCTGAGCTCCTGAGAGCGGTCCATTCTCTCACTGATGTGTGTAGAAGCGTCTGCAGGTCTAGAGCTTGAGTTACACACCTGTGGCCATGAATCATAATCATACACTGTTCGTTCATTGGCCATTCTGTCTCCTGACGGAGTTTTGGTTCCTTGCCGCCGTCGCCTTTGGCTTTCTTAGTTGTGGACACTTAATATTCAACAGTATTATTGATCTGCCAGTACTGACGCTGTTGAAAGAGAACTGAACTGAGCTGGACGATGACATCACTGTTTCTCCAGAGCGGCATTATTTTCCTGCTATCACTGTGAAGCTGCTTTGAAACAATCTGCATTGTAAAAAGATGACTGGACTTGACAACATCAGTCTATGTGGGATAAACTGTGGATCATTTGTCATTGCTTTGGCATCAACATTTCGTTCAACAATCATCATTTCATCACATCATTTCTTTTCTCCTTTGGACACAAACACCAGCTAAAACCTGTGTACCTACAGGACAATTTGCACATGTTTACATACTCTATTCAAAACTTAACATAATACAGAAATGAATGACAGCTTTTTTTATCTAGAAAAATTAAATACTATAAAAACGTGTTTTTCTGTCATTGTTTTATCAGTGACAAAGTGTGTGTGTTGGATGACAATCTGTGTGTGTGTGTGTGTGTGTGTGTGTGTGTGTGTGTGTGTGTGTGTGTGTGTGTGTGTGTGTGTGTGTGTGTGTGTGTGTGTGTGTGTGTGTGTGTGTGTGTGTGTGAGTGGTTCAGGTTTGAGTGGCAGGGCGATAGATTGCATCTCCTGTGTAGGGGATCTGTGAGAGCACAACCGAGTTATCTATTTACAGCTCTGAGGCAAGAGCACAGCTATCAACACACACACACACACACACACACACACACACACACACACACACACACACACACACACACACACACGGTAACTCTCTCACATACAAACACTCACACACACTCTCTCTCTCACACACACACACACACACACACACACACACACACACACACACACACACACACACACGGTAACACACACTCTCTCACACACAAACACTCACTCACACACACACTCTCTCTCTCTCTCTCTCTCTCTCTCTCTCTCTCTCACACACACACACACACACACACTCTCTCTTTCTCTCTCTCTCACGCACACACACACACACTCTCTCTCTTTCTCTCTCTCTCACACACACACACACACACACACACACACACACACACACACACACACACACACACACACACACACACACACACACACACACACACACACACACACACACACACTCTCTCTTTCTCTCTCTCTCACACACACACACACACACTCTCTCTCTTTCTCTCTCTCTCACACACACACACACACACACACACACACACACACACACACACACACACACACACACACACACACACACACACACACACACACACACACACACTCTCTCTCTAACACACACTCTCTCACCCTTATCTCATTACTGAAACAAAAAAACAGCCAATATTTTTCAGTTTAAGAGATTAAAGGCTTTTCAGATATAATTTCAAAAGCATTCAGAAAGTATAAATGACGTTTGATTGGTGGTCATATTCATGGCCAGTATCACAGCGTAAATAACACAACTAGTCATGAAAATGTGTGATTTGACACACAACATGCTTGATATTCATCACATGTTTGGCAGCAGTTTTTAGCATGATCACATGCCAGAGAAGACGATGGATGCCTCAGAATACAGTAAGTGTGAGATAGAATGAGCGTAAGAAGGGAAGAAGGTCAGTTTGAGTAGATCAAGTAATGAAACGGGATCGACTGTTAATGAGGGCATATCAGTGCAGCACAAATCACTCCGGATTATAATAGTCCATAGATTTCATTACTGAATGAAAAGACATAGAGAAGAGAGAAAGAGAGATGGAGGGAGAGGTTTATTAAAGTGATGGAGCTCCTCTTGTTTATCAGCTGTCTGAGGATGTGAGAATGCACAGCTGGCTCACTTCATTAGGACTAGAGTACGTGTCAGCGCGCCTTTCCGCTCACAGTCACTAGTAGAAAACAACACAGTATTGTTGGTGCCAAACGATGACAAACTCTTGGACTAATTAAACAGCTCTGTGTGTGTGTGTGTGTGTGTGTGTGTGTGTGTGTGTGTGTGTGTGTGTGTGTGTGTGTGTGTGTGTGTGTGTGTGTGTGTGTGTGTGTGTGTGTGTGTGTGTGTGTGTGTGTGTGTGTGTGTGTGTGTGTGTGTGTGTGTGTGTGTGAATCACAGTGAGGCCTCTGAGCTAATTTCACTCCTGCATGTAGATCTGTTTTTCTATTCTTATTTGTTCAAAATGGATTCCTCCCAACAGGATGCAGACTCAAACGTTGTTGGATTTTAGTTCAAAATTAAAGTCGGTTTGACGTTTAAACCCAATGTTTGTTTGACGTCAAGCTCCAAGGTTGGGTAGACGTCGAATTTTGGTTGAAATAAACACACGAAAAAACATGCATGGCGTACACTTATTACCAGCTTCACTTATTATTACCAGACTGACTTTATTTCTGTCAGACGTCTACAATGCTATTTTAAAGCAGTCTTATAGAGTTGGCAAATTGCGATATTTTTGTCATCCTTGATGATGTGTGGTGTCTTGCTATTTTGAATTCATTTATGGTTAATGCACGTCGATTGTTGCAGACAGCGCCGACTAGTGGTTGAAGTAGTCGATCTCTCGACTACTCGACTAGTCAAGCCATAGGTCATCATTATGGTGATCAGTGTTTCCTTTATTTGACCAGTTTGACTTTCAGTTTGTGTCTTTGTAACAGTATTGACCAAAACACATCATTTGTTGCAAAGAAAGCCAGAAACGAATATGATCAGGTGATATAGTTTTCAGCATCATAAAGTAGAATAACTCACTAATCTTATCCCTGACCAACCGTGTGTTTTGTTATTAGTAGAATATATTCAACAACAATACTTTCATGCCACAGATCAGACACATTTTTTTGCAATAACAAACATAATTACAGCAGCCAGAAAAAAACTAACGTTAAAAAGTCAAGTAAAACTACCCAACTAAAGCAAACACTGATCACCATAATGGTGAATGATTATTTTCAACAAAACATCACTGTTAATTCTCAATATGGACTTATGTAGGACATAAATAAAGTCAGTCTGGTCAGTAAAGTGTGAAGCTGTTTGTGGAGATGTTTAATCCTCCTCTGCTCAGGGATTTAATGTGCTGCCATGCATTTCACCCTTTTTGCAGTGCGGTTTTTATTCCAACCAAAATTCAACGTCTGTCTGACGTTAGAGCTTGATGTCAAGCAAACGCTGGGTGTAGACGTAGACCAACTTTCGTTTTCAACCGATATATGATGTCTGACTGTCATTGGATTAGTTGTCCAACGTCTTCCTGTTGTCACATTGACGTACTGTGTTTGCTGGGCTATTCCCTACATATGCCTGCACTATACCCTGAATACATGGTGTCCGCCATTTTGTCCGAATACCTGCGCACTGTGTATAACTGTCAACACTTTTATTCCCATTATGTGATTTGATCGCTGATTGACTGATGGCATAAATACACACATCACACACCAGAGAAATATAAGACCTTTACACACCCTCTAAAAGAATATTAGCAAATTCAAATGTTGCAAAGGATTTTTATTATTTCAGAAAACGTCGTCTATTGAATGTCCGTCAATGGATAAAAATGCTTTTTGCTGCCAGGTGGCTAAACCTTGACCACTTGGTTAAGATGACTCTTAAAAGTAAAAGTATTTGTTGGTATGTACAGTTCTAAGAGTGGGATTTGTTTTAGAGAGGTTTTTTTTGTGAAATTGACAATTATTCAGATATGCTTTTCTCTTTTTGAATCAAAGGGGAAACGCCATTCCAAATCTTTCTGGCCCAATTTAACACACAGACTCCGGTCCGGTCCGGTACATACACAAATTCACACAGCGGATGAATGTTGCGACATGCTCATATGTAGCCAGTGAGAACTGAAGATCTAAAGAGCTGATGTCATGCCATCGAGGTCTTTCGTGGCTCCGCAGCGCCCTCTGCTGACCTGCAACGAGTGCGGGATGACCAGCAAGAGCAAGTGATTTGAGTCAGCACAGTCTGACAGAGACAGAAGTGGCAGAGAAACACCCAGAATTTGTGGACAACACAGTCCATAAGAATGAAAAAATTTGAAATATACAAAATATATTGCTAATCACAAAAAATAAGTATACTTCAAATGAATTTTATTAAGTATACTATACGAGCATAGCCTAGAAATCTAGACTCACCCTAGCGGCAGAAAATGTATTTTGCTGCGAGTGTAGTCTAGCAACTCTTGGTAGACCTGAGGAAAAACCAAACTCTGGTCAGGCCAATCACAGCGTGTGTAGAGTCAGTGGGCGGGCTTAACATAATGACAGCACGTCACTGTAGAGTTGCGGAGGTTCTGCGTGCTACTCGTAAACGAAGAAGCTGACGAACAGCTGTCTTTTGAATCGGCTTTGGCCGTGACTCTGGAAGACTTGGAGTTAAGCTTTTCTTTGAGAAAAGAACAAAGAACGGCACTGAAGTCATTCTTAAGAAAAGAAGATATGTTCGAAGTTTTGCCTACCGGATACGCCGAAAGTCTATCAACTAACGTTAGCTCGGCCTCACCTTCTTCTTCGCTCTGGTTGGTTGTGGTGCTCATGGCGCTATCCAATTGCATGCAGAGGGAATTTGAAAGACAACCGTTTATCCCGCCCCTCGGATTGAGCCCTGTCAATGGTGAGTTTCCAGACCCAACATCTTGATGTGGGTCTGGCTTGTCAGGCTAATACGAGCAAGGACCACGCCACAACCATGAACGTTGGAGAATTATGTATTGAAGAAGTTAGGGATGAATATCGAGAGGATGAAGGGGAAGAGAGAAGGGGATGATAGTCAGGCTGATCTGGACGTCTGGTGTTGAGACTCTCGGGAGTGGGGGCATCATCTCAGTTAAATGTAGGCCAAGAGATTAGGACCCCCTGATGCAACCTGGAGGGGAAGAGAACAGAAGATGGTTGAGAGAGGGAGGGAAAGGGAGGGTTTGAGAGAACAAGACAATATGAGCCCGATATGAGAAGGTTTGAGAAGTCAGATGATTGGTTAAGGCCCTGCTCCCGAACCTCAGTTAACTAGTTAACTCCATTTAAAGGGGATTTCTAATGCAATTTCATGCATTCTGACTTAAAACAGTTGGATTCTCCTGCTAATTATGGCCTAAGTTTCCAATAATAAGTTAGCTTCCCAAATAACCCAGCGTTAAGGGAACAGTGGATGCAGTTTGTTTTTCCAGAACAGCAACGTTGTGCAAGTGTGTTTGTTTGTTCCTGGCATTTCGGTGACGAGGCCCAGTTTGACGCTGGATTTGCAGATCGTTTGAAATGGAAATATAGAGAGGCTCCAGCGATAAAAGATCCTAGTCATGAGTGGAAACCGCAGGCGGTGAGTGAAACCGCATCAAATGTGTGTGTTTTGTTGGCAATTGGCGCACAAGTGCATATAATGTGAACACCGTGAATGTATAGTGAATCAAAAGTTATCCAGGGATAATACCATGATCTGTGTGTGTGTATGTTTGTGTGTGACTCTTTAGCTCCGCCCACTAAGTATTAAGTATACGGTGAGATGGTGGTCCAGTGGGTTAAACCACTGAACTGATACGCAGAAGGTTGCTGGTTCGATCCCAGTGGTCGCCACCAGTGTGTCCTTGAGCAAGGCACTTTATTCCATGTTGCTCCAGGGGGATTGTCCCTGTAATAAGGACACTGTAAGTCGCTTTGGATAAAAGCGTCTGCCAAATGCGTAAATGTAAATGTATACGTTATGTAGCAAGTACATTAATATCAAAGCACTAGTAGTATACTTGTAAGTGCACTGTTTCAATACAACTTGGGACTGAATTGGCCCACTTGTTAGTGTGTAAAGGTATACTTTAAGTGTAACAGTAAACTCTGAGTACACAATTAGTTCACAACTAAGTTTTTCATTGTGATGCAGTGAGATCCAGTCAGACAGAGAAGTGATGAATCAAAAAAGATGTCTTTATTTATAAGCAAAAAATCTAATGAATAATATAAAGAATAAAAATATGAATGGTTCAGTAAACATGTAAGTAATATTAGGCTTTTAACAGTAAGTAACAATAAAGAAATATCTCTGAGTAAAATAATGACAGAAGAGTAAAGGAGCAGAAGACAAGTATGTATACATTTCTACACCTTTATTTAACAATAAAAACATTGCAATTCACAGGCTAGTGATGTCCATAAACAAATAAAACATGCTTTAGACATGATCAGTGTGCTCAACCTTAAACATTGCTCTGATTTCAGTAGAGAAACCTGGAGACAGTGAGAGAGAGAAACTCCTTGCTTATGTTGGAGCTCCCTCCAGTGTGTTTATTCAGTATTACACATTATGAATTGCTCTGTATTACACTTTGTAAATGCCACTTGACAGGTCTGACTTGGGTGCCAAACCACTCAATACTTCCAATTCAGCCGAGGGGCGGTGCGTTCAAACCTGGCTTTGACATGCAATCACTGGCACTCCTGTTTTGAATCTGTATTGCTAATGTTTCAATATTTTAGTGAATGTAAGTGTTAGCCACAATTTTAAAATTGATATTACGAGAGCAGTGCAGCTGAAGTATATAGGAAACTCAGGTATTGCATTGTAGGTCTATCCATTTGAGGTCTTTCCTGGTTCGGTTGAAACACACCCCATAATCACAGCCCAATGGAGCAGGAGCAGACTAATATTCTGACTAGAATTGAGTATGACGACATCAGGCTAGTGTTACTATAGCAACAGTGCATTTTATTTAACTATTTTAACCCGGACCCCACTTAATTTTTTTACTGGCACTTTTCTACTCATAGTGTTTTAATCCCCCTCATTTCTTTGACCGGACCTCTCACTTAACCTTCTTTACTTTTGCCCTTCTTAAAAAACATTCAAATGATCTTACATGGACTTGATTATTCAAAATTAGTAATAAAACAATCACTCTTGGCAACAGGGATAGCTTATATGTTTGCTAAGCATAGTGTCAAACGCGGCAATTTATGAGATTAATATCATGGTTAATGAATGTAAATGTGTTTATGAATTATACAGAAAAAGAAAAAAATAACGACCCAGCTAACAGATTTTTGTTATAAGAAAGTACAAATATTCAGTGACTACAAAAATTCAGTGTTGGTTCTGGGAATGTACAAAATGTCCAGTTTTCTTGTCGTTAGAGGAACATGTTTTAAAAGGTATGACGTTCCTCAATCTGCTGTAGATGTCTGACAAATAAAGTCAGTCTGGTCAGTAATGTGTGACGCTGGTGATGCTGTTTGTGGAGTTGTTTAATCCTCCTCTGCTGAGATCTTCAGAGATTTAATGTCTTCTTTTATCTTCAGTAGATTCCATCTAAGGCTCTGGGTGAAGTCTGTTGTAGTTGTGTTTCTATGTCCTTCAGTTATTCTGCTTGTTAACAGCAGATGTTCATCACAAATTATCAGTCATCACTCAGTTAATCACTGATTCAGTGTTAAACTTAACAGCCTGTAGTGTGCACACTGAACAGTGTTCATCTCATCTGGGTTGAACCATGTGGGGCCTACATGTAAACTGTGGACAAAACTGGCGGGGCTCCAGTTAGACAGCCCAGGTCAAGCTCAATTGGGCCCCCCATGGGTGTGCTGGTTGGGATTGTGCTACTTTTCATTCGTTTTTTATGTAAACACAGTTGTCTCGTGCATAAGAGCGTTCTAAAGACTACAAAGCCAAATGAGATCACAGGTTATTTGACTTGTGATATAAAGTAAGTTTGGAGTAAAAACATGGTTTTAAGATTAAGTTTTAAGATTTAAGATTGTTGCTCTCTGTCACATAGGCCTACCTGAAGCTCATTCATTATGCAGCTCATTATGCAGCTCATTATGTGGGCAATTATGTCCTTTTTTCTCTCAGGTAATACTTATCATTATTCATTAGATATCACGCCTCCGCACATACTGGCTTTGTGAAGAAAAACTGTCTTTTTTTCTAAATCAGTGTATTGTTTTATGTGAATGAGTAGGCTCAATGATTCTCACATCAGTTTAAAGAAAAAACTCTATGCAAATACACCCTGGAGTCAAAAGTCTTGTGAACACATATCTATTGTGTGTTTTGAGACCTTCATTTTAAAACATTTTATTTATTTTTTTTAAACCGTGCATAAACATTTTTCTCTCAAAAATACAAGCATGTACATACATGTTGCTCACATATTATGACAGCCCAGTTTGTGCCGAATGCAGTGTAATTACACTTTTGCCATTAATGTGTTTATAAGCAACTGAAAAATGCACAAATGAAATATCCTCATTCATTTGTATGTTCATCCAGAAGTGTTGTTTGGGCTTTTTAATATTAGAGATTAGAGATTAAAGATTTGGTTTAAAATCCTCCACCATGGCACTGCCCCGCAATATCAAACTACTATTTCCCTAACACTTCATGGGTATTATCTTTCTCTGTATCATTATACAAATACCGCCTCTGGGGTACAATGTGCTAACACTTGTTACTTTTCTCAGCGCTGGTGAGGATGGACCAATCACAGTCGTTTGTACACTAGAACACTTTCCATCAAACTGGTGTTTCCGCTGCGGCTCAAAGGAAAGACACTCGTATAGCCAATAATACGGCACATTTATTGAGGAAATAGTTGATTATAGCATTAAATACATTCATTTTTGTAACTGTTTGCCAATTTCTGCCACAAAATAAAAAACATGTTTTGGTAAATCTAATGACATAACTCATGCATTTAATTATGAATGAAATTAAGTGAAATTATTAACCTTTTATGTCAACATAATTTCGACTTTGTCATAAAAAGTGCAGTGCATTTATCAAATACAACAGATAAGAGATGATAAAATACAGAAACCGAAATCCAGCATTGAATAAACATAAAGCCCACCAAGAACCCGGAACACAAATACAACATCCCTGAAGAAAAGATTTCTGCATTTCCACCGTAAACCGCTAAACTGAGAGTATTGTTACACATCCGTGTTTTAATTTGGGGTTTGATCGTAATAATTCACAAAGTACCTGTAAAATAACAGTGTTTTTATGTCAAACTTTACTTTTTTTTAATTTTTTTTACATTTTTACAGTTTTTATATGGCATTGTCCGACCAGTTTAACATTATTTTTGTAATTTTACATAGATTTGTTTGTAATCTGTAATTTGTCATTAATAGTATAATATTTCAAATAACAGCCGAGTTGTTCATTTACAGATATTGTTTGTGATTTTACGAGTTTTGAGTACAAGTTAAAATAAAAGAAAACAAAATAAATTAGAGTTATTTTCTGTAAAATTAGGAAACGCAAGTCTGTTGAGTGGCGTCTCTCTTCTGGTCCTTCTTTTGGAAGACGTTCCCATCGGATTGGATTCTCCATGAAAGTTTATCACCTTCTGCCAGTCCCTTGTCCTTCAGGATCTGCTCCATCTGAAGAACACAAACAGACTTATGAAGGACATTTCTGCTGTGGAATTACAGTGGTAAGAAGAGCGAGACTCACCTCCGATAAAATCGCTTCCGGATCATTCAGATTTCCACTTGATTTCACCTCCAGTTTCACGATCTGTCTCTTCTGGGCTGTGGGACGAACACACTGATGAACAATTCATAAAGAATAATGCACAATCAATTTATATTAAGTGAGTTTCATGTCCATGGACTTTGAGTTTGTTTATCTTCTTTGTTCTAGTTTCCTGCCACTCATTAGTTTGGTGCATAAATGGTGCAGATCTGATTATCATGGTCTGATTTAAAGCTGTGAATGTGTTCTCATTAAGTTGTAAAAAAAGTTATTTTTGAATGTTCTAAATGTTTAAAAAAAGTTTATTCTTGGTTATGTGAACCTTAACATGCCATAAGATTATTAACATTTCAGAGAACGCTCAAAAGTATCAAGTACAAAATAGATTTAGTTCAAATTCTCATTGTTTGAATGAGAATTGTCTCAAAAAAGACAATATATGGTTAAAAAAAAAGAGCCTATATGGTTCAAAAGCCATGTGTGAGGCAACTCAATGAAATTATGAAAAAATGCATATTAATAAGATAACTCACCAACATAACACGCAAAAGGATTAGTGTTTACACAGTTGCTATCATACCAAACACCGTTGGAAACTTTAGCACACAATTGAGTGCCCAAAATTGCTTTAACCCATTTTCTGAATGAGGAGCTACTCTGATCTGACCAAACAAAGTCTCCAGGAGATGTAGTGCGGAACAATCCAATCCATGCGTTTCCCATTCCCACAGTATTCAGCAGCTGGTCGTGATCCTCCTGGTCATCAACGGTGGCGAGATCCGTGTAATGCTCTTTGCAGTATTGCTGTGCATCCGTCCAGTTCATGCGCTGAGACACATAGACAAACTCATGAAGAGAGAATGTGACGTGCAACAGAGCTGGAGAAAGAAGAAAGATGCCATGAGTTATGTTTTTAAAGACATTATTAAAGACCAAAAAACAATGAACGGACGTTCTATTGACGTTACTGGAAGAACATTTGTTCATAACTTTGAGAGAACCTTCTGAGAACATTCCCTGTTAGCTGAGTTGCTACTTGGATGGAAATCACCGTAAACAAGAAATGAACACATTTACCAAAACCCTGAACTAACCTGAGAAGAGCAGAGACTGGAACCCGTTCCTCATGATGAGACACCTTTGAGGAAAACAAACACTTATTAAAGCATGGGCGTCGGAACCATTGTGTGTGTGTGGGACAAGACCCAACTACTTTTTACGATCAATGATATTGGACCCACTCACTTTTATCGTCTCTAACATTCAGCACATGTCTGTTTACCTACCCCTAATCGATAAACACTTATTATTTAAAACATTTTAGATGCTTTATTTCCACTTTTCTAATATTTTCGTCATTTTTATTGAAAATAAATGCCTTTCCGATCTGATATGTGATGGGGAAAAGGGAGAAGATTGAACTCGGCGAAAGGCGGACTCGAACCGCGGACTCGATTTGTGTCAAAACTAGACGTCGTGCATCTTACCCCTACACCACTGCCGCTCTCAATGAAATGGTGATTTCCGTAATTTTGTCTTTCTGAAATACGTGGTATATTTGAACTTATTGGCATCTACTCCAGTAAAACTCCAGTTCTGAGGACCCACCCACGTTTTTTTTTGCTTCCGACGCCCATGTATTAAAGCAACACTGGGTAACTTTTGACGCTCTAGCGGTTAAAAAACAACACAACTACATTAACAATGGAGCGGTTCGTAGAGTTTTATTTTGAACTTGGACTTAAGGACTGTAAGGTTGAGACTAATCAAAGATATTTGAAATAGAACAAAATCATCATCGTGCCCAAGATATTGGAAACTGACTCAACCCCCTTAACCTAATCAGAAGGGACATTTGGAATTTCTAAGGACAAAGGAAAGCTTGGCCTGCAAATGTTTTCCACACCTTTGGTACAGTGGGAGAAGTGTCGTCTGATTGGTTACTTTAAAACTGGTCTGATTGGTCAGTTTTAAATGAGTCATATTTGACTTTGGTGACATCAGGGGAGAGGATGAAAGAAGATCCCAACTGTAGCTCTTTCTCTTTGGATTCTCTGCCTTTCTCTAGAGAGAGCTGCTCTTTGGCTCTCTCTCTCTCTCTCTCTCTCTCTCTCTCTCTCTCTCTCTCTCTCTCTCTCTCTCTCTCTCTCTCTCTCTCTCTCTCTCTCTCACAGGTAACATTCTATGCATAGGCCTACTGAGTACAATTAAGGGTTTACGTTTACTTGCATTTGAAACTATTTTAAATGTAACCATAACTAGAATTTGTGTTTCCATTTAAAAGAGATTTCTGTCTATTATGTAATTGACATTTTACATTTACCTGATTGTTAATAAATTGTTACATTTTGATCCTTTCAGAATTAATCTGTAATTATTAAATATCTCCAGTACGGTATAATTGCAACAAAGGGTTAAAACGGAATGATTAAATGTATGATTAACCATCAAATGTAAAGGATCAAACAACCAATTGGCATTCTCTTCTAAATTCGACAACTATGATAAAGAATGTTCAACAATAAAGGATGTCAGATAAAGAATCTTATAATTAAATCCATTTTGCCCAGCTGAAACACTGAACGCACATGCGACCGCGGTTCGTTACCGATCCTTGGAGCGAATTCATGCGGTCTTACAGGACTTAAAGATAAGTCAAGGAGTTCAGTAAAGTTGGCAATATAGTCACAGATTCAAACTTCCTGGATCAATAACTCGTGAGCTAAACGTTGTTAAAGGCAGGGCTGGACTGGTAATCCAGCATACCGGCCATTTTCCCGGTGGGCCGACGCACTTTGGGGCGGATACAAGGTTATTTATTTTTATTTGATATTATTTTTGCCACAGACTGGCCCACCATACAGGGACAGTGGCCCAGTGGTTTATCTTCTGAACTGACCAGGCCAAAGCGAGAGAAACCTCCCCCTTATGGCGCCCGGATTTAAAAAAAAAAAAAAGGTTTTTGAATAGCAGCTGAAAACAGCCGCGAGCATATACATACAACACGAGGTAAATTGGAAAACGCCAATACACACAACTACAAGCTTGTCAATCCAGCACCACCACCTTTATCGAAATGTACCTTGCAGATACTAACAGTGAAGAAATATGGTGTTTTGGCCGAAATGTATTTATTACAAATGTTCAACCATGGTATTTCACGAGGGCAATTAAACGATCATTTAACAAAACGGCTCTAAAGCCTGGATCCAAAGAATTAAAGACAAAGCTTTTTTCTCTTTAAATATGTTTTATTAACTTTTTTATAGTGCTAATTAATTTTAATTGACGTAAAATGTTAATTCAATGAGAGTCTCATGAAAGATAGATATTAGTGTCTTACTTAAATTAAGTGTTAAGCTATTATTGCTTTTAAAGGGGTATTTTCAACCCAAAATGTCATCATTACTCACCCTAATGTCATTACAAATGTAACGGTGACGGCCCGATAAATAAAAAAAAATCAAATAATTATTTAATTTAGATTTTGGTCAATTAATTCGGGCACCAGACAGGAAATCCTGTCATATTTTAAACAAATAACCCAGATTCGTTACATAAATCAACTCAACGTCAAGAGGTTAGTGTACCTTCCAAACAATCCTAATGCTAGGAATGTGCTTATTTATTTTCAGCAATGTGAATGTCTCAGCTGAGCATTATTTATTTGTGTTCATCCAGTGTAGAGGAAAATTTGGTTGTAGCTTGTTGTCTACTTTACTATGATTGGAAAGAGGTGTCATTTGTGTTTTAACAACATTTAGCTCACGAGTTATTGATCTGGGAAAATCTTGCCAACTTTACTGAACTCCTTGAGTTATGCACTGACCGTATTTCTTTAAACTTATGTCCAAGTTCAAAATAAAGCTCTACGGACTGCTCTATTGTTAACATATGGAGCTGTCTGAAACACTGCCAGTGGGACATAAAACTTTGAAGAAAAAAAAAAACATTTCGTCCCATCCCATCCCATGTATTTTTTCCACCACCATGTCCCTCTAAGGGCTCCGTACAAATGCCTGTAATAAACATCATGTTTTAATTCAGAGCGATCACACTACTCTCTCCACCCCTGAAGGATCAGTCAAAACATGTTTACCTGTAATTTTCACGCTGTGATGAAGTTTCCTGTCGTCTCTGTGAAAGTAAATCTCAGTGACTTTTGATCTTCATGTTATAACGACAGCATGATGTTAAAATCACAAAAGACCAATCACAGTGATTTAACCAAAACCAAAAACTCCTTTCAAAGTGACCAAAGAGGTTTAACTTACATTCAGAAAATGCTGTTTCACAGTCCAGCAGAAGTGCTCCAGCGATTCCAGGATCAAAATCAAAACATCTTTAAACAGCTTATCAGTTTTAAGCACAGAGATCTTCCTCAAATCAGCATGAGCATCATTTTCCTGCAGCAGCGACAGACTGAAGGCCGATGATGTCAGCACTCCTCTCATTTAATCAGTTTTTAGTCTCGATTTGTAATTTATCACACATGCAAAAACTGTCCTCTCAGATGCAAAGTGTTTTAGTATGAAGACACTGATTTACATTTTGGATTTACACTTACTCACACGAATAGGAGCGAAATAAAACAAACCCAGAGCAACAAAAGGGTAGTATTGTATTTATAACTTTATAAACTATATGTAGTAAAGTTTGTTGTTATGGGAAGAAGGAGGCGGGAACCGGCGAACGTTACTGTTACAAACAGAGGTGACACGGATAACAGATGCGGATGTAAACTGGGTTTATTGACAGAACCAGGAAGTGAGCAGATGTGGTGAGTAACAGAAGTGGCAGTCCAGGAGAATGGTGATGACAAAGGGTGATACAATACGTTCTTGTTTGCAGGTTGGCGAGACATTGGAGCGAAGGAGATAAGGAACCAGGAGACGAGATTAGGAGACACTCAGGAGATGTTGGAGCACAGGTAAGGAGTTCAGGTGAGCCCGTGGAAGCAAGCATTAGCGTAGGGCATGTGAAAACGATACCGGACGGTGACTGAGTGCGTGTGTGGGGCTTGAGTGCAGGTGGTGATTGCAGTGATGATGACGTGCAGGTGTGTGTGCTCAGAACTCTGGTGATTGGGATCGTTATGTCTGGGAGAGGGTGGAGCCTGGCGTGCTTGTGACATTACCCCCCCTCCACGGCCATCTCCTGAGGGCCGAGGACCCCGACGCCGTGGTGGTTGACCTCTACCCCGAGGCGCCGGTCTGTCTGGGTGAGAAGCGTGGAAAGTCTCCAGTAAGTTTGGATCTAGGATGTCGTGCCTGGGTTCTCATGAACGCTCCTCTGGGCCACTTCTCGGGAGTCCGAGATGTTCTGGACCTGGTACGCCGTGCCGGTGTCAAGGAGGAGTGGAGGAGGGGGCTCCGGGGTAATGCCAGGCTCTGGGAAAACAGAAACAGAGGGGTAGTGAGGTTTCAGGAGTGACACATGGAAAGTGGGGTGAATCCGGTACTGAGGTGGAAGTTGAAGTTTATACGTTACGGGGTTGATCTGCTGCAGGATGGTAAAGGGGCCAATGAATCTGGGACTCAACTTCTTGCACTGCAGACGCAGTCTGATGTCCCGGGTGGACAGTCAAACCTTCTGCCCAACCTGGAAAGCAGGTGCTTCTGAGCGGCGAAGATTGGCTGTCATCCTGCGTCTGCGAAGGGCCCGTTGAAGTTGGTGGTGGGCTGAGTCCCAGACCCTCTCACTCTCCTGGAACCAGTAATCCACCGCAGTGATGTCGGAGGGTTCCCCGGACCACGGGAAGAGGGGAGGTTGATAGCCGAGCATGCACTGAAACGGAGTAAGGCCGGTGGTAGGCTGTCGGAGGGAGTTTTGTGCGTACTCGGCCCATCCAAGGAACTGGTTCCAGGAGTCCTGGTGGCCATGACAGATTGTACGGAGGCAACGGCCAATCTCCTGGATCTTTCGTTCCGTCTGCCCGTTCGTCTGGGGATGGTATCCTGACGAGAGGCTGACAGTCACACCTAGGAGGGAGAAGAAGGCCTTCCATACCTTGGAGATGAACTGGAGACCTCTGTCTGATACTTCAGGGATACCATAATAACGGTCATCAAAACTTACATCCAGAAAATGCTGTTTCACAGTCCAGCAGAAGTGCTCCAGCGATTCCAGGATCAAAATCAAAACATCTTTAAACAACTTATCAGTTTTAATTCAATTCAATTCAAATTTATTTGTATAGCGCTTTTCACAATACACATTGTTTCAAAGCAGCTTTACAGAAAGTGCATTTCATAGATGAACAGAATAAAAATTGTTAGAAACACAATGTTAAAGAACAATATTCGAAAAAGATAATCAGTCGTGTATTAATTTAGGCCATAACAACGCTGGCGTTGAGTCGTCTCTTCACAGGCGTGGAGTCGTCTTATCACAGGTGTTGGGGCATCCGAAGTCTTCATGAGAGGCTGGATACAAACTGGAGCTGACGAACTATTTACCTCGGGACTAGTGTCCCGAGATAACAACAGAAAAGCAGATGGGAAATAATTAGCGTAGCTGCTGTTCAGAATATTATATTAATGCTGTTGTTCCCATTTAACTGTAGTATAAAAGGTAATTATAATGTGAATGCTTGGCTAAAGAGATGTGTCTTTAATCTAGTTTTAAACTGGGACAGCGAGTCTGAACCTCGGACAATATCAGGAAGACTATTCCAGAGTTTAGGAGCCAAATGTGAAAAAGCCCTCCCTCCTTTAGTGGACTTGGATATCCTAGGAATGACCAGAAGCCTAGAGTTTAGTGACCTTAAAGAGCGCGATGGGTTGTAGGGCGATAGAAGATCCGTTAGATACACTGGAGCTAAACCATTTAGGGCTTTATAGGTCAGTAGCAATACTTTGTAATTGATACGGAACTTAATAGGTAACCAGTGTAGAGATGATAAAATTGGTGTTATATGATCATATTTTCTTGACCTAGTAAGAACTCTAGCAGCTGCGTTTTGGACTAACTGTAGTTTGTTTATTGAGGATGCAGGACAACCAGCTAATAAAGCATTACAGTAATCTAATCTCGAGGTCATGAATGCATGAACTAACTTTTCTGCATCAGGAATAGATAGCATGTTACGTAGCTTAGCAATGTTTCTAAGGTGGAAAAATGCCGTTCTTGTAACATATGAAATATGATTTTCGAATGTCAGGTTGCGGTCTAGTATAACACCTAGATCTTTTACTGTAGTGGATAAAGTGACAGGACATCCTTCCAAGGTAAAGTTGTATTGTGAGAGGTTTTGTGGGCAGTTAGCACAGAGTTTTAAGCACAGAGATCTTCCTCAAATCAGCATGAGCATCATTTTCCTGCAGCAGCGACAGACTGAAGGCCGATGATGTCAGCACTCCTCTCATTTAATCAGTTTTTAGTCTCGATTTGTAATTTATCACACATGCAAAAACTGTCCTCTCAGATGCAAAGTGTTTTAGTATGAAGACACTGATTTACATTTTGGATTTACACTTACTCACACGAATAGGAGCGAAATAAAACAAACCTAGAGCAACAAAACTGTAGTATTGTATTTATAACTTTATAAACTATATGTAGTAGAGTTTGTTGTTATGGGAAGAAGGAGGCGGGAACCGGTGAACATTACTGTTACAAACAGAGGTGACACGGATAACAGATGCGGATGTAAACTGGGTTTATTGACAGAACCAGGAAGTGAGCAGATGTGGTGAGTAACAGAAGTGGCAGTCCAGGAGAATGGTGATGACAAAGGGTGATACAATACATTCTTGTTTGCAGGTTGGCGAGACATTGGAGCGAAGGAGATAAGGAACCAGGAGACGAGATTAGGAGACACTCAGGAGATGTTGGAGCACAGGTAAGGAGTTCAGGTGAGTCCGTGGAAGCAAGCATTAGTGTAGGGCATGTGCAAACGATATCGGATAGTGACTGAGTGCGTGTGTGGGGCTTAAGTACAGGTGGTGATTTCAGTGATGATGACGTGCAGGTGTGTGTGCTCAGAACTCTGGTGATTGGGATCATTGTGTCTGGGAGAGGGTGGAGCCTGGCGTGCTTGTGACATTACCCCCCCTCCACGGCCATCTCCTGAGGGCCGAGGACCCCGACGCCGTGGTGGTCGACCTCTACCCCAAGGCGCCATCGGAGCGGAGGAGGTGTAGCAACAATGACCCGATTCAATCAGATTTTGGGCCGAATACATCACCGGATAGGCCTTTGCACAGTCCCTCGTGATTTCCTAATCAAATCAACCACAAACAAAGAACTGTTGTGGGTGATCAGTATATCAAGTTAATTAATAACCAAGGAGCCAGATTGTCTGAGTCTAAAGAATGGAGCATCGAATGGTATAGCCTGAAGGAAGTCTTGTGACTTGTCAAACGAACACACATACCCTGTGTGCAATAGGCGAACAATACAATAGACACAGGACTGTGTGCGTGACGCATCGCACACATCTACCTTATAGGAAACATATGGACCAAAAACAGCCTCCATAATGTTTAAATATATATATTGTGTTGATTTGATGTCCTTATACGATGTATTAAAATAGCTAGGATGTTTACTGTATGTAAAATTAAACCTGTATGCCACTAACTGTGATAATCTTGTATATCTGGACGCACAAATCGCAGAATGATCGTTCTTAGTATCTCTGTTATCGCAAGAATATGACTAGGCCAAATCTTGCTCAGAAATCAGATTTTGATGCATAATTTCAGAAATACCAGCTTTCTAAAGAAATAGAGGCTTTAGAATTTCCACCCTACTGATTAACTCAGAGGGAAGGGGTTGTCCACGAACAAAGGACAATGAAAAACTCGCGCCTTTGGTCTCTCATGCGCGATTGGATCACTCCAGGATAAGGGCGTTGGTCATTGTGTCCATAAAAACGGGAACTGACCTTAACTCTTTGCTTCCTTGCCATTGAGAGAGACCCGGCGCGCATCCTTGCCATTCCGAGAAGACCACCCTGGCCTTTGACCTTCCCTTGAGAGAGGGATTCCTTTGGCACCAAGCCAAGAGAGAGAGACCTGCAACTTCTGGAGCGACTTTCCTGAACTTCACAGAAATTCTCCGGACTCACCTCCTTAGCGAACTTCCACGACGATTCGAACTCAGACACGTACACGAGAGAGCCTAATGCAAGTATTATATTTCACCTTTAACTGCTTGTACGAGGTTGTCTTAATTAATCCTGATTCACGAAATCATAAATGTCTGAAGGGTTTTGGTGAAGTGATTGAACTGTCTCTCTCTCTCTCTCTCTCTCTCTCTCTCATCTCTCTCATCTCTCTCTCCCTCGTGAATTCTCTCTTTCCATCATTCTTTTCCTTTTGATTTTATTCTATTAAGTTTGATCTTTCCTTGTTTGTACCATTTCATTTTGTTTCTCCTATATATATATATGCATATTTACCCCCGTGTGATTCGTAGCTTTGTATTCTGTAGTTGTTTTATTAAAACCCAATAATTGCATTAAATTGAATCCGTATTGTTTTGCTCACAAATCTCGAAGTCACTGAAGCGTAAGATCTAAGCTACCCATTTAAGCTTGATTTTCATGTATTACTACTTTAGTAATATAAATTGTGCAAACATAAGCGATATTATTTGTCCTGATCAAACAAATCAATGTTTCTTAAGGTTTGTAAGATTGATAATTGATGAAGAAATCAATTTGGATAAAGGTTACTTTTAAATGATTAAAGGTTCCGTTATACGTTAATTTTTCTGTACAACAAGCTAATAATATTCATAAACTCATGAATATTCATACCATTTGAATTAATTATTCCCCAGAACTTATTGTTGTTACAGAGGGGTAATGCCAGGCTCTGGGAAAACAGAAACAGAGGGGTAGTGAGGTTTCAGGAGTGACACATGGAAAGTGGGGTGTGTTAACTTCATGTGCAAGTGAATGTATTATCGCGAGAGTCTACAAGAATGTATTATCGCGTGAGTCGGCGTGACTTGTTGTTTCTTCTTCTTCATGTGTGAGGGTTGGCGGGAGAACGGCGGAGGTTGGAAGTAATAAAAAAAACTTTCTGTGGAACTACGTTGTATCTTTGGCTATTTTCAGGGTGAATCCGGTACTGGAAGTTGAAGTTTATACGTTACGGGGTTGATCTGCTGCAGGATGGTAAAGGGGCCAATGAATCTGGGACTCAACTTCTTGCACTGCAGACGCAGTCTGATGTCCCGGGTGGACAGTCAAACCTTATTCCCAACCTGAAAAGCAGGTGCTTCTGAGCGGCGAAGATTGGCTGTCATCCTGCGTCTGCGAAGGGCCCGTTGAAGTTGGTTGTGGGCTGAGTCCCAGACCCTCTCACTCTCCTGGAACCAGTAATCCACCGCAGAGATGTCGGAGGGTTCCCCGGACCACGGGAAGAGGGGAGGTTGATAGCCGAGCACGCACTGAAACGGAGTAAGGCCGGTGGTAGGCTGTCGGAGGGAGTTTTGTGCGTACTCGGCCCATCCAAGGAACTAGTTCCAGGAGTCCTGGTGGCCATGACAGAAGGTACGGAGGAAACGGCCAATCTCCTGGATCTTTCGTTCCGTCTGCCCGTTCGTCTGGGGATGGTATCCTGACGAGAGGCTGACAGTCACACCTAGGAGGGAGAAGAAGGCCTTCCATACATTGGAGATGAACTGGGGACCTCTGTCTGATACGATGTCTTCAGGGATACCATAATAACGGAAGATATGGTTGAACATCGCTTCAGCAGTTTCCAGGGCTGTGGGTAATCCTCGTACAGTTACAATCCTACAGTTATCCTCGCAGGTACAATTGTCAGAGACTGGGAGAGCCGTGATAAAATCCACCCCTAGGTGTGACCATGGGCGGTTGGGAACGGGCAGAGGATGGAGTTTACCAGCTGGCAGGTGACGAAGACTCTTTGATATGGCACATTCCCTACATCCCTGCACGTACCTTCTTACATCAGCTGACATTTGGGGCCTCCAGAAGCGCTGGCGTAGCAGCGAGAGGGTTTCATTGACCCCAGGGTGACCAGTGCCCAGTGATGTGTGGGAGGAATGGATGATAGGGATGCGTTGTGCTCGTGGAAGGAACTGCAAGCCTGGAGGAAAACCCGGCGGCACGTTGGTGGAGGCATTGGCAGAGGGCAGGGTCTCCTCCTACCAGGAGATGGGGCTAAGGAAGAGCTGCATTGGGAGAATGGGCTCATCTTTTTCTAACCTTTCCTCAGGACCGTGGATGCGGGAAAGGGCGTCCGCCTTGATGTTCTTGGCCCCTGGTCGATATGAAATGTTGAAGTTGAACCTCGTGAAGAAGAGTGCCCATCTGGCTTGACGAGGATTCAGCCGTCTTGCCTCGCGGAGATACCCCAGATTCTTGTGGCCGGTCAGCACAAGGAATGGATGTTTGGCGCCCTCTAGCCAGTGCCTCTAGTCCTTCAGTGCGAGTTTGATGGCGAGGAGTTCGCAGTTCCCAATGTCGTAGTTCACCTCCGCCGGGTTGAGCTTGCGGGAGAAGAAGGCACATGGATGGAGACGACTGGGGTTCCCCTGCTGCTGAGAAAGGACCCCACCCACTCCTGTGGTGGAGGCATCCACCTCGACTACGAAGGGTAGTTCAGGATCGGGGGGACCAGGAGGGGAGCGGTCGTGAAGGCATCTTTCAGGGTCTGGAAGGCTTCGGTGGCAGATGAGGTCCAGGACAGAGACTTGAGCTTGTTACGTAGGAGACTGGTGAGGGGACTGGCGATGGAGCTGTATTGATGGATGAAGCGACGGTAGAAATTGGCAAAGCCGAGGAATAGTTGGAGTTCCTTGACAGAGGATGGGGTTGGCCAGGACCGGATGGCTTCCACCTTCCTCTCGTCCATCCGGATGCCACTGTGGTCGATGTTGTAGCCGAGAAACTGCACTGAGGGCTGATGGAATGAGCATTTCTCAGCTTTGGGGTAGAGCTGGAAGTTCCTCAGGCGTTGAAGGACCTCCGCAACATGACGGCGGGGGGCGGCCAGGCTCCGGGAGTAGATCAAGATGTCGTTGATGTAGACCAGCACGAACCTGTGGAGACACTCCCGGAGCACCTCATGTATGAAATCCTGGAATACGGAGGGGGCGTTGGCGAGTCCATATGGCATCATGAGATATTCATAGTGGCCAGTGGGCGTGACAAAGGCGGTCTTCCACTCGTCCCCCTCACGTATTCGGATGAGGTTGTACGCGCTGCGGAGGTCCAACTTCGTGAACACCACGGAGATGTTGCAGGGCAGCTGGGACGAGAGGAAGGGGATATCGGAACTTGACAGTGATATTGTTGAGTGCTCGGTAGTCGATGCAGGGCCGCAAGCCTCCGTCCTTTTTCGCCACGAAGAAGAAACTTGAAGCGGATGTAGGGGAACGGATGTAGCCTTGCTCCAGTGCCTCTTTGATTTAATCCTCCATGGCCTTCTCCTCCGGAAGTGAGAGGGGATAGATCTTACCCTTGGGCACTGGTGCACCTGGCAGCAGATCGATGGCACAGTCCCATGGCCGATGGGGAGGCAGCTTGGAAGCCCGTTGGGGACAGAAGACGTCACTGAAGGGGGCGTAACAGGAGGAAACATCCACCGAACGTCCCTCTACCGGACTCTCGATGGACGTGGCACAGACAGGGAGATCTTGGGAATGAGGAGAGGGACTAAACGGTGATGATGGGAAGCAGTCCGGGAAGCAGCTGTCGCCCTACATCAGGACTTCTCCTGTCTTCCAGACTGGGTTGTGCTGCTCTAACCATGGGCGCCCAAGAATGATGTCAGCTGTGGATTCCTCCAGAACCAGCAGGTGTAGCCGCTCCATGTGCGACTAACCTGCCTCCTACTGAGGGGTTTCCCAGTTACCAACTGGATCTGGTAGATGGTCGGAGTGGCGATCGTGCGGAGCTGGCAGCAGAGGGTACCCGAGATGAAGTTCCCGGCTGACCCAGAGTCGAGGAGGGCAGTAACTGGAAGGGAGATACCGGCAGCAGTAAGGTTTACAGTAGTGGTGAGTGGCTTAATTTTATTGAGTGATGGAATTATTGCACTCACCATGGGTCATGGAGGACGGACTGGGCATTCGGAGATGTAATGCCCAGGAAGACCGCAGTACAGGAATAGATTCTGGGTCAGCCGCCTCTGCCGCTCAGCTGCTGTCAGACGGGAGTTCTCCAGTTGCATGGGTTCTGGGTTGGGTTCTGGAGAGCTGACGCCATCTGGTCGGTGGAGGAAGGATGAGAATGACGACTGGCCCTGGTGTTCTTCTATACACGACTGCATATGAGTGGCGAAGCGGATGGAGAGTTGAATGAAACGTTCTATCCCGATGGTATCCTCATATGCAGCGAGATGCAGCCGCACCCGAGGATCCAGACCCTGTCGGTAGGTCGTAATCAAGGACTGCTCGTTCCATCCACTGGCAGCAGCGAGGGAACGAAACTGGAGAGCATACTCATTTACTGTAGATGTACCTTGCTTTAGATGGCTTTCCAAAGACCTCTTTGAAGTGTGTCATGAACCCGGACAGGGTCTGGATCACTGGACTGTCGTTGGACCACTTTGGCACGATCGTTCGGGTACAGGCGCAGCTGCATGTCCAGGACCAGCGAAAATTGAAGAAGGAATCCGTTGCAATCCTCCGCTGAACCAGAGAAGGGGGCGAAGAAGCAGTGGTGTTCTTTCCTGAAGTGCTCGCTGGTGAAGGTGCAGGTGCGCTGGATGCAAGAGCTCGCCAAACAGCGTCGACGAGCTCTTGGAAGGGATCCGGGTGCTCATCCTGGTGCTGTGCGGTGTTGGTACGGTATTCTGTTACAAACAGAGGTGACACGGATAACAGATACGGATGTAAACTGGGTTTATTGGAAGTGAGCAGATGTGGTGAGTAACAGAAGTGGCAGTCCAGGAGAATGGTGATGACAAAGGGTGATACAATACGTTCTTGTTTGCAGGTTGGCGAGACAATGGAGCGAAGGAGACAAGGAACCAGGAGACGAGACGAGGAGACACTCAGGAGATGTTGGAGCACAGGTAAGGAGTTCAGGTGAGTCCGTGGAAGCAAGCATTAGCGTAGAGCATGTGCAAACGATACCGGACGGTGACTGAGTGCGTGTGTGGGGCTTGAGTGCAGGTGGTGATTGCAGTGATGATGACGTGCAGGTGTGTGTGCTCAGAACTCTGGTGATTGGGATTGTTGTGTCTGGGAGAGGGTGGAGCCTGGTGTGCTTGTGACAGTTACAAGACTTTAATAAAATAACAAACACAAAATTAAATTAAAATCGGCAGCCCCTCACGGACGACTGCCGCGCTCACACATAACAAAATATAAACAAACACAACGTCTTGCACTGTCGTCGCTCCTCCTTTTATGCTCCCCTCACTCCTCTGTGAGACGAGACCGGTGTGGCGCGCAGCTGGCGCTCATTATCACCCGCCACCAGCCCACTCTCACGGTCCCTCGCCTCGCTGCTTGCCACACTACAATCACTGGCTATTGAGTTGATGTGCAAGTTTCAAGGCCTCAAACAACTATCAATTTTATCATCAGAATTCAAGTGTTTTTAAACCTTATAGTGAATCTCAAGTCAAGTCACCTTCATTTATATAAGGCTTTTAACAATACAGATTGTCACAAAGCAGCTTTACAGTGATAACAGGAAATTAAGGGAAGAGAGATTTTTTTGGCTGTACATCAGCTCTAGAAAAACGTTTTTGTTTTTGTTTGATTAATTTCCGTTGTTAATAATCATTAGTTATTAACTTTGGGGCCACTTACACGACACCATTTTCAACCAAAATAGAAAACTCTCAATGCGTTCCGGCCGCTCATCCGCATGACAGCAGCGCCTGGCAAGAGAACGCAAACCTTGAAACGATACCGTTATCATCTTCGTGTAAACTAAAAAAAAAAACACAAATCTGAGAACGGTGACGGCATGCATGTAAGCATTACGTGTTTAGTCTATAGGCAAGAGTGTTCGAATATGTGTGTGCGCAGGCGTGTAGTTTTTCTTTACAAAATGACGACCAAATTAATTGCATAATACAGCATCTTTAGTCATTTCCGATAATTTGGATAATGTTTTCATCTTTACAGAGGGTCTAGTTGACACGGTCTCTGCTGACACTCCAGGGATGAGTTGGTCATGAGAAATGAGCTTTCTCCGCAAGATGGCTGGGCGCTCCTTAGAGATCGGAGCTCGGACACTCGGGAGGAGCTCAGAGTAGAGCCACTGCTCCTCCACATTTAGAGGAGCCAGCTCAGGCATCTGTTCTGGATGCCTTCCCAGGGAGGTGTTCCAGGCGCGTCCCACCGGGAGGAGACCCCGGGGAAGACCTAGGACACGCTGGAGGTATTATGTCTTTCAGCTGGCCTGGGAACGCCTCAGCACCCCCCCGGAAGAGCTGGAGGAAGTGTCTAGAGAGTGGTAAGTCTGGGGGTCTCTGCTTAGACTGTTGCCCTCGCGACCCGGCCCTGGATGTATGGATGGATGGTAACATTAGACATGTAATGTGAGAAGAAAAATCAAGGTGAGAACACTTGAGAACAGAAAGTTTTTATTAAATGATGTAAAAAGTGATTGGTAAGTTAGTGAATTATTAAAATTAGTGTTTCTGAATATTTGCTATTATTAATCATGTTTAATCCACTGCACGCTGCTTTGCAACCCACCTCCTCCTTAAACTTGTGTTTAACTTAATCAATGTCATTCTGTTGTTATTGATGCATGCTCTGTTCTCAATGGGGAATTTACGCTGCCCTCCCAGTTTAAATGGGAGGTTGTCCCCAGAAGCTGTTGCTGTTCCGTCTTGTCTTTTCATGGAGCTCATGAAAAGGATGGGGAATTTAGAACAGAGTCATATCGCCAAATGTAAATTTAGCAAAATATGCCAATAAAAAAAGCTGTCTAAAATGTTGTCCTGACTGAAATAGATTAATGCAAACTTTGAGGGGTTGATCCCAGAAACAAATGAGTCTGAACTTTGTGTCCCAGAATGAAGCAAATGCACTATAAGCAAATGCTGCATTGTGTAATTCTTAAACACACACTATGAGTCTGTTTGCATGAGGATTTAAGGGAACAACATCAAGGAAAACAAAGCCTTCTGAAGGCTCAATCTGTCACCATTCTGTTTAGTTTTATTCATGGACTTTCAGTTTGTTTTCATTTGTCACATGTTTCTTTGTTCTGACTCCCACCACTCGCCATAGTCATTATTAATTCTTATGTGTCACCTGTGTGTAATTAATCATCCTTGTTTGTGTTCACTACTTAAGTTGTTCCTTCTCCTGCACTGGTCCTTGTCTGGTCACTATTGTGTTTAGTTGTGCTAATTCCTGTCTGTTTGCTGGATTATCTGTTATTAAAATATGTTTACTGTATTCGCCTGTCTTTGGGTTTCTCAGCATTACTAGAACCTTAAAAATCAGATTTTACTGTGTTATAGGCCATTTCAGTTTTCAAGGCTTTTTGCCTCTTTCTTTCTCCCTTGTGTCATTCCAAACCTATATGACTTTTTTCTGTAAAACAAACAAAGAAAATCATAAATGTATGCATCAGTGTTGTTTTGGGTCTGTTGATCATACAATGAAAGTCCATGGGGTCCAATGTTGTTCCCAGTGATCTTCAAAATATCTTCTTTTTTATTGAACAGAAGAAAGAACAAAAGTCATGCAGGTTTGGAGGGAGAGTAAAAATATGAAAATATTTGAATACATGAAACATTAGACCTCCTTGAACTGTCACCTTATTGTGGTGGAGGAGTTTGAGTACCCGAATGATCCTAGGAGCTATGTTGTCTGGGGCTATATGCCCAAGGCAAACAGGTCCTAGGTGATGGGTCAGACTAAGAGCGGTTCAGAAGCCCATTATGAAGAACAAATAATCAAGGACCGAGACATAGCCCGGTATGGCGCAGCCGGGGCCCCACCCTGGAGCCAAGCCCGGGGTTGTGGCTCGCATGCGAGCGCCTGGTGGCTGGGCCTCCCCCCATGGGGCCCGGCCAGGCTCAGCCCAAACGAGTGACATGGGGCCGCCCTCCGGTGGGCTCACCACCTGTAGGAGGGATTGTTAATGGCCAGTGCATAGTGGATCGGGAGGCAGTCGAAGGCAAGGGCCCCGAAGACCCGATCTCTGGACACGGAAACTGACTTTAGGGATGTGGTGGTCCCTCTTTTCAAGAAGGGGGACCAGAGGGTGTGTTCCAACTACAGGGGGATCACACTTCTCAGCCTCCCCGGGAAACAACATAGGGACGCCGGCACACAACAGCGTCAGCTTCTGTGATGAAGCAAGTCACTCCCAGGCAGGGGAAGGCGTGGTGAAGAGACCCAGTGTCTCGTTCCCTTCTCAGGGAACTCGAACTGCGTCTACTAAGACACTTTGGGGAACAAGTACCCACTATGCCACAACGAGCACTGCCTGTCGCAGTGTGAAGCTGCGCACAGGCACACTTAGGACGAGAGCACTAGAGTGCCGGGCATAGAAGGGATGTCCAGACTGTAAAATTTAATAAAAGTATGTGGGGTGGCCCAACCAGCTGCATCGCACACTTCTTGGATTGGGGCCCCTGAAAGAATGGCTCTAGAGGACGCCATGCCTCTGGTTGAATGAGCCCTTACGGCCAAAGGTGAAGGCAAACTCTGCACCTGATAGGCCATAGATATAGCCAGAACAATCCAGTTGCTGTTTGGATGCGGGAAGCCCCTTCTTAAGCGACCCGAAACACACCAGCAACTGGTCTGACTTCCGACATGAAGAGAACCTCTGGATATAAATCTTGAGAGCTCTGACCGGGCAGAGCAAATTAAGTCTCTCCTCATCCGCCGTCACGTGAGATGGAGGATAAAAAGCCTGCAGAACCATAGGCTGTGCCATATTAGAAGGCACCTTAGGCACATAGCCTGGCCTGGGATGCAAGACAGCCTTAAAGGGATAGTTCACCCAAAAATGAAAATTCTGTCATAATTTACACACCCCCATGATGTTCCAAACCTGTATGAGTTTCTTTGTTCTGCTGAACACAAAAGAAGATATTTTGAAGAATGTTTGTAAAAAAAGCAGATAGAGCAACCATTGACTACCATAGTATTTTTTCCCCTACAGTGAAGATAATATATACATATTGCCATATAATCAATGTATGATTTGCCTGAACCACATTTGTGTGACTATTAATATGTTTAAGATTTTCTTAAAAGAAAATGCAGAGGCAGAGTGATGTTTCATAACATATGTCGTTTTATTGTAGCTAAAATATACATACAGAGATAGTGAAAGCGTTTTCAAAAATGCTGCTTTCTATTTGCAGAAACTACCAAGGACACAAGTCCAAACTTTGCATACTTGTTGTTAAGAAGCACCCCAAATTATTTGTTTTAAGTATACGTTATGTAGTCAGTATATTAATATCAATGCACTAGTAGTATACTTGTAAGTGCACTTTATTGCACTTATTATTATTTTTATTTTTTTTCATTCAACTTGGAACTAAATTGGCCCACTTTTTAGTGTATAAAATTATACTTTAAGTGTAACAGTAGTAAACTCTGAGTACACAATTAGTTCACAACTAGTTTGATGCAGTGAGATCCAGTCAGACATTTTATGTGGGTCTGGCTTGTTAGGCTAGTGATGACTATAAACAAAAAAACATGCTGACATTATGAGTGTGCTCAACCTTAAACATTGCTCTGATTTCAGGACAGAAACCTGGAGACGGTGAGAGAGAGAAACTCTTTGCTTATGTTGGAGCTCCCTCTGGCGTGTTTATTCAGTATTACATGTTTTGAATTATCCAGAATCAGAAAGAGCTTTATTGCCAAGTGTGCTTGCACACAAAAAGGAATTTTTCTTGGTGCTGAAGCTTCCAGTGCACATATACAATACAAACACAACAAGAACATAGTAATACAAATTCTAAGAATAAAAATATGAAAATAGCATAAAAAAAATATTAGGTCACAGTTACGTTTAGTCAGAATAAACATTTACAGATTATAAACATATTTACAGTGTGTGAGAAGTATGAATAAATATAAATATAAATATCTCCTGAGTTTAGAAGATATTGTACTAAACAGTGCGAGTATTGCACTTTCAGGCATATGCCTTGGGGGAGGGGAGGGGCGGGGGTGTATTTTAACTGTTCAAGAGGGAAATGGCCTGTGGGAAGAAACTGTTCCTGTGCCTATAGATGTTCTAGTGGCCAGTGATCGGTGTCACCGTCCTGATGGTAACAGTTCAAACAGGAGGTGTCCAGGGTGAGTGGAGTCTGTGATGATTTTCCCTGCTCTCTTCCTCACTCTGGAAGAGTACAGGTCCTGGAGGGTTGGCAGGGGAGCACCAATAATCCTCTCCGCAGTCCGAATTGTGCGTTGTAGTCTCCTGATGTCAGATTTGGTAGCAGAACCAAACCAGACAGTGATGGAAGTGCATAAGACAGACTCAATGACAGCCGAGTAGAACTGAATCAGATTTTCAAACCTGCAGTAGAATGCATTCAGATCCTCAGCCAGTTGTTGATTCTCTACAGAACGGAGGGATGGTGACTTGTAGTTGGTAATGTTCCTCAAGCCTGTCCAAACTGAGGCAGAGTCGTTTGCTGAAAACTGGTTTCTCAGCTTTTCAGAGTAGCTTCTTTTAGCAACTCTGATCTCCTTTATCAGTCTGTTTCTGGTCTGGTTATACAAGACTTTATCCCCACTTCTGTAAGCATCCTCTTTGGCATGACGGAACTGTTTGAGTTTCCCAGTAAACCATGGTTTATCATTAGTGAATAATAAGAATGTCCCGGTAGGAATACATGTATCCTCACAGAAACTTATGTATGATGTTACAGTCTCTGTGAGCTCATCCAGATCAGTGGTAGCAGCTTCAAAAACAGTTCAATCAGTGCAATCGAAGCAGGCTTGTAAGTCCAGCTCCACTTCATTAGTCCATCTTTTTACAGTACTTAGTACAGGTTTAGCTGATTTTCAGTTTCTGTATTACACTTTGTAAATGGCCACTTGTAATTTTTTGAATGAGAGATCAAAAGAATAAATGATACAGATTTATTTTCACACCATACTTTTAAACAATTAAATTTGTCCTGACTAATTTAATTGACCTTTCACTCGCCTTGTTCTGCTCATGCTTGTTAAAATAATGATCTGTTGAGATTCAGTGCTGTGGGTAAAGTTAATGTATTATAGCGCTCTTCTTTTTGTTGCCACATTCATGTAATGTATGACTTAAAGGTAGTACTGAACAGTATTTATATATATTTTTACCTCAAATACAACACTATGTACATCAGCCATCCCCACGCCATCACTGCCTGTAAGTGAGGTCAAATTACACAATATGGCATAGAGATACACGCAAGAGATCACTTTCGGCGCTTGTATCCCATTGAGATACGGCGCATTGTGTACATTTGACCTCACTCTTCGGAAGTGATGGCGTGTTCGTGGCTTTTGTACATATAGTAGGGAGGTTAAGTGACTTTTGACTTCAAGTCATGATGCAAAGGTCCCCTTTGGTATGGAAGTACCTTAGGGCCATAGAAATAAATTTATCTTAAGACACAAGTGAGATCACATTTTGTAAGTTCAGAAAAAGACCCAAATATATCCTATTCATACGCCTATTCATTATTTTTCTCACATGAATAGGGTAAAACATTTAACCTTTTAGATATCACCATGAAAATTACTGAGTTGATTACTTATATCAAGACAAACAAAAATGTATTACAAGTTTTTTTTTTATTGTTTGTTAACATGGACAAATGGTGCATAATCTAATTACAGCTGTGCTAATTTGCATAAATACCACAACAGATCTAAACATTGGGTACAGCGTTTTTAAAACATTCAGAGATTCAGTCAGACATGGAGGGGTCTTGAATCAGCCTGAAGGGGTTGTTATTCTCTATACATTATCCCTTACTTGAGATGAATGACATGAATTACATGACTACAACAATCCATGTGTCCATATCTTAAGACAGCTAACAAGTTATTTGCTGCTGCTAGCCGTGTTAGCTATCTAATGAAACTATTCGCTAATCCTAAACTTGACATGGTTTCACCAAAAATAGTCGTACAACAGCTTAACACATCCAGATGTCCCCAATAAATTGTAGTTGATCACCAGGTATGTTTTATTAATGTATATTAAGAATAATCCATGTAGGAAAAACAAAAGGACATTTTTCTTACCTGAGGGACAGCTTAGTGACAGTTGAGGGCCTTGAATTAATGACTGACTGAATCTCTGAATGTTTAATGCCTTGGCTGAACAGCTCTGTAATAAGAGGAGGCTGAATCAAGTCCAGCGATGTTCCATAATTCCCCAAAAAGCCTCTCAGAAGAGCGAAAATAAAGGGGTCCTGAAAAACATAGTAAAAATGTTTCACCCTTCTCGAGGGGGACTCACCACTCGCTCCTCGCGGCGCTTCAAACCCAGCCATCAAGCTAGTATACGACCACCATCCTGAGGGGGGCGCTTTCACTAAACAAACCAGGCGGGCCGTCAGAATCTTACATTTTCTGCTCATCATAGGCCCACCGGCCTGATGTAAAGCACCCAGGGGAAAACACAGGAGGAAGGGAAAAGGGCAGCGCTCATCTGCGCGTCCTAGGAGGCGGAGTCTGCTGCCTACGCTGGTTCCGGTTACCAGCCCCGGCTTCCTTCCTCTTTTTGTTGCGGGTGTCCCGCCTTCCCTGCGCCCCAGTCCTCCGCGGAGGGGGCGCTCGAGAGGCGACGCTGGCTCGCTGGTCCCGCCTCCAATCCTCAGACCGGGACGGGCCAGGGACACCCGACTGCCTGGGCGCGGTCCCGGACCTCAGCGGAATGCACGTTCTAAATGCCGCCGAGCGCGCCTTCGCCTCCCTGAACTTTCCCACCACCGCCTCAACGGAGGTGCCAAAAAGTTCAGAGGGCGAAACCAGGGCATCAAGGAGAAAGGACTTCTCTTTCTCCCCGATGTCCGCCAGGTTCAACCACAGATGTCTCTCCGTGGCCACCATCGCCGCCATCGAACGACTGATGGCAAACACTGTTTGTTTGTTAGCCCGGAGAGTGAAATCCGTGGTCCGGCGCAACTCGGTCACCGCATCAGGGGTTAGACCCTCCCCCTGATCGAGGTCCCTCAGCAGGTCCACCCGGTAGGCTTGTAAAACCGCCATGGTGTGCAAAGCCGCCCCAGCGTGACCCGCCGACATGTACGCCCTGCCGTTCAGACGCGAAGTCGTAAGCGAGAAGTCGTAAGCCCGGAAGCGAGATAGTTCGCGAACGTCTCGTCCACAGGCGGCACGACACATACCCAGCCTCGATAATAATCCCTCGACATCAGCAAAGTTAGCTCGCTGATGTCGATGGATGCGGGCTGAATAAGGCTTCTTCCATCCCTTCGAGATCTGCTGGTGGAGATCCAGAAGAAATGGAAGACTCCCGGGAGCTGGGCGGTCATGAGTGGAGAGAAACCGGTCGTCCAGCCGATTCAGACGAACGGCCTCTCTCCTCACGCGCTGCCAAGGCAGCTGCAGTCTACCTGCAGTGCGTTCCATGACCTCCAACAGCTCCCCGTACATGGGACAGGATGGCTGAGAGGCTTCAGCCTCAGCTGACTCATCAGCCTCTTCGACCATCCTTTGCTTAGTTGGAAGAGCAGCAGACGAGGAGGAGGAGCTCCTCCGAGGTCTGCCCCTCGCGATCTGGATCGTCATCCGCGAGCACCACACCAGTCTCCAGGCGACGAGCCAGATCCATCTGGGAACCCCAGGACTTAAGACGCCACTTAGCCTCAGCTTGAGCGGAGCCGTCCCCAGATGCTGCCTGTTTGGTTAACCTGTTTAGCCTACACGTTAACATGCATTTTGTCCGACTTATAGCGCGTGTGTCCGACTTGATGCGTGATTTACCTTATAAGCTCGCGTTCTTAACGTCGGAAACGTTAAGAACGCGCGTTTTTGTGGTAAATCACGCGTCGAGGATGCGCATTTTCGCCGGTCCCCCCGCCAGGCGTGCCCACTTGCGATATTCCATTATTATCCAAAATTCTATTATGGAATCTTATGAGGGCGCCTACTCTAGCCTGTTAGTCCTCTAAAATGTTATATAATATTGAGGAAATACAGAAATTATTTAGAAACGCGCAACAGCACCTACATATAGAATTTTTTTAAATTATTATTCCCATCGCTTTGGCGCCCCTATGCGCCGCATATAGCGCATACTCACTTTGTCACATACGACAAAACGACAGAACTTTTCAGTAAAGAACAAAAAAAAACATACCCTCTTGGGCATCACAGCAAATTTAGCTGCATAATCCCTTATGGCCCGGTCTTCTGTCACAGTGTGTTGAAGAAGAAGGCTCGAAGATGATGAATAAAGCTCAAACACAAATTGAATAATGATCCACAGGAATACAGACGGAAGTAACACATGAGTGGCGGGAAACTCATACAAAGGAACGTGATGAATGACGAAAAAAACTAAAATCGTGACATATTGTGACAGCTGATAGTCTCTCAGCTCACTTTCATCTTTTACTTCAGTGATTTACAAGTCAAATCTGGAGATACAAATGTGATACAAACACCAGACGGCAGATGGAAACGAGCACAGAAAATATGGATGACATAAGAAAAAACGATCACACGAGTATTTGCAAATCTGAAATTACTCATCGTAACATTATCAGAAACTGTCAGCTTTTATTTATTTGTTTTTACATTAACATTTTATTCATCACTCCAGTCTATAATCACTTCACAGACCCACAAAACACAGTTTCCAAATGAATCTTAATAGAAGAAGATTAATAGATTAATGCAACGTTTGAGGGGTCGATCACAGAAACAAATAAGTCGGCACTTAGTGTCCCAGAATGAAGCAAATGCACTGTAAGCAAATGCCGACAAACACCACGAGTCTGTTTGAATGAGGATTTAAGGTAACAACATCAAGCAAAATACAGCCTTCTGACGGCTCTCGGGTTTCTCAGCATTATTAGAACTTTAACAATCAGATTTCACTGTTATAGGCCATTTCAGTTCTCTCTTTCTTTCTCCCTTGAAATCAGAAATGTATCAGTGTTGTTTTGGGTTTTTTGAGTATACAAAGTTGTCTTCTCAAAATATCTTCTTCTTTGTTGAACAGAATAAAGAACGTCATGCAGGTTTGGAGGGAGGATATAAATATGAACATATTTTTATACATGTAACATTAGATATGTCATGCGAGAAGAAAAATCAAGGTGAGAAACTCCTTGGGAACCGAATGTTTTTATTAAACGAGTTAAAAAATGATTTGTAAGTTAGTGACAGTAAAAACATTTATAATGTTGAGAAACCTTTTAAATAGTGATAAGAAATGTTTGTTGAGCACAACATCAGCATATAAGAATGACTAAATAATTATAATCATGTGACAATGAAAACTTTTATCAAGCTTTGCCATCACATAAAATTAAGACATTTTTAAATGTTAAAATGATTATCTCACTGACTCCCGACTATATGTATACAAATTATAAACACAAATATTAAACATAAGATGATTGAATATTGGCTAGATGTTCAGCAATGTTCAGTAAAATAATCATAAATATGATACACGAGTGATATCTGAAGCGCCCGGTTGGGATCTGATCTCCGATGACATGCTTTGAATGTTATTTTCAATGTAAAACACGCGTGTGTCAAACAGAGCATGGCAGACTCAAAGAGCAGATCATTCGTCATGAGGAGCGCTCGGATCTTTGTGCTGCTATCAGGTGAGTTTCGTTGGTTTGGGAAAAATGGCTTCTTAACACATGTACTTTCTTACCAAAGTATCATCTACTGTAAATCAACTGGTTTTAAAACATTTGACCACTGAATCAAACTAAATACATTATACCAGCACAACTCGTTTTTATGGGTCAAAACAGGTATAAATAGCTCTTGAAAGGAAACACGTTTATTTTTATTGTCATCATTATCATCATCCCAGTCATATAGGCTACATAAAATGATAATGAAAACATGCTTGGCACGTGGCTGTTAATGGTGAGACTTTTGTTTTTGTAGTCAGGCTCTCAAAAATTATATACAAATTTGGATTTCGATTTATTGGACAATAAAAATAGCTGATATGATTTCAAAGCTGTGAGAGCAGCCTTTCCTCGGCCAGTCCTTCAGCCGCTGGCTCTGATGTCTCTGTGGTGGTTAAACATCAGATATGATTCAGATTGTGTGGATCTAACGGCCGATCTTTGCTCTCATGAATCATCATCTGTTGTCTGCCAAATCGTTTTGACTGAGGGCAAAGAGAAGTTTCATAACTTTATTTTTTAGGATATTTAAATACACATGCAGTGAAGATAATGTAGGCGTCGCCTGGACCGCATTTGTGTGACTATTAATATTAATATATTTTAATGAAAAGGAAAAGAGGTAGAGTGGTGTCTTATGACATATTTGAACGCGCGTCTATTTAGCTTCAAGCGAATTGGAATGGATTCAAAATGCTCAAGTGTCCAACTAGAAGCGATAGACGCGATTTTGAAGCTCCATTCGCGTTTGGTGTGAACGCAGCATAAGAGAAAATGCTTAAAGGGGAAGCGATCAGTGTTGCCAACTCTCGCCAGACAAATAAGCAACTGCAGCTTTAAAAACAAGCCCAATATTACTATATTATTTAATAGCATAAATATGATTTATTATCAATAAATGAGCAACATATTAAACTGAAACATCTCGGAGTTTGAAAACCAAAAACAGAAGAGGTTTGGAGACGGAAAAAGAGAAAAAGTGACGTGAAGGCCAGTCATGGTAACCCATATTATGTGAGATGGTGGTCCAGTGGGTTAAACCACTGAACTGATATACAGAAGGTTGCTGGTTTGATCCCAGCGGTCTCCACCAGTGTGTCCTTGAGCAAGGCACTTTACTCCATGTTGCTCCAGGGGGATTGTCCCTGTAATAAGGGCACTGTAAGTCGCTTTGGATAAAAGCGTCTGCCAAATGCGTAAATGTATTAGGAGAAGGTGATCAGCGAACACACACACACACACACACACAGTGCTGCAATGTAGCCACATATTTATAATAAAATTAATTATAATATATAAACTAGTTAGTATTAGTATACTTGTTTTTTCTACTATTATAATCTGTAATGATAATTAAATTAGGTGCCTCTCCTCCCTCTTTCCTCTCCAGCTCTGTTGGTGGCATTGTTTGTGAAAATGTACATTTGTCTATTTACGTCTTCTAACTATCATCACTTGCATTTATAACGTCACGTGCCTGCATGTTGCTATATTATTATTCTAAGGTGCGCCACTAATTAAAGGTCCGGTTCTTCTAGTTTTTTGAAGCTTTGATTGTGTTTACAGTGTGCAATATAACATGAGTTCATGTTTCACGTGTAAAAAAAACAGTATTTTTCACACAATGTACTCATCTGTACACCGCTGTTCTCACTGTCCTAAAAACGGCTGATGAGTTCCTTTATTCTATGAAGTCCCTCCTTCAGAAATACGTAACGAGTTCTGATTCTGCCAGCGGTTCCTCTGTTGTGATTTGACCGCAGCTTAGCGCACGTGTCACGGTTCCTGTGTTGTGATTGGACAGCAGCTTAGCGCACGTGGAAAGGTCACGCCTCTTAACGGGAGATATATGTGCTCAATGATCTCTACAGCGTCCCTGGGAAAGCCAAACAAAGGTGATTTGACTCCGGGATGAAAATAACAGCGTCTCGACGACATGGCGACAAACACACTCAAACGCAACACTTCCTCTTCTCCACGCGACACTTCCTCTTCTCCACGTGGGACAGCAACAAGACCACGCCCCCTTTTTTGGCATATTCTTGTGGGCGGAGGTTAGTCTGTTCTACTGACGTCATTAATGAAGGAAGTACCAGGATGTAGTCCAAGCCGGCCGTTCGCTGTAGGCTTTGAAAGGGAACTTCTGTTAAATAAAATATCTCGCTTGGCATTGAACTTTGAGCTTTATAATTTTACAGGTATTATTTATGCTCTAACAGCAACATTACACACTAACTAAAGTTTGAACAGTGGGATCACGAAGAACAGGACCTTTAAGGCCCCACCTCCCGACTGGAACCATTGAAAACGAAACATGAATAGCAATTAAAAGGTAACATTACGTTTTGACACATAAGTTAAACATATAGAAAAAAAATGTCATTCAAGACAAATAAGATAAAATAAAATAATATACAAATCAAATGATATAAAATCAAATGTCACAAGCAACTGGCTACGTTAGGGATGCACGTGTTCCAAACTCCGACTTCCAAATCAGGCTCTCAGAAATCATATAAACATTTGGATTTAGATTTATCAACCAGTATCGGTTATTGGCTTCCAAATATAAAGAGGTGAGATGTCTGTGTGTTTGTTGTTTTCCAGCTCTGACGCCTGGGGCGTTCTCACAGCTTCATGACTTCATCTTTGTGCCTCTGAATGTGAGCTGGTCCGAGGCTCAGGCGTACTGCAGACGGCATTACATTGATCTCGCCACCGTTAACAACAAGCAAGACAATGCTAATCTGTTAAAGCTTGTGCCAAGTGTAAGTAGTTGGATAGGACTCTATCGGACTTCGGCTGAGACTCCTTTAATCTGGTCGGATGACAGCAAATCCACTTACACAGACTGGGCTCCTGGTCAACCCAACAATTACGATAATGCACAGTGGTGTGTTCAAGTCAACAACCTCTGGAATGACCTGAATTGTAATCATAAATATCCTTTTGTGTGTTATCTTGGTGAGTTGGTCATCTTAACATCATTTTTCTTCATAAGAAATTAAGAATTACATCTAGTTGAATGTTTTAGCCTCACACATGTAGAAATCGAATCAAAATTGCTCTACACTGCGAAGTCCCCAGTGTTAAATGAACTCAGCCAGAGTACATTTGGTCCCACTCTAATGCTGCGACACGTGATGAAAGGCGTCTTTTCCATGTTAATCAGAGTTGTTGTCCTAACTTTTTGAGCAACAATGGATAATTCACCTCAGATCTTGAAATGAAACAAATGGAAACAAGAACATTCAAACTGAGAACAAACAAGTATATCATTTGACAAAGATTGTCTTAGTGCCTCAGTATGTATTTTAGTCATGTTTGAATAGTCAAATTGTGAATTTGATTACGTACATTTACATTTACGCATTTGGCAGACGCTTTTATCCAAAGCGACTTACAGTGCCCTTATTACAGGGACAATCCCCCTGGAGCAACATGGAGTAAAGTGCCTTGCTCAAGGACACACTGGTGGAGACCGCTGGGATCGAACCAGCAACCTTCTGTGTATCAGTTCCATGGTTTAACCCACCCCATCTCACCAAGTTGTACTTATCCATTTCCTTGCGAGTGCCATCAGGATTAATCTCTGGTGCCGTGCACTTGCCGCGAGAGCCCGCCCACATGCTGTTCTGATTGGCTGTGGTTTTTGATTGATTTGTCGCATCTCGTAATCGCGTCGCATCTTGTGTGGAAGACAAGTTGCTAGCCGATGGATTCTTATCACTTTGCGTGTAGTCAGGACACGGTGTAAGGCCACATCCACACCTAACACTTTTCCTATCCAATCGTTTTTCCCTCGTCTCAAGAAATATCTGTGTCCACACAAAACCACTGAAACCCCAGCATGCCCAGTGCCCGAGGCTGTATCCCTTCTAGGCTGAATCCGAAATCGTCCCCATGCCCTCAATTAGAGCATTATTTGAGGGGACAGCTATTTGTAGTGGTGTCCGAAACCATAGTGGACGTTATTGAGTGCACTCATTCTATCCCACATTGCATCGCAATAACGAGTGTACAGCCGATGTACAAACAACGGATCCAAATAAACAATTAAACTTAGATCATAGATGGAAAAGACCATTTACAGCAAGTACAGGCAAGTTACTACTTTTTTTTATGGAAAAAACCTCTTGCCTGATCTCCATCGCTTCTTTTAGATGTCCTCAGAGAGTGTGCCCATACATATGTGTGTGTCAAATTTGTTGTAAACATCTCATTTTGTTTTGAAGTTATAAACATTTATATTTATGAGAGTATAAAAATTAGATTTTTTTGCCACTTCCTATCAAAATGTTGACATTTGGGCATTATTGTTTAGCTATCGACCTATGTTTTTGAATTTCCTGTGGTGGTTTCATCTCGATCGGACTAATGGTTTCAAAGATATTTTCAAAATTCTTTGTAAGTGCTAAATCACACCGTTGCACAAGCCATTAAGCGCAACTTGGCATGCTTGGTATCGTTAGACTCGCATACTGAGTTTTTTGAGGTATGATAATGTCCTCATAGACTATCATGGCACTCTGGAGAAAGACACTGCATGCAAATTTTCATCGGACTAACAGTTGGGTGCATAGCCATTTTCCTGTTGTTGTTTTTCCTGTTATAGAGCCACCAAGTGGTCAATCGGTACAATTTTTTTCACTTGACCTCAGATTGAGCTCATACACATCCCAAGTTTAGAAAAAAAAATATTTTTGTAAAAATGTCCCTGGTCACATTGAACATTTCCAGGTTCCCCTTAGCGAATTATTGATATTCACTCTCCAGAGAACATTTGCAGTGGCTTCGTTCGATCGGACCAAAACCTAGGAGTAGTTCAAATCATGAGGCAAGGATTCCAACGATATAAGACACTTGAGCTTACGCCTAATTGTTTAGGAGTTATGAGCCATTTCGTACTTTTGACCACTGTAGCGCCATGTCAGTCCGATCGGGGCAAGCCTTGGTGACATTGTAGGTGGTGTGAGTACTACCAGCTCTCATAGTTTCAAGTCTCTACTACTTAGATTTTGGTCTGCCCGATCAGTTTTAGAGAGTTTTAGATGCTGATCCTTGGAAAATTCAGGGTGACATGCTTGAAAACCCTAGTAAAAAAGATGAAATGAAAAGCTATTGGGTCTCAGCACTTGACACTTGAGCAGCTGGTTACAAAATCTTAATCAAGCCTTTTAACATGTACATCAGATAGGAAAAAGTCTGCTTTTTGTACTTTCAGGTGATTTATCATGGACAAGTGGTATATTTTTTTGTATTTTTTTTTTTGCATTTTAAACTGTAATACCTCTACTGATGGCCCAATCTCCATAAAAATTTGCACACTTCTTTAGAATAATATGGTGCATAGACTAATTTCGTGAAGTTCTGAGTTTTTGTTTAGGAATGATAGGCTTTTGGTCATCTTGGCCAAGTTTTTTTTATGACCCTGTTATAGCTGTCCAAAGGACAAAGTTCTTTTTACTATTGACCTAGAGAGTCCCGAGAAATGTGCCGCAGTGGTTTTATCGAGGTTGAGCCAAAAACCTAGGACTAGTTCGCCAAAGTTGGTTTTTGAAATTATCTCCAATATTTAATGAACGATTCGAAGGACAGCAGCAGTCCTAGAGGCAAAGTTGCTCAGTATGAGGAGTTCTACCATGCGGTATGAATGACATGAATTTGTGCGAAAAAAAATCAGGCGATACACATCCTTTACGCGTGTGAAAAATGTGAAGGCGAAGTCAAAAAGGCCCAGTGAGTTTCGCTCCGATCAGCTTCCATTAACCTTGTCTGATAGCTGCTTAAAGTTCATTGGCGGATGGTGGACATGTTTTTAGAGATCTGTCAGTGTCCACATACACAATCATGGCACCTTGGACAAAGACATTTGCCAATTTTCAAGTCAATCGGACTAACTATTGGGTGGTTATAGCCATCCAAGTGGCCAGTCGCCTCGTCCTTTTTCACTTGACCACAGAGCTCTTACATAGGTGTGCTAAGTTTGGTTAAAATATCTCATTCCATTCACGAGTTACAGCCAATTGAGTAAAAGTGACTCCTCCCACTTCAAACGTTTCGGGGCCGTGAACCGAAATTTCGACTGATATGGTGGCCAATATATTATGTATTCCTAACAAATTCCTAGTGGGCCACAGCGGAAACCATAACTTCTTAGATTATTCTTGATCATACATCATTTTTTATGACTTCATCAGTGTGTTTGTCCCACAGCCCAGAAGAGACAGATCGTGAGACTGGATGTGAAATCAAGTGGAAATCTGAATGATACGGGAGTGGAGAAAAACATTTTAGCGAAGGTGAGTCATCTTGTAATTCTACTGGGAAAATACAGCAGAAATATCCTTCATAAGTCTGTGTTCTCCAGATGGAGCAGATCCTAAAAGACAAGGGACTGGCAGAAGATGCTAAACTTTCATGGAGAATCCAATCCGATGGGAACGTCTTGCAAAAGAAGGACCAGAAGAGAGACGCCACTCAACAGACTTGCCTTTGAAAAGAAAAGAAATATGTACCCCCTACTTTGCTGTTCAAGCTTTTATTCAATAATTTTTGTTATTTAGTGGGCAAACGCTAAACAGCAGATGATATCTGTCACGATTTATCTTCGTGTCCTGATTCGTCCTTCCTTAAATGATGAACTCTTGTTGCACTTAAAGGGGTGGTAAAACACACTCTTTCAAAGGCTTGATTGTGTGTGTGGGCTGCACTGTAACATGTGTTCATGCTTCGTTTTTAAAAAATTGCATTATTTTTCATATATTTGACCTTTATTCTACACTGCTCTGTCCCTCCTTGTAAAAACGGTCTGATGGTTTCCGGGTTGTATGAAGCCAGTCCCTCAAAAATATGCAATGGGCTCAGATTGGTTAGCTGGCCCAGTGTGCTGTGATTGGCTAACCGCCTAGTGCACGTTTGTCGGAAATGCCCCTTCCCTTCACCGGTAGCCTGTGCTTTGGGTAGTATTAGAAACAATGGCGTCAATAAAACCATCCCAATCTGAGCCGAATCTGACCCAGACAATTTTAGTGAAGATGATCGAGAAGAACCTGTTCAGTCCTCAAGAGTAAAGACTGCGGATCTATAGTGATCTCTACTGAATGGCACTGTTACTTTTGTATTTTTAGACGATTATAGCCAAATATCTGTCGCAAGAACGAACACTAAACATTGGCTTTACTATAGTATCCAAATCAAACACAGAAGCATGTTTAGCATGCCTGTAGATAAACAATACATAAAAGCTCTAATCAAAGTATAATTTACACTAATGCCAAGTTCGCTGTTGAGATTTAAAAAAAAGTTTGTAGCGTGAGGTGTTTGTCGGATAACGTTAAGTATGAATGAGCATTTAACAAACTGGTTTGCAGAACAGCGTTGTCATCTGTTTACTTCCTTGCTACAGTGTACAAATAATAACACAAACTATTACAGGAAAACACATTGACGAAAAATAAATCATACGTACAGGTTGTGGCCCGTGAACAGCTTCTGTTTTTAAATCCATCTTTCAGGACAAGCCGTTGTGCGAATCCTGCATTGAGCTGGTGCAGATTGTGGAAGCTTTCCTCAGAAAATAACAGCGTTTCGTCTGCATTGGCAACAACACTCCAGCCTACTAACTATACCACAACAACACTCCAGCCTACTATCTATACCACAACAACACTCCAGTCTACTAACTATACCACAACAACACTCCAGTCTACTAACTATACCACAACAACACTCCAGTCTACTAACTATACCACAACAACACTCCAGTCTACTAACTATACCACAACAACACTCCAGTCTACTAACTATACCACAACAACACTCCAGCCTACTAACTAGACCACAACAGCACTCCAGCCTACTAACTATACCACAACAACACTCCAGCCTACTAACTAGACCACAACAGCACTCCAGCCTACTAACTATACCACAACAACACTCCAGTCTACTAACTATACCACAACAACACTCCAGTCTACTAACTATACCACAACAACACTCCAGTCTACTAACTATACCACAACAACACTCCAGCCTACTAACTAGACCACAACAGCACTCCAGCCTACTAACTATACCACAACAACACTCCAGCCTACTAACTAGACCACAACAGCACTCCAGTCTACTAACTATACCACAACAACACTCCAGCCTACTAACTAGACCACAACAGCACTCCAGCCTACTAACTATACCACAACAACACTCCAGTCTACTAACTATACCACAACAACACTCCAGTCTACTAACTATACCACAACAACACTCCAGTCTACTAACTATACCACAACAACACTCCAGTCTACTAACTATACCACAACAACACTCCAGTCTACTAACTATACCACAACAACACTCCAGCCTACTAACTAGACCACAACAGCACTCCAGCCTACTAACTATACCACAACAACACTCCAGCCTACTAACTATACCACAACAACACTCCAGTCTACTAACTATACCACAACAACACTCCAGTCTACTAACTATACCACAACAACACTCCAGCCTACTAACTATACCACAACAGCACTCCAGCCTACTAACTATACCACAACAGCACTCCAGCCTACTAACTATACCACAACAGCACTCCAGCCTACTAACTATACCACAACAGCACTCCAGCCTACTAACTATACCACAACAACACTCCAGCCTACTAACTATACCACAACAACACTCCAGCCTACTAACTATACCACAACAACACTCCAGCCTACTAACTATACCACAACAGCACTCCAGCCTACTAACTATACCACAACAACACTCCAGCCTACTAACTATACCACAACAACACTCCAGCCTACTAACTATACCACAACAGCACTCCAGCCTACTAACTATACCACAACGACACTCCAGCCTACTAACTATACCACAACAACACTCCAGCCTACTAACTATACCACAACAACACTCCAGCCTACTAACTATACCACAACGACACTCCAGCCTACTAACTATACCACAACAACACTCCGGCCTACTAAATATACCACAACAGCACTCCAGCCTACTAACTATACCACAACAACACTCCAGCCTACTAACTATACCACAACAACACTCCAGCCTACTAACTATACCACAGCAACACTCCAGCCTACTAACTATACCACAACGACACTCCAGCCTACTAACTATACCACAACACTCCAGCCTACTAACTATACCACAACAACACTCCGGCCTACTAACTATACCACAGCAACACTCCAGCCTACTAACTATACCACAACGACACTCCAGCCTACTAACTATACCACAACAACACTCCAGCCTACTAACTATACCACAACGACACTCCAGCCTACTAACTATACCACAACGACACTCCAGCCTACTAACTATACCACAACAACACTCCGGCCTACTAACTATACCACAACAGCACTCCAGCCTACTAACTATACCACAACAACACTCCAGCCTACTAACTATACCACAACAACACTCCAGCCTACTAACTATACCACAGCAACACTCCAGCCTACTAACTATACCACAACAACACTCCAGCCTACTAACTATACCACAACGACACTCCAGCCTACTAACTATACCACAACGACACTCCACCCTACTAACTATACCACAACGACACTCCAGCCTACTAACTATACCACAACAACACTCCAGCCTACTAACTATACCACAGCAACACTCCAGCCTACTAACTATACCACAGCAACACTCCGGCCTACTAACTATACCACAGCAACACTCCAGCCTACGAACTATACCACAGCAACACTCCAGCCTACGAACTATACCACAGCAACACTCCAGCCTACTAACTATACCACAGCAACACTCCAGCCTACTAACTATACCACAGCAACACTCCAGCCTAACTATACCACAACAACACTCCAGCCTACGAACTATACCACAGCAACACTCCAGCCTACGAACTATACCACAACGACACTCCAGCCTACTAACTATACCACAACAACACTCCAGCCTACTAACTATACCACAACAACACTCCAGCCTACTAACTAGACCACAACGACACTCCGGCCTACTAACTATACCACAACAACACTCCGGCCTACTAACTATACCACAACAACACTCCGGCCTACTAACTATACCACAACAACACTCCGGCCTACTAACTATACCACAACAACAGTCCAGCCTACTAACTATACCACAACAACACTCCAGCCTACTAACTATACCACAACGACACTCCAGCCTACTAACTATACCACAACGACACTCCAGCCTACGAACTATACCACAACGACACTCCAGCCTACTAACTATACCACAACGACACTCCAGCCTACTAACTATACCACAACGACACTCCAGCCTACTAACTATACCACAACGACACTCCAGCCTACTAACTATACCACAACGACACTCCAGCCTACTAACTATACCACAACGACACTCCAGCCTACTAACTATACCACAACGACACTCCGGCCTACTAACTATACCACAACAACGCTCCGGCCTACTAACTATACCACAACAACACTCCAGCCTACTAACTATACCACAACAACACTCCAGCCTACTAACTATACCACAACAACACTCCAGCCTACTAACTATACCGCAACAACACTCCAGCCTACTAACTATACCGCAACAACACTCCAGCCTACTAACTATACCACAACGACACTCCAGCCTACTAACTATACCACAACAACACTCCAGCCTACTAACTATACCACAACAGCACTCCAGCCTACTAACTATACCACAACAACACTCCAGCCTACTAACTATACCACAACAACACTCCAGCCTACTAACTATACCACAACAACACTCCAGCCTACTAACTATACCACAACAACACTCCAGCCTACTAACTATACCGCAACAACACTCCAGCCTACTAACTATACCGCAACGACACTCCAGCCTACTAACTATACCACAACGACACTCCAGCCTACTAACTATACCACAACGACACTCCAGCCTACTAACTATACCACAACAGCACTCCAGCCTACTAACTATACCACAACGACACTCCAGCCTACTAACTATACCACAACAACACTCCAGCCTACTAACTATACCACAGCAACATTCCAGCCTACTAACTATACCACAACAACACTCCAGCCTACTAACTATACCACAACAACACTCCGGCCTACTAACTATACCACAATAACGCTCCAGCCTACTAACTATACCACAACAACACTCCAGCCTACTAACTATACCACAACAACACTCCAGCCTACTAACTATACCACAACGACACTCCAGCCTACTAACTATACCACAACAACACTCCAGCCTACTAACTATACCACAACGACACTCCAGCCTACTAACTATACCACAACGACACTCCAGCCTACGAACTATACCACAACGACACTCCAGCCTACTAACTATACCACAACGACACTCCAGCCTACTAACTATACCACAACGACACTCCAGCCTACTAACTATACCACAACGACACTCCAGCCTACTAACTATACCACAACAACACTCCAGCCTACTAACTATACCACAACGACACTCCAGCCTACTAACTATACCACAACGACACTCCAGCCTACTAACTATACCACAACAACACTCCGGCCTACTAACTATACCACAACAACGCTCCAGCCTACTAACTATACCACAACAACACTCCAGCCTACTAACTATACCACAACAACACTCCAGCCTACTAACTATACCACAACAACACTCCAGCCTACTAACTATACCACAACAACACTCCAGCCTACTAACTATACCACAACAACACTCCAGCCTACTAACTATACCGCAACAACACTCCAGCCTACTAACTATACCACAACAACACTCCAGCCTACTAACTATACCACAACAGCACTCCAGCCTACTAACTATACCACAACAACACTCCAGCCTACTAACTATACCACAACAACGCTCCAGCCTACTAACTATACCACAACAGCACTCCAGCCTACTAACTATACCACAACAACACTCCAGCCTACTAACTATACCACAACAACACTCCAGCCTACTAACTATACCACAACAACACTCCAGCCTACTAACTATACCACAACAACACTCCAGCCTACTAACTATACCACAACAACGCTCCAGCCTACTAACTATACCACAACAACACTCCAGCCTACTAACTATACCACAACAACACTCCAGCCTACTAACTATACCACAACAACACTCCAGCCTACTAACTATACCACAACAACACTCCAGCCTACTAACTATACCACAACAACACTCCAGCCTACTAACTATACCGCAACAACACTCCAGCCTACTAACTATACTGCAACAACACTCCAGCCTACTAACTATACCACAACGACACTCCAGCCTACTAACTATACCACAACAACACTCCAGCCTACTACCTATACCACAACGACACTCCAGCCTACTAACTATACCACAACAACACTCCGGCCTACTAACTATACCACAACAACGCTCCAGCCTACTAACTATACCACAACAACACTCCAGCCTACTAACTATACCACAACAACACTCCAGCCTACTAACTATACCACAACAACACTCCAGCCTACTAACTATACCACAACAACACTCCAGCCTACTAACTATACCACAACAGCACTCCAGCCTACTAACTATACCACAACAACACTCCAGCCTACTAACTATACCACAATAACACTCCAGCCTACTAACTATACCACAACAACTATTCCCCACAGCGATACAAAATGGCCTCGCCCCCCTTATTTAATATTCTCGGAGGAGGGGTTTATGTAAATATTGGGACTGGTGATGTCAGAGACCCTGGAGGAATGTCTGTAGTCCCTACCGGCCGTTTGCTGTACTCCTTAGAAACTGATTTCTTTAAAAGCAAATATCTCCCTTTGCTTTAAACTTTGAACGTTGTAACTTTGCAGATGTTGTTTATGCTCAAACAGCAACATTACACACTAGCTAAAGTTAGAAGAGTGTTAATCGTGGTTTACCACCCCTTTAAACTTCTTTTGTTTAGGGTTGTTTTATGAGTAATCCAGTAGAAATGCCAGAATGCTTAATTACACATTGTTTTCAAAAGTACAGTGAGTAAAATTATAAACGCAACACTTTTGTTTTTGTCCCCATTTTTCATGAGCTGAACTCAAAGATCTAAGATTTTTCTAGATACACAAAAGGCCTATTTCTCTCAAATATTGTTGACAAATCTGTCTATATCTGTGTGAGTGAGCACTTCTCCTTTGCCGAGATAATCCATCCACCTCACAGGTGTGGCATATCAAGATGCTGATTAGACAGCAGGATTATTGCACAGGTGTGCCTTAGGCTAGACTAGTGTTGTTTTCGGCAGCCTGTTTTAATTTTAGCTTTAGTCTAGTCTTTGTGTCAAGCTGTCATTTTAGTTTTTGATAGTTTTAGCCACGTTCATACTCTTTTTAGTCTAGTCGAGTTTTAATCAACTAAAAGTCTGAGCATTTTAGTCTTATTTTAGTCAGAACTATCCATTACTATTTTCGTCTAGTTTTAGTCGATGAAAACTGAGGAAATTTTAGTCTAGTTTTAGTCAATGAAAATTGTATTTTTGTCTCTTTTTAGTGATGCAATTCTATTTAAGCCAGTGAGTATAGTATGAGTACCTAGTGGTATAAAACCAAAATCTTATTTTAGCCAAACCCATTTCAAACAAGATTATCTTATTATATTATTGTTAACTTATAGCCTCAAGAATACATCCATTCCAGAAACGGAAGACACTCTGATTTGAATTTACAACATATTTATTTTACCAACCAAACATGTTAGAAGTACACACACATACATTTCAATAAAATAAATAAAAACATTGAGATGTCTCTTAAGGTTCGTGGTGTTTTTTTCCTGTGATTTTGTGGCCACATTTCTCTCCATCTTTTCCCACAACACATTCCGTTTTATTTTCCACTTCAATGTAATGAAAGTTTTTCCAAATGTCGTAATAAGAATAAATGCATATTTAATTTAATAATAGGAAAATAATATCCTAATTATTATTTATTCATTTAAATCTGTTTAAAACTAGACCCACATTATAGTTAAAATGGTTTTCTGTCTTGTTTTTTTTAATCTCAAATAAAGGATGTAATTTTATTCCACATGGAAATGAGTGGAAATAAGTGAATACAGCCTTTTATTCGCTTATGAGGTAAACATAATGCTGCAGCTATTTTAACATGTATAATTGCTGCCGTTATAACGGCACATTTCAAATGTTTACGTGCTTTTCTTGTTTCTTTTTTTTTTGAACGGTGATGAAATATCTTGCTCTTGTAAATACTTGCCAGCATTTCAGTAATAAAAGTCTAGATCTTTAAAATGCATCCAAATTACAGTGAAGAGCATCCGTACGGTACTCTGCAGTGGTCAAAAAGGATATAAACAGTGAATTCTGAAGTTATATAATTTTGAAAACTCAGAGATGTGGATTCAGATGGCACCACATGACCTTGGTGTTTGTCAAACAGTAGGTAATTCGGCCGGGTATTTTTAAGCGGGTGGTGCCAGAAAAACACTGATATTCTGGATTAAGACGACAATAAAATCACTGACTAGCCCCTATAAATGATGAAAACACCTTACGACCGCAGGAGAAACAATTACAGTCCGAATAGGGTTTAGGAACCCTGACTGGCCGGCCATCGGCCCCTTTCTCTGTGTCAGACTTAACTTTGTTTGTTGGCGTTAACTAGGGGTGGCACGGTTCACAAAACCGTCTCGGGTTATGACTATAACCATAGTTCCCTGAGAAGGGAACGAAACACTGCGTCCACTAGGGACAGCTTTGGGAACGCCCACAGCGTGATAGCGTCTGATGCACGTATGTCAACTCAGCCAATGGCGAGAGTGAGCGTCACGGGCGGGTGACGTCACGTCCAGGAAAGGATAAATATACATCCGGTCCGATCGCACTTCAGCTAAACTGCCGAAGCAAGGGATCACAGGGATGCAGGGAGTATGGCAAAGGGACGCAGTGTTTCGTTCCCTTCTCAGGGAACTATGGTTATAGTCATAACCCGAGACGTTCCCTTTCGAGGGAACTTCACACTGCGTCCACTAGGGACAGCTTTGGGAACGAAATACCAAAACGCCATAAGACCAAATGCCTGTCGTGTGAAACTGTGGCACATTCAAGACAGGAGCACTGAAGAACCTGGAGCACATTCCAGGTCAAGATCATAGTATCTTACAAACGTAAGAGGCGAGGACCAACCGGCCGCATCGCAGACTTCTTTGAGGGAAACCCCCGATACCAAGGCCTTAGAGGCCGCCATACTCCTAGTAGAGTGGGCTTTGACAGCTAAGGGACACTGCTGATCAGAAGACCCATAAGCCAGTGAGATAGCCTCGACTATCCACTTGCTCATTGTATGTTTGGACGCAGGGAGACCCCTGTTCTGAGGTCCAAAACAAACAAACAATTGATCCGCTTTCCTCCACAGGGCAGCTCTGTGGACATAAGCATCCAGTGCTCGCACTGGACATATAAGGTTCAATCTTTCCTGGTCTGGATTAACAAATGGAGGAGGACAGAGAGCCTGCAACACTATAGGCCGTGGAACATTGGTTAACACCTTCGCAACATACCCTAATCTAGGGTAAAGGAAAGCTTTAACCATCCCTGGTGCAAACTCCAAGCACGAAGGGGATATTGATAAGGCCTGAAGGTCTCCTACTCTCTTAATAGAAGAGATGGCAAGAAGGAAGATGGTTTTCAGAGTCAGAAACTTTTCTGAGATGATGTCAAGTGGCTCGAACGGAGCCGCAGATAAACCTTCCAACACTATAGCCAAATCCCAAGTAGGAACTCTAGTGCGCACCGCAGGCCTCAGCCTCTTAGTGCCACGAAGGAAACGAGTTACCAACGGGTCTCTCCCCACAGTAATACCATCCACATGGGCATGGTAAGCAAAAATAGATGAAACATACACCTTTAGTGTAGCAGGGGTCAACCCAGAAGAGAATCGCTCTTGTAAAAAATCTAGCACTGAACCAACAGGGCAGTTGACTGGATCTAAATGTCGTTCTTGACACCAAGAAGTGAACAACTTCCACTTCAGGGCATATAGTCTCCTCGTGGATGGAGCTCTGGAGCTAAGAATGGTCTCCACTACCTCGGTAGAGAGACCAGACTCTCTGAGCTCAACCCCCTCAGCGGCCAAACCCATAGGTTCCACATTTCTGGGCGGGGGTGAAATATTGAGCCCTCCGCCTGAGATAGAAGATCCCTCCTTATCGGAATCTTCCAAGGTGAGCCATCGAGCAGTGTTACAAGGTTCGAGAACCAAATCCGGCTCGGCCAGTAAGGAGCTACTAGCAGTAGACTTATCCCCTCCCGGCGAACTTTCTCCAGAACTCCCTGGAGCAGAACAACTGGGGGAAATGCGTACAGACGCCACCTCGGCCACGTCTGTACCATGGCATCCAGTCCCAGAGGAGCTGGATGAGTCAAAGAGAACCAGAGTGGACAGTGCGTCGTATTCTGAGACGCAAACAGATCCACTTCCGCCTGGCCGTAAATCTCCCAAATGAGCTTCACCACCTCGGGGTGAAGTCTCCATTCCCCTGGCCTCAGCCCCTGTCTCGACAGGATGTCCGCTCCAATATTCTGGGCCCCCGGGATAAAGATTGCTCTCAAGGAGAGTAACTTCCCCAGAGACCACAGGAGGATCTGGTGCGCTAGTTTGCACAGTGGGCGCGAACGCAGACCCCCCTGACGATTTACATAGGAAACCACCGATGTGTTGTCCGTACGGACCAACACATGATGGCCCCTCAGGTCCGGGAGGAAGAACTTCAAAGCATTGAAGACTGCCATCATCTCCAGGCAGTTGATGTGCCACGAAAGATGATGGTCCCCCCACAGACCCTGAGCTGAGCGGCCTTCCATTACCGCTCCCCAGCCCGTGAGAGAGGCATCTGTCGTCAGGGTGACTCGACGACATAGTGCCCCCAGCACCGGACCCTGGGACAGGAACCAGGCTTTCTTCCATATGACCAAGGCGCGGAGACACCGCCGCGTGATCTTGATCATACGAAAAGGGTTCCCCTTCGGGGAAAACCCTCTGGTCCTGAGCCACCACTGTAAGGGCCTCATGTACAGCAGGCCAAAAGGAATCACGTTGGACGCCGCTGCCAATAACCCCAGCAACTTTTGAAACTGCTTGACAGTGAATGACTGGCCTAGTTTGACTCTCTTTATAGCTGACAGAATCGCAGCAATGCGCGTGGGTGAAAGCACTGCCCGCATTGCTACGGAATCCCAAACCACGCGCCTAAGAAAGTGGTCCTCTGTACTGGAGAAAGCACACTCTTCTTCGCGTTCAACCTCAACCCCAACTTTTGAATATGCGCGAGGACGACATCTCGATGCCGAACCGCCATCTCCTGCGACTGTGCCAGAATCAGCCAGTCGTCTATATAGTTCAGAACGCGTATGCCCTGCAGCCTGAGCGGGGCCAGAGCTGCATCTACGCATTTCGTGAACGTGCGGGGTGAGAGAGCTAGACCAAATGGAAGAACCCGATACTGGTACGCTTTGCCCCCGAAAGCGAACCTCAGGAACTTCCTGTGTTGTGGAAGGATGGAGACATGGAAGTATGCGTCCTTCAGATCTATTGTGACAAACCAATCCTCGGATCTGATTTGGGTCACAATCTGACTTAGCGTCAGCATCTTGAATTTTAGTTTCCTGACCGTACAATTCAGACGACGAAGATCTAATATGGGGCGCAACCCTCCATCCTTTTTTGGAACTAAGAAGTACCGGCTGTAAAAACCCGACTCTCTGTTCTGTACAGGGACCTGTTCTATAGCCTCCTTTTTTAACAAGGTTTCTACTTCCTGTTCCATTATCAGAGCCTGCTCGGGACGTACTGATGTTACCAGCACTCCATTGAAACGAGGTGGGTGGAACCCAAACTGAATTCTGTACCCCTTTTCTACCGTCTGCAGGACCCATAGCGATATATTTGGTAGACGTTTCCATTCTGCCAGAAAATCTACTAAGGGAACCAGCCTCTCGAAGCTGGTCTCTGATATTTCCACTGCAACCATCTCGGCGGCCTGAAGCATACTGGCAGCACCTAACCGATCTGGCTGCGTTTCTAACCTCCTTGGAGGCTGCGAGTGTGACACCTTGTCCTGTGGACGCCGAGTCACGAGCTCGCTGGAAACCGCTGCGCCCTGAAGCACCAAGGGTGGCGGGGTTGGCAGAACGGTCCCCTGAGGGCAACGAAGTGGAGTGGGCACCGTATACTGAGGTGAACACCAATCCACCCCGCGGGGGGGCGCCCTCGGAGACCTGACGCTGCTGGCGTCAGGACCTCTTTTGGCCTGAAGCCTTCTTCGCCTGAAGCACGACCCTCAGGTCGGTCTTCGGCTTAGAAGGCTTCGGCTGAGAGTGCCGACCTGGCCCACCGTATCTCTGAGGTGGAGCACGAGATGCGACACTCTCTTTTTGCTGCTGCCTGTACGAAGAGCTAGACGGCTGGGGCTGCTCACGCCCAGCAGCCCCAGAGGGTTGGTGGCGGCGCGGGAGATATTTTTTAAAAGCCTCCGCTTGCTTTTTATTCTCCTGAAATCTGTCGACGACTTCATTTACAGCGTCGCCGAACAGACCAGCGGGTTCAACTGGCGCATCAAGGAGAAAAGCCCTGTCTTTATCCTTAATATCAGATAAATTGAGCCACAGATGTCTCTCTGTCGCCACCAAGGCTGCCATAGACCGCCCAATAGCTCTAGCGGTCTCCTTGGTGGCTCTCAGAGATAAATCTGTGGCCCGACGCAGTTCGCGCACTGCCTCAGGGCTCACTGTTTCGCCGCCATCCAAATCCCCCAGCAGTTCAGCCTGGTACGCTTGCAAAATACTCATTGTATGCAAACATGCACCAGCCTGCCCTGCTGCCGTGTACGCTTTCCCCACTAGCCCTGATGTTGTTTTTAATGGTTTAGTGGGGAGCGTGGGGGCCTTCAGTGACGATGCTGACGCAGGGGACAGATAACTAGCAAGCGTCTGATCCACTTTAGGCATCGCCCCATAACCATATTCTTTCAGCCCCCTTATATCACTGTATGTTTTTACTTGAGGGCTGAAAAGACGTGATGAATATGGTTTCTTCCATGATCTACACAGCTCACTGTGTAAATCAGGAAAGAAAGGAAGACCCCGTGGTGAAGGTGACACATTTGACGTCAAAAAGTGCTCGTCTAATTTGCTTTTCGGACGAGCGCCTTGTTTCTCGGCTGGCCAATCAATATTTAACTTCGCCACAGCTCGAGTAATCACCTCCACCAGCTCTTCGTGTGCGGGGGAAAGAGATGGCGAATCATCTTCCCCCAATCCGACGCTCAACACATCCACCTCCTCAGAGCTGGAGTGTTGAAGCGACGGGCTCTCACTCTGGGCGGAAGAAGCCGCAGCGCGGGCTTCCGACACCAGAGATTGAGCGACAGATCTCCCGGGTGAAGGCAGAGAAAGAGCGCTCGCGCTCGTCTCAAACCCCGCCGAGAGATCCATCTGCGAACCCCATGATGTCCTTCTCCGCTGTGCCTCGGCAGCAGCGGGTCCAGAACCAGAGGGAACGCGATCCTGATCACCCTTCTCGAAGAGTGACAGGCGGGAGCGGAGCATGCGAAGCGGCAGCTTCTCACAATGTTCACATTCAGCCCCCTCGAAGGCTGACAGAGCATGCTCCACTCCCAAACACATCACACACAAATCATGTGTATCTCCACCCGTAAGGAAACGGGGACACGGAGGAATACACTGTTTGAATACTGATGCATTCGCCATATTTAAACTGAGATTTATTGTGCTTTTGACGTTACAACAATAAATAGACAGATACAGTTTTCACACAGATCGCTTAGCTGAGGCAGAAAAGCTGAAGTGCGATCGGACCGGATGTATATTTATCCTTTCCTGGACGTGACGTCACCCGCCCGTGACGCTCACTCTCGCCATTGGCTGAGTTGACATACGTGCATCAGACGCTATCACGCTGTGGGCGTTCCCAAAGCTGTCCCTAGTGGACGCAGTGTGAAGTTCCCTCGAAAGGGAACCACGGTTCGGTTCGTATCACGGTTTTAGGGTCACGGTTTTCGGTTCTGTATGGTTCTTGTTGTTGCTTTTTTTAATCGTTAACACTCCAGAAATGTACTTCAGCATATGGTATATATGGCTTAATCATCCACAATTTAGGATACAGTATTAACAATTGTTATATCAAGTTGTTTCCTAACTGGCTGTCTACCGAGTCCGACACATTGGTGTAACATTTTTCTTTTTCTTTTTTTGTTAATCATATCAATTTTGATCAGAACAATGCACTGTGGCTTTAATTCAGCTGACCTGATGAACACATTTCACCATGAAGTGTCCCGTGTGTTTCACAATCACCATATGACATCCGGCGCTGTGAAAAAATAACATAAAATACACGAAAACACAACACTGCCAGAAGCTTTTGCCCAAACTTCAAAGGCATGTTTAAATTATTAGAACTAGAAGCTTTTAAATGTTGAACTACTTATATACAACATATGCATGTGTGTATGAGACAGAGGGGAACACGGTCGCATTTGCAGCAGATATATGCTGCCCATCACAAATCAAAGCACGAGACAGACAGGGGTCGGAGGAGAACACCGGAAAATGTGACAGAATGGACTATATTTGCCTGTATTTGTAATACACGAGCCGCGGTTCAGCTGCGCGACTCGCGAGACAAACACTGCCAGTGTGTGTATGCGCAACGGGCACGCGCGGCGCGGCGCGGCTCCCGCTCTCCACACTGCATCTGCCCTGCTATACGATGCTAGCGCATCCTCCAACTCCGGGCAGCCTTCATTATCTCTCCCACTTTCATTTATGTGACGTGACCTGCAGCACTCCACTTTTACTTTACTGTATGTCCACACACACACCCCTCTTATTTCACGTGAAAAGGACATCCACTGTCTGAGGTAACATACGGGCATGAGGATACATTGCGCATGCGCGAACCGTGTGACGCACACACTCCGAACCGAGACAAGCGAACCGAACGGTTCGGATTTTTTCCATGTACCGTGCCACCCCTAGCGTTAACTCACCGCAGCTGCATCTTCTAAATAATGCCGCGAGTGGGGCTTGAAGAGAGTGATGTCGCCTGCGTGTGCACAGTGAGACCTGATGCAGTCCCTAAAGGAGCACAGAAATACTGCAAAATAATAAGAACGCGACTAAGCGAGACGAAATAACCTTATAACATTTCGTCTAGTCTTGTTTTGGTCAACGAAAAGGAAGAGACATTTTAGCATAGTTTTTATTTTGTGAACCACATTTAGTCTCGTTTTTATTAGTCAAAAATATTGCATTATACATTTAATTATAGTCATCATCACATGACCAGCATTTACGTTGCATCTCGTCTTGTTTTCGTCATGTGATAAAGGTTCGTTGACCACGATATTTAGTCATATTTTTCGTTGACGAAAGCAACACTAGGCTGGACACAATAAAAGGCCACTCTAAAATGTGTGCATTACACCTTCACCCATGCCGTTGGATTCCATCGTTGGGCTGATGGGTAGTACTTACAATATCTATATTTTCACTCCAAGTCGTGTCTATAATGTTATTTTACTTACCTGTGTGAATATATCCTTTTTAAATGGATTAATTGTCCCGCCTTATGGCAGCACACAAATGTCTGTTTTTGATTTTAGGATTACAGTTTTGTAAAGAGTATAAAAGATCACAAAAGTTGTTTTGTGCCATTGCTTTGACAAAGCTTCTGTCAATCGAAAAGAAACTGAAAACAATGATTCAGTTATTTGTAATATACAATGTCATTGTAAAAAAAAAATCGAAATAGTTTCAATGTAGCTAGCTACTTTTTCTGAAGGGTAGCTTGAATGTAACTTAACTACTTTAACTTACGAGTAGCTTCCCCAACACTGGGAGTAACTGACTTCATTGGCGCCTGTCGTAGACACATTTGAATATTCATGAGCTGAAATTAAAAGCTGATTAACAGAGGATGACATTCATGGGATGGGAGGGTTAGGGGTAGTTATGTCCGGGACAGCAGTTTTAATGCTCCTTTAGTGTTAGGGTTAAGAGTTATGGGTTATGAGTTAGGGGTTAGGGTTAAGGGTTAGGGGTAGTTATGTCCCGTACAGCAGTTTTAATGCTCTTTTAGTGTTAGGGTTAGGGTTATGGGTTATGGGTTATGGATTAAGGTTATGGGTTATAGGCTAGGGTTAGGGTTAAGGGTTAAGGGTTATGGTTAGGCGAAGTTATGTCCCGTACAGCAGTTTTAATGCTCTTTTAGTGTTAGGGTTATGGTTATGGGTTATGGGTTATGGGTTAAGGTTATGGGTTATAGGTTAGGGTTATGGTTAGGGTTAAGGGTTAAGGGTTAGGGGTAGTTATGTCCGGGACAGCAGTTTTAATGCTCCTTTAGTGTTAGGGTTAGGGTTATGGGTTAAGGTTATGGGTTATAGGTTAGGGTTAAGGGTTAAGGGTTAAGGGTTATGGTTAGGGGAAGTTATGTCCCGTACAGCAGTTTTAATGCTCTTTTAGTGTTAGGGTTAAGGGTTAGGGTTATGGGTTAAGGGTTAGGGTTATGAGTTAGGGGTTAGGGTTAAGGGTTATGGGTTATGGGTTATGAGTTAGGTGTTAGGGTTATGGTTAGGGGAAGTTATGTCCCGTACAGCAGTTTTAATGCTCTTTTAGTGTTAGGGTTATGGGTTATGGATTAAGGTTATGGGTTATAGGTTAGGGTTAGGGTTAAGGGTTAAGGGTTATCAAATCAAAATCAAATCAAATCAAATCACTTTATTGTCACTCTACCATATGCACAAGTGCAACAGCAGGTGAAATTCTTAGGTGCAGTTCCGAGCAACATAGCAGTCACGACATGACATGTACAACATTTAAGCAACAACAGATTACACATCTGATGCGCCCACAATTACTCACAGCACAGTATACACTACAATAAACAATAAATAATTTACACAGTGTGAGTGTAGTTCTCACAGCTTTAAACAATATACACATACTTACAATATACATATACTTTAAACAATATACACTAAACATACATTAAACAATAACAGTATACATTAAGCTATAGTAATAATATATGTACAATAATATATTGTATGTGCAGTATACAATATGTTCACAAATTGAAATCCAAAGTGCAATAGATGCTGTATGATAAATAAATGTGTATATAATGTGTGTGTATCTACAGTGGTTTGTGCTGAGTGATATTCTGTCCAGTGTGTGTTATGATACTGATGGATCAAGAGTTAAGTAGTCTGATTGCTTGTGGGAAGAAGCTGTTCTGGAGTCGGCTGGTGCGTGTTCTGATGCTGCGGTACCGTCTGCCTGACGGCAGCAGTGAGAGTAGCCCATGGTTCGGGTGGCTAGAGTCTCTGATGATCCTCTGAGCTCTCTTCACACACCGCCTGGCGTAAATGTCCTGGAGAGAGGGAAGCTCACCTCCGATGATGCAGCTGGCCGTGCGCACTACCCTTTGCAGGGCTTTTCGGCTGCGGGCGGTACTGTTGCCGTACCAGGTGGTGATGCAGCCAGTCAGCAGGCTCTCTATGGTGCTGGTGTAGAAGCGTGAGAGGATGTGGCGGTTCATTCCAAACCTCCTCAGCCGTCGCAGGAAGAAAAGGCGCTGATGAGCCTTCTTCACAACGGCCTCGGTGTGGACGGACCATGAGAGTTCCTCTGTGATGTGGACACCGAGGAACTTGAAGCTGCTGACTCTCTCCACCGGTGCTCCATCGATGGTGATGGGGCGGTGTTCTCTCTCATTCCTCCTGAAGTCGACCACCAGCTCCTTGGTCTTGCTGACGTTGAGGGAGAGGTTGTGCTCCTGACACCACCATGTCAGAGTGTGCACCTCCTCTCTGTAGGCCGTTTCATCATTGTCAGTGATGAGACCTACCACTGTCGTATCGTCAGCAAACTTGATGATGGTATTGGAGCTGTGGGTTGCCACACAGTCATGTGTGTACAAGGAGTACAGGAGTGGGCTGAGAACACAGCCCTGAGGGGCTCCAGTGTTGAGAGTCAGTGGTGAGGAGATGTTACTGCCCATTCTGACCACCTGGCGTCTGTTTGACAGGAAGTCCAGGATCCAGCTGCATAACAAGCTGTTTAAGCCTAGAGCCCGGAGTTTCACGTCAAGTATGGAGGGCACAATGGTGTTGAATGCTGAGCTGTAGTCCACAAACAGCATTCTCACATACGTGTTCCTCTTTTCCAGGTGGGAGAGAGCAGTGTGTATTGTTGATGAAATGGCATCATCAGTGGAGCGGTTTGTGCGGTATGCAAACTGCAGTGGGTCCGGTGAGGGGGGGAGAACAGAACAGATGTGGTTTCTGACTAGTCTCTCAAAGCATTTACTGATGATGGGGGTCAGAGCAACAGGACGCCAGTCGTTTAAGCAGGTGGTTTTTGACTGCTTAGGTACAGGAACAATGGTGGACGTTTTGAAGCATGTGGGGACCACGGACAGGGAGAGGGACAGGTTAAAAATGTCCGTAAAGACCCAGTTGGTGCGCGCACGCTCTGATCACGCGGCCCGGAATGCCGTCTGGACCCGCTGCTTTACGGACGTTCACCCGCCGGAAGGATCGGGTTACATCCACTACAGTTACAGAGAGTGAACTAACCTCTGCATCTTCAGCCGCGAGCTCTCTCTCCGCGAGGGCGGTGTTAGTTCCCTCAAAGCGAGCATAGAAGGTGTTTAGCTTGTCCGGGAGAGAGGCAGCGGTGTTCACGGTGGAGTTTGTGTTCCCTTTGTAGTTTCGTGATGGTGTTAATTCCCCTCCACATGCTTCTGGAGTCGGTGGTGTTGAACTGTCCTTCAATCTTGTCCCTGTACTGGCGTTTTGCTGCTCTGATGGTTTTCCGAAGGGCATAACTTGCTTGTTTATGCTCCTCCGCATTACCGGAGTTAAAAGTGAAGGTCCGCGCATTGAGTGCCGCACGAACATCCCCATCTAGCCACGGCTTCTGGTTAGGGTACAGCCGAATTGTTTTGGTCAGAACAACGTCTTCTACGCACTTCCTGATGAAACACGTTACGCTATCAGCGTAGACCTCGATGTCTTTTCCTCCTCTCGACACCTTAGCTGAACATAACTTACAGTCTGCCTTGCTGCTGTCATCATCCCTTATCTTGAAATGAGCCCAAACCGCGGACATTTTACGTTCATATGACGTTCACCTAGACAAAGCGGCGGCTCGCGGCGGCCAGTTTCGTTTCACAAAACGCATGTGGTATCGGTGCGTGGTATCGGCTCATTTTTATGAGTACGAGTATGAGTATATGAGGACAGTATCGACCCGATACCCGATGCCAGTATCGGTATCGGGCCATCCCTAGTTATAGGTGTTGTGGCAAAATTTCAACTATCACTGCATTACTGAATAAGAGACCAACCTTGCCCAATTGTCTTTATAAAGATTTATTTTTCTAGCAAGAAAGAGCCCACAGTCAAAACAGCCATACAGTGCCCACATCAAGTGTGGACTGGCGACACAAAGCAACTACAAGCTCTTATACCCCAAATGGCCCCTGCTGTCTTAATTTAATTAGTTCTATCCGATACCTTTGGTCCTGGGTCACGACCCAGCCACTGTGTTTGTTAAGCGTACAGAGGTGTTTTGCATGGTCAAAGCAGATGTTGACTCCTGTGTGAACTCAATCATAAATGATTTAATCTTCTTCTGTGATTACATATTTCCCCAACATAGGTTAGGGCTTAGGGTTAAGGGTTGTGGTTAGGGGTTAGGGTTAGGGGCAGGGTTAGGGGTTAGGGTTAGGGGTAGGATCTCTGATTCTCTAGAGGTCTCTGAGAGCTGTAGTGGTGTTTACATGCTTTACACAGCCTTCCATGCAAACCACTCTTGCTGCTCAGATAACATGATGTCACGCATGGAGTAAAAGCTCTCAAGTTTTTCCAGTCTGGCTTTTTATTCAAAATTATGCACTTTATGCAAACACAAACAAAACCTGGAAGATGGCATGTCTGATTTACACAACATGAGGGAGAATGCTAAATAACCATGACCCCAGAGAGATGAGCTTCTTGATTTTATCTCTAAAATATCTCTGGAAATTAAATGACTGAAATGTTAAGTGGTGCCACCAAATAATAGAACATTTCAGAACAGTTATTTAGTTAAAGCATTAGTATAATTTGCGGAGTATTTTCTGTGTTTATGAGTGCATTTTAACAGACTAAAATATCCGGCATAAACATACTAACATGAATAAGGATCATTAGGCATTAGGCTGAAATCTACTTTAGAACCCAAACACCAAGTTTTAGAAATGCAATGTTTTCATTCATGTTTTGATTCACACAATGACTCCGAATCAATAAGTAATGCTGTATTTTATGTTGCGCTCTTATTTAGAAATATCTTGTATTTGATATTAAAGTCCGTTTTCCCCCTTCATGTTGATTGTGCTCTCCTGCTAGTTTAGTTATAGCGTATGCATATCCTCCTGTGTCTTTGGTTCATTTTTAGAGACCAAACTGCAATTTTACATGTGGATTTGGGGGTTTTAAATATGTAATGAAACCATGTTTCATTTAAATAAATGTGCATTCAGAAAATATCACCGTCCAGTACTATGATGGAATTACACAGAAGATAAAAACATTCAAAGTTGTTAATAATGTTTAAAATGAAGCCAGATTGATCGTCCTTCAAAACAAAACTGTTTTCCCTGCACAATGCAAATCAGAGGGAAGAGCTCATTTGCTTAATGCATGTAAAGAGTGCAGACAACATGTCAAAGCGATCGCAGAGAAGCAGACAAGGTTCATTTTGCAGAACATAGCAACTAATAAAGTGTTGACGTGTATAATAAGCACACACTTTTTATAAATTCTTGTTGATGAAGGTGTTCTTTGCACTTTGTCAAAATAGTACAAAAGTTTTCTTGTGTGTGACATTAAATACATAAATTAGATTTAGAGTAATAAAAACAAAGAGTTACTGGGTGGATGGATAGATAATGATAGATGGATGGATGGGTGGATAGATAATGATAGATGGATGGGTGGATGGATAGATAATGATAGATGGATGGATGGATGGGTGGATAGATAATGATAGATGGATGGGTGGATGGGTGGATAGATAATGATAGATGGATGGGTGGATGGGTGGATAGATAATGATAGATGGATGGGTGGATGGGTGGATAGATAATGATAGATGGATGCGTGGATGGGTGGATAGATAATGATAGATGGATGGGTGGATGGATAGATAATGATAGATGGATGGATGGGTGGATGGATAGATAATGATAGATGGATGGATGGGTGGATAGATAATGATAGATGGATGCGTGGATGGGTGGATAGATAATGATAGATGGATGGGTGGATGGATAGATAATGATAGATGGATGGATGGGTGGATGGATAGATAATGATAGATGGATGGATGGGTGGATAGATAATGATAGATGGATGGATGGGTGGATAGATAATGATAGATGGATGCGTGGATGGGTGGATAGATAATGATAGATGGATGGATGGGTGGATGGATAGATAATGATAGATGGATGGATGGGTGGATAGATAATGATAGATGGATGGGTGGATGGATAGATAATGATAGATGGATGGATGGGTGGATGGATAGATAATGATAGATGGATGGATGGGTGGATAGATAAATAATGGATAGATAGATTGTGAGATGGTGGTCCAGTGGGTTAAACCACTGAACTGATACACAGAAGGTTGCTGGTTCGATCCCAGTGGTCTCCACCAGTGTGTCCTTGAGCAAGGCACTTTACTCCATGTTGCTCCAGGGGGATTGTCCCTGTAATAAGGGCACTGTAAGTTGCTTTGGATAAAAGCGTCTGACTGGATGGATGGATGGATAATTATGGATGGATGGATAATTATGGATGGATGGATTGATGGATGGATAGTTTTGGATGGATGGATGTATCATTTTCGATGGATGGATGGATGGATGGATGGATAATTTTGGATGGATGGATTGATGGATGGATAATTTTGGATGGATGGATTGATGGATGGATAATTTTGGATGGATGGATGGATAATTTTGGATGGATGGATAATTATGGATGGATGGATTGATGGATGGATAGTTTTGGATGGATGGATGTATCATTTTCGATGGATGGATGGATGGATAATTTTGGATGGATGGATTGATGGATGGATAATTTTGGATGGATGGATGGATGGATGGATAATTTTGGATGGATGGATGGATAATTTTGGATGGATGGATGGATGGATGGATGGTGCTCTGCCACACTCATCTTCTCCATGATCAGCTCCAGAGGATCATTCACATTACGACCGGCGTATAACTTCCCTCTCAGTATCTGCATCTGATCCTGTCTGCAGATCCGTGGGGCTTGGCTCCAGGTCTTTTTCTGACCGTTTAACACATACCTATCAGCGACCTTTACCCTTCCTGAGAACAAGAAGACACTGTGTTTACTACAGCATATGGGGCATTCAGAATCGCGAGATGGCGGAAACAAGCTTCCACACTAAAATTGACATTACTGTAATGCATTCAAATCAGAGGCAGCACGACCTAGAGGTGTGCAATATACACCGATCAGGCATAACATTATGATGTATTGTCTTGGTCCCTCTTTTGCTGCCAAAACAGCTCGGACCCGTCGAGGCATGGACTCCTCTAGACCCCTGAAGGTGTGCTGTGGTATCTGGCACCAAGATGTTAGCAGCAGATCTATTAAGTCCTGTAAGTTGTGAGGCGGGGCCTCCATGGATCGGACTTGTTTGTTCAGCTCCTCCCACAGATGCTCGATTGGATTGAGATCTGGGGAATTTGGAGGCAGAGTCAACGCCTCAAACTGGACATGGGTGCACATGCTTAGGTAGGTGGTGCGTGTCAAGTAACATCCACGGATGGAGGACCCAAGGTCTGACCCCTTTCTACCAGAACCAGCATTAACTTCTGGAGCAAAGAATCAAATGTGTCTTGATCTGATACATTGGGCAACTGAAATCAATGGAGCACCTGTGCGTTAAAAAGTGCCGCCTAGGGGTCCTGACCAAGAGTCAATATGTGACGAGTTGGGAGTGAGAATGTGTTGTTTTATCATTTTAGATACAATTGAGTGTTTTAAAGTTATGTTATAATGCTACTCTGTGTGTCTACTATGACACTAGTTCACTCTGCAGTGAGCGAGATCATATGAGGCGGTAAAACATGTAAATCAACAACAGCAGATTTACACAATCAGACTAACTGTGTTGAGCTGGAGAACAATGAGGAGTTCCTGTCCATCAATGATCCAAACAGTGTCTCATAAAACACACCAGATATTAAAGCGGCTTTGGTGTTTCCATGGTTACAACAACAAAAAACAGGAAATCAAGGCTAACACAGGCATGATGTCATTGATAGGCGACGCATGCACATGGTCCGTGGTTAAAATTGTTATAGTGGTTTTTGGAAATTAGAATCCAAAAATCTTACATATTGTGCCTTTAAGTAAGTTTTAGTTAAAACTGTGTAATTCGAATTTTCTTTTTGTAATAAATGCCAAAGGAGATGCAAAAGAAAACCAGATCGCCCTGGATCAGATCCAATGCCCCAAGAGAAAGATTCCACAAACTTTAAGTGTTGAATTATTATAAGACGACGAAGAAGAAACGTTGAGAGAGCCTTCTGAGAGTGTTCCTTGCTTTATGAAATGAAGAAGTCTATCTAATGAGAGAAACTTACCTGTGACTATCTGGAAGGATGCAGTTCTTCAGCTTTCGCTCAAAGATGGGATAGATCGAAACACAGATTGCTCCTTAAAGACCATAATGCAAACATCAACACATTAGGAAAATGGACAGATGTATGCAATCGCTAATGAGTGGAAAGATTCAGAGATCTTCTAAAAGTCAGAGAAAAGAATAGCCTGCTGAATCAGAGCAAAACCAAGGTGCACGGTTGTCAGTCTGTGTGTGTGTGTGTGTGTGTGTGTGTGTGTTAACATTTCGACCCCAGTGTTCTTACACTACTGGCATCTTACAGCATGGATTCTAAGTTTGGTTATTTAACTGATACTTGACTGATACACTAATGATATAAGCGTTTGCATTTTGTCCAGCCCCAATCCATTTTCACGTTCAACACATGTAGAATCCCTGCTGAGGGGAAAACCAGCATAAACTGGTTTGCTGGTCTTATCTAGTTTATCCGCTTAAACCATCTAAGAACAGCTTTTAAAACTTTTTTCATGTTGTTGTTTATTTATAAAACTTGATGTTTGTTTATTTTATATGAAGCATATGTTATATTTTATACGAATGTTCGCCGGTTCCCGCCTCCTCCCCACAACAAGGGAAGGAGGGTTTTTTTTTTTTTACAAATCAAAACAAAAAGTATGCTAGAACAAGTTAACCTTAATCTAGAACCTATGAATATTTTTTTACAATCAGGAATTAATCTGAAAGGTTGTTCATCAAATACTACAACATTTCTTTAACATGATTTTTAATGTTGGTTTGTTTATTTTATAGTTAAGACTAGCTGAATTAATTGTTGTTCACATAAAGCTCAAGGAGAAAATGGCAATTAACCAACCAATGGAACATTGAGGCTTTATTATCTGCCTAGATACAAATGACCATTCTGTGAATTTTCCATTGGGGAAAACAATAACAACATGGTACTGGTTAAACAGGAAATCCTGTGAGAAAAGTCAGACGGAGAGTCACTCTCTGCTTGTGTGGTTTAATTATCTCTAATTGATAGTGTATATAACAAAGTTAAATAACCAGCATATTAATTCATTACATTATTGGAAGGACACAGATGGAGTGATTATCCTGAAACGTGATTGTTATGTCTCCTTGAAAACTGCAAGTACGTCAGCAAGGAGGGAACTACTTCCATTGAGCTCATAAAGCTTTTTTTGAGAGTTATGAGATTGACTGCAATAAGGCAGAGGCAAGATTTACATATCTACAGCAAAATAATATTTCATCTGATAACTTCCAGTGAAGTATTACAGTATAACCACTAGATGTCCCTGTCGGCTTCCAGAGGAAGCTTCACTAACCCAACACCACACATGAATAATAAACTACTGTATTGATTGTTTTGATGTATTTGATACTTTCAGAACAGTGCTTTATAATTGATAAACCATTAGCAGTTTTAGAGATTTCCAGCCCAACATCCATTCCATGCACAAAACACAGAGACACTAGCTCTCAAAACTATAAATGATAAACCTTAAAGTCATAGATGTAGTCTTTTTGCAGTTTATGTATGTTTTCTGCTCCTGAAGTGCTGGTTCATAACCTGCTGATGTTGGTAAAAATGGCATTTTTGCAGTATTGCTGGATTTAACAACAAACCTTTAATACGAAAGAATGAAACATTCTTTTGAAATCTTTACTTTTTTTTTTCTTCTAGCTTCTGACCAAGGCTGTATCTCAATACTAGTTCTACTCGATCTTAGTGCTGCGTTCGATACTATAGATCATAAAATACTCTTAGATCGACTTCAAAATTATACTGGTGTTCAGGGACAGGCATTAAACTGGTTTAGATCGTACTTATCAGACCGCTACCATTTTGTCTGTCTTAATGGGGAAAAATCAAAGATGATGTCAGTAGACTATGGGGTGCCGCAAGGATCCGTGTTAGGCCCTCTGCTATTCTCAATATATATGCTGCCACTTGGTAATATTATAAGAAAACATGGAATTAATTTCCACTGTTATGCTGATGACACTCAATTATATATTTCATCACGACCGGACGAAAACGCTAAATTATCTAAACTGACAGCGTGTGTTGAAGATATTAAATACTGGATGACGTGTAATTTTCTGCTATTAAATTCAGATAAAACGGAGGTATTACTTATTGGTCCAAAAAACTGCCCACAAAACCTCTCACAATACAACTTTACCTTGGAAGGATGTCCTGTCACTTTATCCACTACAGTAAAAGACCTGGGTGTTATACTAGACCGCAACCTGACATTCGAAAATCATATTTCATATGTTACAAGAACGGCATTTTTCCACCTTAGAAACATTGCTAAGCTACGTAACATGCTATCTATTCCTGATGCAGAAAAGTTAGTTCATGCATTCATGACCTCGAGATTAGATTACTGTAATGCTTTATTAGCTGGTTGTCCTGCATCCTCAATAAACAAACTACAGTTAGTCCAAAACGCAGCTGCTAGAGTTCTTACTAGGTCAAGAAAATATGATCATATAACACCAATTTTATCATCTCTACACTGGTTACCTATTAAGTTCCGTATCAATTACAAAGTATTGCTACTGACCTATAAAGCCCTAAATGGTTTAGCTCCAGTGCATCTAACGGATCTTCTATCGCCCTACAACCCATTGCGCTCTTTAAGGTCACTAAACTCTAGGCTTCTGGTCATTCCTAGGATATCCAAGTCCACTAAAGGAGGGAGGGCTTTTTCACATTTAGCTCCGAAACTCTGGAATAGTCTTCCTGATATTGTCCGAGGTTCAGACTCGCTCAGATCAGCTTTTTTCAGAAAGACTCAGTCTTTTTTTCTTTTATAAATATAATAAAACTAAATACTTTTCAGAGATGTGAAAGATGCAATACTACTTTATAGGTACTCAAGATTGACATGAGATTGACTGAAAATGAGTGTTTCACCCCCCCTTTAATGAGTCAAAAATCAAACCAACAAGTTTGAAAACAACTATTGCAATTTACTAGGCAGCATTGGTCAATCTATCAATTAGAGTAGTGTGTTCTGTTTACTGCTTAGTGCTTAATACACTTAATGAGGCTGTTCAGTATCAACTACCTCAGAGGGCACTGCTAAGTGGAACAAACTGTAATTTGCACTTCTGTCTGTTCAAAATAAATCAAATCAAATCACTTTATTGTCACACAACCATATACACAAATGCAACAGCAGGTGAAATTCTTTGGTGCAGTTCCGAGCAATATAGCAGTCACGACATGACATGTACAACATTTAAGCAACAACAGATTACACATCTGATGCGCCCACAATTATTCACAGCACAGTAATTTTATTTTATTCCTAAATGAAAAGAAACCTAGCATTGGGGATTTGTTGCTTTTCCTGGTGTACCGAACTCGTATCAAACCATGACCCCAAAAAATGAACATAAAGGCCTACTACTACATAAGATAAAGAATGTCTTTTATAAGCATATAACTAATTATAATAATTTGTTACATTTATATAGCGCTTTTCTAGGCACTCAAAGTGCTTTACATGAAAGGGGGGAATCTCCTCAAACCACCACCAATGTGCAGCACCACCTGGATGCACCAACTGGGAGCACCAATCTAGTATTCCCAGTTGGTCTCCCGTCCAGGTACTGACCAGGCTCAGCCCTGCTTAGCTTCAGTGGGAAACCAGTCTTGGGCTACAGGGTGATATGGCTGCATATGTCACAGATCTGGTCTTTCTTCTTTACTCTGCTGTTCATACGAGCAATCCTGAGACCCAATGAATGCACTAACACAAATGCTGGTTGATGTAAATCTGTTTACTGTTGAATGAAGTACAACATCCTTTTAGTGGTTGTGTTACTCACCTTCCATCTAACTAAACATTTATGCAGTCCCCGGACAAACCACAAGAGGGCAGTACTACAACATGGAATTAACAACTGCTATTGAATTCAGATGAATTCATAATAAAACTGATTAAAATCTTAACTCTGTTACACATAAAGGCTACAATATTTCAAAATTCTTCATTTTCATTTATTCATGTCTTATCTTCTTTGCATTTGTTCACTGGTAGGCAATGAAAAGTTTTGCCAGACCAGCTCTCAGGTAACTCAGAGCGTCTTTATTTGCTTCTTCAGCTACAGCGGTTCTCCTCATTTCCTCCAGCTCTCGGACCCACTTTTCTTCCCCAGCCTCCCTCACTCTGGGGATGAAGAAGTCCAGATGCTGAAGAGTGAAGGCCGAGTCTGGCTTTAATGCGATCTGAGAAAGATGCTTGATGGTCTGGTAAGCTTCGGACAGAAGAGTTGACTTTTGATCCTCAATCTCCTGTAGATCTTGATCAATATAATCAATTACAGCTGAAAACCTCTTAGACTGTCTTTGAGCGTTTTCATATTCCTTTTTTATAGAGTCAAATTCCACCGTGCAACTTGAGGTGCTCATGACGTATTTCTTGTTTTCTTTGACGTGTTTGCTGTGATGGCACTTCCCTGTGCACACGGTGCAGTAGCCTTTCTTCATCACTTCACATTTGCTGGGATTAGAAACCCACCAGCAATCTAACTCATGGCAGTTTTCCTCACAGACGGTGCAGGTCGTCGCCTTCCTGTGCTTCCATGAAGCGCTATCAATGGGAACCTTCGTTTTAACAGTCTTTTTGACTCTAATTTGGAAGTTTTTATGTGCCTCAATCTTTTTGTGCCACAACAACACTCCCGCCTACTAACTATACCACAACAGCACTCCAGCCTACTAACTATACCACAACAACACTCCAGCCTACTAACTATACCACAACAGCACTCCAGCCTACTAACTATACCACAACAGCACTCCAGCCTACTAACTATACCACAACAGCACTCCAGCCTAACTATACCACAACAGCACTCCAGCCTACTAACTATACCACAACAACACTCCAGCCTACTAACTATACCACAACAACACTCCAGCCTACTAACTATACCACAACAGCACTCCAGCCTACTAACTATACCACAACAACACTCCAGCCTACTAACTATACCACAACAACACTCCAGCCACAACAACACTCCAGCCTACTAACTATACCACAACAGCACTCCAGCCTAACTATACCACAACAACACTCCAGCCTACTAACTATACCACAACAACACTCCAGCCTACTAACTATACCACAACAACACTCCAGCCTACTAACTATACCACAACAACACTCCAGCCTACTAACTATACCACAACAACACTCCAGCCTACTAACTATACCACAACAACACTCCAGCCTACTAACTATACCACAACAACACTCCAGGCTACTAACTATACCACAACAACACTCCAGCCTACTAACTATACCACAACAACACTCCAGCCTACTAACTATACCACAACAGCACTCCAGCCTAACTATACCACAACAACACTCCAGCCTACTAACTATACCACAACAACACTCCAGCCTACTAACTATACCACAACAACACTCCAGCCTACTAACTATACCACAACAACACTCCAGCCTACTAACTATACCACAACAACACTCCAGCCTACTAACTATACCACAACAACACTCCAGCCTACTAACTATACCACAACAACACTCCAGCCTACTAACTATACCACAACAACGCTCCAGCCTACTAACTATACCACAACAACACTCCAGCCTACTAACTATACCACAACAGCACTCCAGCCTACTAACTATACCACAACAACACTCCAGCCTACTAACTATACCACAACAACACTCCAGCCTACTAACTATACCACAACAACACTCCAGCCTACTAACTATACCACAACAACACTCCAGCCTACTAACTATACCACAACAACACTCCAGCCTACTAACTATACCACAACAACACTCCAGCCTACTAACTATACCACAACAACACTCCAGCCTACTAACTATACCACAACAACACTCCAGCCTACTAACTATACCACAACAACACTCCAGCCTACTAACTATACCACAACGACACTCCAGCCTACTAACTATACCACGACAACACTCCAGCCTACTAACTATACCACAACAACACTCCAGCCTACTAACTATACCACAACAACACTCCAGCCTACTAACTATACCACAACAACACTCCAGCCTACTAACTATACCACAACAACACTCCAGCCTACTAACTATACCACAACAACACTCCAGCCTACTAACTATACCACAACAACACTCCAGCCTACTAACTATACCACAACAACACTCCAGCCTACTAACTATACCACAACAACACTCCAGCCTACTAACTATACCACAACAACACTCCAGCCTACTAACTATACCACAACAACACTCCAGCCTACTAACTATACCACAACAACACTCCAGCCCACTAACTATACCACAACAACACTCCGGCCTACTAACTATACCACAACAGCACTCCAGCCTACTAACTATACCACAACAACACTCCAGCCTACTAACTATACCACAACAACACTCCAGCCTACTAACTATACCACAACAACACTCCAGCCTACTAACTATACCACAACAACACTCCAGCCTACTAACTATACCACAACAACACTCCAGCCTACTAACTATACCACAACAACACTCCAGCCTACTAACTATACCACAACAACACTCCAGCCTACTAACTATACCACAACAACACTCCAGCCTACTAACTATACCACAACAACACTCCAGCCTACTAACTATACCACAACGACACTCCAGCCTACTAACTATACCACGACAACACTCCAGCCTACTAACTATACCACAACAACACTCCAGCCTACTAACTATACCACAACAACACTCCAGCCTACTAACTATACCACAACAACACTCCAGCCTACTAACTATACCACAACAACACTCCAGCCTACTAACTATACCACAACAACACTCCAGCCTACTAACTATACCACAACAACACTCCAGCCTACTAACTATACCACAACAACACTCCAGCCTACTAACTATACCACAACAACACTCCAGCCTACTAACTATACCACAACAACACTCCAGCCTACTAACTATACCACAACAACACTCCAGCCTACTAACTATACCACAACAACACTCCAGCCCACTAACTATACCACAACAACACTCCGGCCTACTAACTATACCACAACAACGCTCCAGCCTACTAACTATACCACAACAACACTCCAGCCTACTAACTATACCACAACAACACTCCAGCCTACTAACTATACCACAACAACTATTCCCCACAGCGATACAAAATGGCCTCGCCCCCCTTATTCAATATTCTCGGAGGAGGGGTTTATGTAAATATTGGGGCTGGTGATGTCAGAGACCCTGGAGGAATGTCTGTAGTCCCTACCGGCCGTTTGCTCTACTCCTTAGAAACTGATTTCTTTAAAAGCAAATATCTCCCGTTGCTTTAAACTTTGAACGTTGTAACTTTGCAGATGTTGTTTATGCTCAAACAGCAACATTACACACTAGCTAAAGTTAGAAGAGTGTTAATCGTGGTTTACCACCCCTTTAAACTTCTTTTGTTTAGGGTTGTTTTATGAGTAATCCAGTAGAAATGCCAGAATGCTTAATTACACATTGTTTTCAAAAGTACAGTGAGTAAAATTATAAACGCAACACTTTTGTTTTTGTCCCCATTTTTCATGAGCTGAACTCAAAGATCTAAGATTTTTCTAGATACACAAAAGGCCTATTTCTCTCAAATATTGTTCACAAATCTGTCTAAATCTGTGTGAGTGAGCACTTCTCCTTTGCCGAGATAATCCATCCACCTCACAGGTGTGGCATATCAAGATGCTGATTAGACAGCAGGATTATTGCACAGGTGTGCCTTAGGCTAGACTAGTGTTGTTTTCGGCAGCCTGTTTTAATTTTAGCTTTAGTCTAGTCTTTGTGTCAAGCTGTCATTTTAGTTTTTGATAGTTTTAGCCACGTTCGTACTCTTTTTAGTCTAGTCGAGTTTTAGTCAACTAAAAGTCTGAGCATTTTAGTCTTATTTTAGTCAGAACTATCCATTACTATTTTCGTCTAGTTTTAGTCGATGAAAACTGAGGATATTTTAGTCTAGTTTTAGTCAATGAAAATTGTATTTTTGTCTCTTTTTAGTGATGCAATTCTATTTAAGCCAGTGAGTATAGTATGAGTACCTAGTAGTATAAAACCAAAATCTTCTTTTAGCCAAACCCATTTCAAACAAGATTATCTTATTATATTATTGTTAACTTATAGCCTCAAGAATACATCCATTCCAGAAACGGAAGACACTCTGATTTGAATTTACAACATATTTATTTTACCAACCAAACATGTTAGAAGTACACACACATACATTTCAATAAAATAAATAAAAACATTGAGATGTCTCTTAAGGTTCGTGGTGTTTTTTTCCTGTGATTTTGTGGCCACATTTCTCTCCATCTTTTCCCACAACACATTCCGTTTTATTTTCCACTTCAATGTAATGAAAGTTTTTCCAAATGTCATAATAAGAATAAATGCATATTTAATTTAATAATAGGAAAATAATATCCTAATTATTATTTATTTATTTAAATCTGTTTAAAACTAGACCCACATTATAGTTAAAATTGTTTTCTGTCTTGTTTTTTTTAATCTCAAATAAAGGATGTAATTTTATTCCACATGGAAATGAGCGGAAATAAGTGAAGGAAGTGGCAACACTAAAGCAAAAAAGCAACACTAGGCTGGACACAATAAAAGGCCACTCTAAAATGTGTGCATTACACCTTCACCCATGCCGTTGGATTCCATCGTTGGGCTGATGGGTAGTACTTACAATATCTATATTTTCACTCCAAGTCGTGTCTATAATGTTATTTTACTTACCTGTGTGAATATATCCTTTTTAAATGGATTAATTGTCCCGCCTTATGGCAGCACACAAATGTCTGTTTTTGATTTTAGGATTACAGTTTTGTAAAGAGTATAAAAGATCACAAAAGTTGTTTTGTGCCATTGCTTTGACAAAGCTTCTGTCAATCGAAAAGAAACTGAAAACAATGATTCAGTTATTTGTAATATACAATGTCATTGTAAAAAAAAAATCGAAATAGTTTCAATGTAGCTAGCTACTTTTTCTGAAGGGTAGCTTGAATGTAACTTAACTACTTTAACTTACGAGTAGCTTCCCCAACACTGGGAGTAACTGCGTACAAACTTCATTGGCGCCTGTCGTAGACACATTTGAATATTCATGAACTGAAATTAAAAGCTGATTAACAGAGGATGACATTCATGGGATGGGAGGGTTAGGGGTAGTTATGTCCGGGACAGCAGTTTTAATGCTCCTTTAGTGTTAGGGTTATGGGTTATGGGTTAACCTTATGGGTTTTAGGTTAGGGTTATGGTTAGGGTTAAGGGTTAAGGGTTATGGTTAGGGGAAGTTAGGGTTAGGGTTAAGGGTTAGGGGAAGTTATGTCCTGTACAGCAGTTTTAATGTTCTTTTAGTGTTAGGGTTATGGGTCAGGGTTAAGGTTATGGGTTAGGGTTAAGGTTAGGGGTTAGGGTTATAGGTGTTGTGGCAAAATTTCAACTATCACCGCATTACTGAATAAGAGACCAACCTTGCCCAATTGTCTTTATAAAGATTTATTTTTCTTGCAAGAAAGAGTCCACAGTCAAAACAGCCATACAGTGCCCACATCAAGTGTGGACTGGCGACACAAAGAAACTACAAGCTCTTATACCCCAAATGGCCCCTGCTGTCTTAATTTAATTAGTTCTATCCGATACCTTTGGTCCTGGGTCACGACCCAGCCACTGTGTTTGTTAAGCGTACAGAGGTGTTTTGCATGGTCAAAGCAGATGTTGACTCCTGTGTGAACTCAATCATAAATGATTTAATCTTCTTCTGTGATTACATATTTCCCCAACATAGGTTAGGGCTTAGGGTTAAGGGTTGTGGTTAGGGGTTAGGGTTAGGGGCAGGGTTAGGGGTTAGGGTTAGGGGTTGTGGTTAGGGGTTAGGGTTAGGGGCAGGGTTAGGGGTTAGGGTTAGGGGTAGGATCTCTGATTCTCTAGAGGTCTCTGAGAGCTGTAGTGGTGTTTACATGCTTTACACAGCCTTCCATGCAAACCACTCTTGCTGCTCAGATAACATGATGTCACGCATGGAGTAAAAGCTCTCAAGTTTTTCCAGTCTGGCTTTTTATTCAAAATTATGCACTTTATGCAAACACAAACAAAACCTGGAAGATGGCATGTCTGATTTACACAACATGAGGGAGAATGCTAAATAACCATGAGCCCAGAGAGATGAGCTTCTTGATTTTATCTCTAAAATATCTCTGGAAATTAAATGACTGAAATGTTAAGTGGTGCCACCAAATAATAGAACATTTCAGAACAGTTATTTAGTTAAAGCATTAGTATAATTTGCGGAGCATTTTCTGTGTTTATGAGTGCATTTTAACAGACTAAAATATCCGGCATAAACATACTAACATGAATAAGGATCATTAGGCATTAGGCTGAAATCTACTTTAGAACCCAAACACCAAGTTTTAGAAATGCAATGTTTTCATTCATGTTTTGATTCACACAATGACTCCGAATCAATAAGTAATGCTGTATTTTATGTTGCGCTCTTATTTAGAAATATCTTGTATTTGATATTAAAGTCCCTTTTCCCCCTTCATGTTGATTGTGCTCTCCTGCTAGTTTAGTTATAGCGTATGCATATCCTCCTGTGTCTTTGGTTCATTTTTAGAGACCAAACTGCAATTTTACATGTGGATTTGGGGGTTTTAAATATGTAATGAAACCATGTTTCATTTAAATAAATGTGCATTCAGAAAATATCACCATCCAGTACTATGATGGAATTACACAGAAGATAAAAACATTCAAAGTTGTTAACAATGTTTAAAATGAAGCCAGATTGATCGTCCTTCAAAACAAAACTGTTTTCCCTGCACAATGCAAATCAGAGGGAAGAGCTCATTTGCTTAATGCATGTAAAGAGTGCAGACAACATGTCAAAGCGATCGCAGAGAAGCAGACAAGGTTCATTTTGCAGAACATAGCAACTAATAAAGTGTTGACGTGTATAATAAGCACACACTTTTTATAAATTCTTGTTGATGAAGGTGTTCTTTGCACTTTGTCAAAATAGTACAAAAGTTTTCTTGTGTGTGACATTAAATACATAAATTAGATTTAGAGTAATAAAAACAAAGAGTTACTGGGTGGATGGATAGATAATGATAGATGGATGGGTGGGTGGATAGATAATGATAGATGGATGGATGGGTGGATAGATAATGATAGATGGATGGGTGGATAGATAATGATAGATGGATGGATGGGTGGATAGATAATGATAGATGGATGGATGGGTGGATAGATAATGATAGATGGATGGATGGGTGGATAGATAATGATAGATGGATGGATGGGTGGATAGATAATGATAGATGGATGGATGGGTGGATAGATAATGATAGATGGATGGATGGGTGGATAGATAAATAATGGATAGATAGATTGTGAGATGGTGGTCCAGTGGGTTAAACCACTGAACTGATATGCAGAAGGTTGCTGGTTCGATCCCAGTGGTCTCCACCAGTGTGTCCTTGAGCAAGGCACTTTACTCCATGTTGCTCCAGGGGGATTGTCCCTGTAATAAGGGCACTGTAAGTCGCTTTGGATAAAAGCGTCTGCTAAATGGATGGATGGATGGATAATTTTGGATGGATGGATAATTTTGGATGGATGGATAATTATGGATGGATGGATGGATGGATGGACAATTTTGGATGGATGGATGGATGGATGGATGGATAATTTTGGATGGATAAATTTGGATGGATGGATGGATGGATGGATAATTATGGATGGATAATTTTGGATGGATGGATCATTTTGGATGGATGGATCATTTTGGATGGATGGATGGATAATTTTGGATGGATGGATGGATAATTTTGGATGGATGGATGGATAATTTTGGATGGATGGATAATTTTGGATGGATGGATGGATGGATAATTATGGATGGATGGATAATTTTGGATGGATGGATAATTTTGGATGGATGGATGGATAATTTTGGATGGATGGTGCTCTGCCACACTCATCTTCTCCATGATCAGCTCCAGAGGATCATTCACATTACGACCGGCGTATAACTTCCCTCTCAGTATCTGCATCTGATCCTGTCTGCAGATCCGTGGGGCTTGGCTCCAGGTCTTTTTCTTACCGTTTAACACATACCTATCAGCGACCTTTACCCTTCCTGAGAACAAGAAGACACTGTGTTTACTACAGCATATGGGGCATTCAGAATCGCGAGATGGCGGAAACAAGCTTCCACACTAAAATTGACATTACTGTAATGCATTCAAATCAGAGGCAGCACGACCTAGAGGTGTGCAATATACACCGATCAGGCATAACATTATGATGTATTGTGTTGGTCCCTCTTTTGCTGCCAAAACAGCCCGGACCCGTCGAGGCATGGACTCCTCTAGACCCCTGAAGGTGTGCTGTGGTATCTGGCACCAAGATGTTAGCAGCAGATCTATTAAGTCCTGTAAGTTGTGAGGCGGGGCCTCCATGGATCGGACTTGTTTGTTCAGCTCCTCCCACAGATGCTCGATTGGATTGAGATCTGGGGAATTTGGAGGCAGAGTCAACGCCTCAAACTGGACATGGGTGCACATGCTTAGGTAGGTGGTGCGTGTCAAGTAACATCCACGGATGGAGGACCCAAGGTCTGACCCCTTTCTACCAGAACCAGCATTAACTTCTGGAGCAAAGAATCAAATGTGTCTTGATCTGATACATTGGGCAACTGAAATCAATGGAGCACCTGTGCATTAAAAAGTGCCGCCTAGGGGTCCTGACCAAGAGTCAATATGTGACGAGTTGGGAGTGAGAATGTGTTGTTTAATCATTTTAGATACAATTGAGTGTTTTAAAGTTATGTTATAATGCTACTCTGTGTGTCTACTATGACACTAGTTCACTCTGCAGTGAGCGAGATCATATTAGGCGGTAAAACATGTAAATCAACAACAGCAGATTTACACAATCAGACTAACTGTGTTGAGCTGGAGAACAATGAGGAGTTCCTGTCCATCAATGATCCAAACAGTGTCTCATAAAACACACCAGATATTAAAGCGGCTTTGGTGTTTCCATGGTTACAACAACAAAAAACAGGAAATCAAGGCTAACACAGGTATAATGTCATCGATAGGCGAAGCATGCACATGGTCCGTGGTTAAAATTGTTATAGTGGTTTTTGGAAATTAGAATCCAAAAATCTTACATATTGTGCCTTTAAGTAAGTTTTAGTTAAAACTGTGTAATTCGAATTTTAGTTTGTTTATTTTTGGAATAAATGCCAAAGGAGATGCAAAAGAAAACCAGATCGCCCTGGATCAGATCCAATGCCCCAAGAGAAAGATTCCACAAACTTTAAGTGTTGAATTATTATAAGACGACGAAGAAGAAACGTTGAGAGAGCCTTCTGAGAGTGTTCCTTGCTTTATGAAATGAAGAAGTCTATCTAATGAGAGAAACTTACCTGTGACTATCTGGAAGGATGCAGTTCTTCAGCTTTCGCTCAAAGATGGGATAGATCGAAACACAGATTGCTCCTTAAAGACCATAATACAAACATCAACACATTAGGAAAATGGACAGATGTATGCAATCGCTAATGAGTGGAAAGATTCAGAGATTTTCTAAAAGTCAGAGAAAAGAATAGCCTGCTGAATCAGAGCAAAACCAAGGTGCACGGTTGTCAGTCTGTGTGTGTGTGTGTGTGTGTGTGTGTGTGTGTGTGTGTGTGTGTGTGTGTGTGTGTGTGTGTGTGTGTGTGTGTGTGTGTGTGTGTGTGTGTGTGTGTGTGTGTGTGTGTTAACATTTCGACCCCAGTGTTCTTACACTACTGACATCTTACAGCATGGATTCTAAGTTTGGTTATTTAACTGATACTTGACTGATACACTAATGATATAAGCGTTTGCATTTTGTCCAGCCCCAATCCATTTTCACGTTCAACACATGTAGAATCCCTGCTGAGGGGAAAACCAGCATAAACTGGTTTGCTGGTCTTATCTAGTTTATCCGCTTCAACCATCTAAGAACAGCTTTTAAAACTTTTTTCATGTTGTTGTTTATTTATAAAACTTGATGTTTGTTTATTTTATATGAAGCATATGTTATATTTTATATGAATGTTCGCCGGTTCCCGCCTCCTCCCCACAACAAGGGAAGGAGGGTTTTTTTTTTTTTACAAATCAAAACAAAAAGTATGCTAGAACAAGTTAACCTTAATCTAGAACCTATGAATATTTTTTTACAATCAGGAATTAATCTGAAAGGTTGTTCATCAAATACTACAACATTTCTTTAACATGATTTTTAATGTTGGTTTGTTTATTTTATAGTTAAGACTAGCTGAATTAATTGTTGTTCACATAAAGCTCAAGGAGAAAATGGCAATTAACCAACCAATGGAACATTGAGGCTTTATTATCTGCCTAGATACAAATGACCATTCTGTGAATTTTCCATTGGGGAAAACAATAACAACATGGTACTGGTTAAACAGGAAATCCTGTGAGGAGAGTCAGACGGAGAGTCACTCTCTGCTTGTGTGGTTTAATTTTCTCTAATTGATAGTGTATATAACAAAGTTAAATAACCAGCATATTAATTCATTACATTATTGGAAGGACACAGATGGAGTGATTATCCTGAAACGTGATTGTTATGTCTCCTTGAAAACTGCAAGTACGTCAGCAAGGAGGGAACTACTTCCATTGAGCTCATAAAGCTTTTTTTGAGAGTTATGAGATTGACTGCAATAAGGCAGAGGCAAGATTTACATATCTACAGCAAAATATTATTTCATCTGATATCTTCCAGTGAAGTATTACAGTATAACCACTAGATGTCCCTGTCGGCTTCCAGAGGAAGCTTCACTAACCCAACACTACACATGAATAATAAACTACTGTATTGATTGTTTTGATGTATTTGATACTTTCAGAACAGTGCTTTATAAAATTGATAAACCATTAGCAGTCTTAGAGATTTCCAGCCCAACATCCATTCCATGCACAAAACACAGAGACACTAGCTCTGAAAACTATAAATGATAAACCTTAAAGTCATAGATGTAGTCTTTTTGCAGTTTATGTATGTTTTCTGCTCCTGAAGTGCTGGTTCATAACCTGCTGATGTTGGTAAAAATGGCATTTTTGCAGTATTGCTGGATTTAACAACAAACCTTTAATACGAAAGAATGAAACATTCTTTTGAAATCTTTACTTTTTTTTTTCTTCTAGCTTCTGACCAAGGCTGTATCTCAATACTAGTTCTACTCGATCTTAGTGCTGCGTTCGATACTATAGATCATAAAATACTCTTAGATCGACTTCAAAATTATACTGGTGTTCAGGGACAGGCATTAAACTGGTTTAGATCGTACTTATCAGACCGCTACCATTTTGTCTGTCTAAATGGGGAAAAATCAAAGATGATGTCAGTAGACTATGGGGTGCCGCAAGGATCCGTGTTAGGCCCTCTGCTATTCTCAATATATATGCTGCCACTTGGTAATATTATAAGAAAACATGGAATTAATTTCCACTGTTATGCTGATGATACTCAATTATATATTTCATCACGACCGGATGAAAACGCTAAATTATCTAAACTGACAGCGTGTGTTGAAGATATTAAATACTGGATGACGTGTAATTTTCTGCTATTAAATTCAGATAAAACGGAGGTATTACTTATTGGTCCAAAAAACTGCCCACAAAACCTCGCACAATACAACTTTACCTTGGAAGGATGTCCTGTCACTTTATCCACTACAGTAAAAGACCTGGGTGTTATATTAGACCGCAACCTGACATTCGAAAATCATATTTCATATGTTACAAGAACGGCATTTTTCCACCTTAGAAACATTGCTAAGCTACGTAACATGCTATCTATTCCTGATGCAGAAAAGTTAGTTCATGCATTCATGACCTGGAGATTAGATTACTGTAATGCTTTATTAGCTGGTTGTCCTGCATCCTCAATAAACAAACTACAGTTAGTCCAAAACGCAGCTGCTAGAGTTCTTACTAGGTCAAGAAAATATGATCATATAACACCAATTTTATCATCTCTACACTGGTTACCTATTAAGTTCCGTATCAATTACAAAGTATTGCTACTGACCTATAAAGCCCTAAATGGTTTAGCTCCAGTGTATCTAACGGATCTTCTATCGCCCTACAACCCATCGCGCTCTTTAAGGTCACTAAACTCTAGGCTTCTGGTCATTCCTAGGATATTTAAGTCCACTAAAGGAGGGAGGGCTTTTTCACATTTAGCTCCTAAACTCTGGAATAGTCTTCCTGATATTGTTCGAGGTTCAGACTCGCTCTCCCAGTTTAAAACTAGATTAAAGACGCATCTCTGAATGCCAAGCATTCACATTATAATTACCTTTTATACTACAGTTAAATCGGATCAAAAGCATTAATATAATATTCTGAACAGCAGCTACGCTAATTATTTCCCATCTGCTTTTCTGTTGTTATCTCGGGACCCTAGTCCTGAGGTAAATAGTTCGTCAGCTCCAGTTTGTACATGCACATGACCCTGTCGCCGGTTCACCACTGTTCCTTCCTAGGAGCACTTTTGATAGAGACTGACCACTGCATTTTAAGTTGTTTCCACAGTTATAATGAGACAAAATCATTTGTCATGAAAATTTGATTTGTGTCATGGAAGTCTCTCTACTACAGTTCAGTGATGAAATATACATGCCTCAGGTGCTGCTTCACTCGCTGTCTCCTCGTGGAAAGGAGAAGTATGCTCAGGTGTAGAAGGCACTCTTTCTCCTTCTTGCTGAAAATGACAGCGTAGGCTATGCACATCATGTTAAAAGGGGGGGTGTCATGGCAAGACAATCATGTTTTTCCGGAGCAGCAACGGAGTTGTGCAAGTGTTTGTTTGTTCCCTGAATTTCGGCGACGATGGTTTATAAACAAGGTACAGTTCAACTCCGGATTTGTAGCTCGCCTAATGCTGAAAGATGGAGCAATCCCAGCGATTAAGGTTCACGGTCGTCTGTTGGTAGCAGGCAGTGAGGAAAACTGCTTCAAATTTGTGTTGTTAGCTATCGATTCCATTGTTTTTCTATGTAAACATGCATAGCTCAACGCAATAGCTGCGCGCTCGTCATTCTTTAGCTCCGCCCGAACGATACGCCCCCAGCCGATCAGCTTTTTTCGGAAAGACTCAGTCTTTTTTCTTTTATAAATATAATAAAACGAAATACTTTTCGGAGATGTGAAAGATGCAATACTACTCTATAGGTACTCAAGATTGACATGAGATTGACTGAAAATGAGTGTTTCACCCCCCCTTTAATGAGTCAAACCAACAAGTTTGAAAACAACCATTGCAATTTACTAGGCAGCATTGGTCAATCTATCAATTAGAGTAACAAATGCAAGAGTGTGTTCTGTTTACTGCTTAGTGCTTAATACACTTAATGAGGCTGTTCAGTATCAACTACCTCAGAGGACACCGCTAAGTGGAACAAACTGTAATTTGCACTTCTGTCTGTTCAAAATAAATCAAATCAAATCAAATCACTTTATTGTCACTCTACCATATGCACAAGTGCAACAGCAGGTGAAATTCTTAGGTGCAGTTCCGAGCAATATAGCAGTCACGACATGACATGTACAACATTTAAAGCAACAACAGATTACACATCTGATGCGCACACAATTACTCACAGCACAGTCATTTTATTTTATTCCTAAATGAAAAGAAACCTAGCATTGGGGATTTGTTGCTTTTCCTGGTGTACCGAACTCGTATCAAACCATGACCCCAAAAAATGAACATAAAGGCCTACTACTACATAAGATAAAGAATGTCTTTTATAAGCATATAACTAATTATAATAATTTTGTTACATTTATATAGCGCTTTTCTAGGCACTCAAAGTGCTTTACATGGAAGGGGGGAATCTCCTCAAACCACCACCAATGTGCAGCACCACCTGGATGCACCAACTGGGAGCACCAATCTAGTTTTCCCAGTTGGTCTCCCGTCCAGGTACTGGCCAGGCTCAGCCCTGCTTAGCTTCAGTGGGAAACCAGTCCTGGGCTACAGGGTGATATGGCTGCATATGTCACAGATCTGGTCTTTCTTCTTTACTCTGCTGTTCATACGAGCAATCCTGAGACCCAATGAATGCACTAACACAAATGCTGGTTGATGTAAATCTGTTTACTGTTGAATGAAGTACAACATCCTTTTAGTGGTTGTGTTACTCACCTTCCATCTAACTAAACATTTATGCAGTCCCCGGACAAACCACAAGAGGGCAGTACTACAACATGGAATTAACAACTGCTGTTGAATTCAGATGAATTCATAATAAAACTGATTAAAATCTTAACTCTGTTACACATAAAGGCTACAATATTTCAAAATTCTTCATTTTCATTTATTCATGTCTTATCTTCTTTGCATTTGTTCACTGGTAGGCAAAGAAAAGTTTTGCCAGACCAGCTCTCAGGTAACTCAGAGCGTCTTTATTTGCTTCTTCAGCTACAGCGGTTCTCCTCATTTCCTCCAGCTCTCGGACCCACTTTTCTTCCCCAGCCTCCCTCACTCTGGGGATGAAGAAGTCCAGATGCTGAAGAGTGAAGGCCGAGTCTGGCTTTAATGCGATCTGAGAAAGATGCTTGATGGTCTGGTAAGCTTTGGACAGAAGAGTTGACTTTTGATCCTCAATCTCCTGTAGATCTTGATCAATATAATCAATTACAGCTGAAAACCTCTTAGACTGTCTTTGAGCGTTTTCATATTCCTTTTTTATAGAGTCAAATTCCACCGTGCAACTTGAGGTGCTCACGACGTATTTCTTGTTTTCTTTGACGTGTTTGCTGTGATGGCACTTCCCTGTGCACACGGTGCAGTAGCCTTTCTTCATCACTTCACATTTGCTGGGATTAGAAACCCACCAGCAATCTAACTCATGGCAGTTTTCCTCACAGACGGTGCAGGTCGTCGCCTTCCTGTGCTTCCATGAAGCGCTTTCAATGGGAACCTTCGTTTTAACAGTCTTTTTGACTCTAATTTGGAAGTTTTTATGTGCCTCAATCTTTTCCTTGTTTTCCATCATTGCCTGCTGAATCTGAAGTTTTTCAGCCTTTTTCAGCTCTTTCTCTTGAACTTGCAGCTTTAAGTTGCACATGGACGCTTCTAATATAATGCGCTCAATCAGGACATCTGAAGTCAACTCTAAACTTCTTCTGTTCTTTTCATTCAGAGACTGAAGGAATTGCTTCATGCCATCCATGCTGTCTTGCCAAGCGTCTCTTTGAGCACGAACGTGTCGTTCTCCAGTGTGACGGGCGTCGGCCTGCCGGTTGTTGAATAAGAAATGAACAGGTTGGTCCTCATGGTCTCGTCTGCAGGGGATTTTAGCTTTATTAATGGCACTGAGGACGTTTTTGGGGGGCAGACCATCAGAGTGTGTGATTAAAAACACAATGTTGTTCACAATGTCTTTTCCAAACAAAGACAGAATTGAACTGATAATGTAATGCTGTCTGTCCGAGAGACGATTCTTAGACGCTTGAGTCACGAAACACACAGCATCGATCTCACACACTCCATCTTTGCTCTGAAACAGCATGGATAAATTTTCAGCCACTTCCAGATCTCTTTCCAGTCCTCTAGTGTCTCCGTAGCCTGGAGTATCAATGATGGTAAGAGATACCCGATTCTTTAATGAAAAGACCTCATACATGGTGATTTCAGAAGTTTGTGATTGTGATTGGTCTCTGGTTGCTTCTTCTGTGATTTCATACCATAGTTCATCCTCAAACTTTACACCCAGTAAGTAGTTGACCATGGTGTTGATGATGGTGGTCTTCCCAACGCCGGTTTCTCCCACCAGCAGAACAATTTTGTTTGATTTACTGTCGTCTTTTTTCCCAAAAGTCCATTTCCTGACTTTCCCATTATCATCAAGCACTTTTCTCTCCGTATGAAGACGATATCGCTTCGGAGGTCCTTGATGAATCAGAGATGGTCTTCCTGGTGGAAGACTCGGCTTCCTGCAGATGGAGACAAATATTTCTCACAATGTTTGTGTAGCAAAGATTTAAGACTTGATACCCATAAAAAAAACGATATAAAAATATGTAAAATGTAAAAATTTAATTCTTACTATTTGAGCATCAACATAATAATGTAAATTGTAGAAACTATTTTAAACCAGGAAATCCCACTGAATGTAAAAGATCGGCTTGAGTTATGACAATAACCCTTGTTCCCTGAGAAAGGGAATGCGACGAATTTGGGGTTGCTCCCTTAGCAACAGCGTGTCTAAAGTATGAATGAAACTATTCCAATCCTGATTGGTGTTGCGTATGTCATGACGTAGTATGTGACGGCATACCCGGCAGCTACATAAGGGGGGCCGGCGCATAGTAATGTCAGTTATCGCGATGAAGCATGCACCACAAGGCATGACGAGGTGTGGCGTCGAGACACAGTGCTCGTTCCCTTTCTCAGGGAACAAGGGTTATAGTCATAACCCGAGCCGTTCCCTTTTGAGGGAACTCGCACTGCATCTGAATGATGAATTTGGGGAACGAGTACCCACTAGGCCACACCTAGGGTCGCGCTTGCCCTAGTGTGAAGCTGGAGACCAGGCACAACAAGGAATGGAGCCCCCTAGTGCCGGGCATAGGAAGGTGCAAGCTGTAAAATCTAATAAAAGTCTGCGGGGTCATGCCCCTGGTGGAATGAGCCCTCACGGCCATCGGTGAAGGCAAATTGTGCACCTGATAAGCCGTGGCTATAGCCTGGACAATCCAGTTACTGATTGTCTGAGTCGAAGCAGGCAGCCCTTTCTTGGGTGAACCAAAGCACACTAACAGCTGTTCTGATTTCCTCCACTGCGCAGACTTCTCCAAATATATTTTAAGAGCTCTCTACCTTCTTCCGCCATCACGTGAGGTGGAGGATGGAAAGACTGAAGAACCAATGACCTGGCCACACTAGATGGCCCTTGGGCACGTACCCGGCTTAGGATGCAAGATGGCCTTAACTCCGCCAGGGGCAAACTCCTGGCAAGTTGGCATCACCGCCAAGGCCTGGAGGTCCCCCACTCTCCTCACCTTGAGTGTGGATGGGGTAAGATCCGCAGATAAACGATCTTGGAGGAACTCCAGCACTGAAGCCAGTGGGCAGTAACTGGGTCCACCTCACACTCTCTATACCAAGTGGAAAACACATTCCACTTCAGGCTGTAAAACCTCCTGGTGGAAGGAGCCCTGGAGCTGAGCAAGGTCTCGACCACATCTGCTGACAGTTCCAGCCTCTAGGTACCGGGCAGCCTCAGGGGCCAGACCCAGAGGTCCCAAATCTCTGGGCGGGGGTGAAATATTGTGCCCCCTGCCTCAGACAGCAGATCCCTCCTCAGAGGGACCTGCCACAGGAGACCATCTGAAGAACCGGCTGTAGAACCCGGACTTCCTGTCTGGCAGAGGAACACGTTTTTTGGCCACCTTATCAACAGGGAGTGAACTTCCTATTGCATTACCTGAACCTGCTCAGGAACCACTCTCGAGGCTGGCTTTGGGTGTCCACTGAGCCTCACCCATGACCCCCTGAAGTGGCTGACCGACAGGGAGCAGTCGAGAATGATTCTCAGTGCGCGGACGCGTTCACTGCCAGCCACAGGTCTTTCTAGAGGCGGATGGAGCAGCGTGCATTCGCAGTAAATCGATGTGGCCCGAAGCGTACTAGACGGCGGGAGCACAACACTGATTCACAAAAGCTCCACAGGGGAGGTGACCTCGATCGCTCCTTCCCGGGAGAGGGGGCTGGGCAGCAGGGGCCTCATCTAAGGGAGCAGCTTGACATGGCCAAAAAAACTAGGGTGGACACTGCGATTAGCAATTGCTGGAAACTGATGTGTCCCGCAGGCCACAAGGCGGCGAGAAAAACAACTTCCTGAGGGCTCCAAGGAGGAGCAAACCTCACAATGCATGAAAGCAGCCTCCTCAGGAACTGCCCATGCATGTTATGCTCCCATTTTAGATGAATATTCAGACAACTGAAACACGCTTTGGATGACAGGCTGATTTAAAATATCTAACTTTTCAAAGTCAGATAATATGCCATTTAATTCCTCAGAATTAAATGCAGCCATAACCACCAGACAATACTGATTTAATAAGCATTCAAGTTCATCGTAATGTACAGTAGGGTTATGCCTTAGGAGCGAAACCATCGTGACCATCGCCCCCCGCTGTCTTGCGAGTGCGACGCACAATCCTGGTCTCTTCTATACTGAACCTAAACACTTTGCAGGGATTGCTCTGTAAATTAAATTGAGAATATAATTGATGCATATCTGCTATTTTAAATACTGTAGTCTATGAGAGATGTGACGTTTTAATCTGTGAAAGCTACACAGTTTTGTACACAGAGAGCTATGCTGAAGAGCGAAAGCTAACATTACTATGCGCCGGCCCCTCTTATGTAGCTTCCAGGTATGCCGTCACATACAACGTCATGACGCAACACCAATCAGGATTGGAATAGTTTCATTCATACTTCAGACACGCTGTTGCTGAGGGAGCAACCCCAAATTCGTCGTTCCGAAGCATTGCGAGTTCCCTCGAAAGGGATCAACATTTACCACCAGCCAGACAAGCAAAGGTCATGTTTTTGTTTAAACACCCAATTATTCTAATCATCTGAATCAAGTCAGTAATTCATAAAGACATTCTCTTACTTCACACTGTTCCACCGGCGGATGTTACGGCGTACGTCCATTGTTGCTGGGGTTAAAGGGATAGTTCAACCAAAAACAAAAATTCTGTCATTTATTCTCCCTCATGTCTTTCCAAACCTGCATGACTTCATTATTCTCTGTGGAACACAAAAGAAGATATTTTGAAGAACATTGGAAAACAAACATTGAACCTCATAGACTTTCAATGTATGGACAAAAAACACAAACATTTCTTGTGGATATTTCAGATGCTCTTGATCAAATAATAAAATTAGCTTTATTTCTTAGTCCACACATTGCCTAAATCTTTGACATATTCAGTGTCTAGCTAAATTTAGTCGGTTACAAGTGGATCAAGGACGTATAAATGATAGAAACATTTACACGGTTGCTGATTTTGTCTGTCGAGTTGACATTAGCCATGGTATTTTGAACAAACTGCTTTTGATTTCAAAACTCCGGAAATTCACAATCTTGATATTTTTCACAATTTCACATGTTAGAAATACACACACACACACAACAATTAAGGTAACTACAACAGTACACATTTTACATTTAAGAATAATATAGTTAAATTTTTTAATATAGTAATTTTTTTTATTAATTTTTTTTTTTTAAGAGAGAGAGAGAGAGAGAGAATTTATTTATAATACTTACACCAAACAAGCCCATATTGTTGTGGAGTTTTCCGAGCAAATATCATCGTCAGTCAGTGTTGAGGAAGTTTGAGGAAGTTTGAGAAAGGGCCGCCTCCCCTGCTCTAGTAGTTCCAGTAATACCAGTCGTCTTCAGTTTGTCACCATTGAAAGGAACATGAGCTGGATTGTTTTCTTTTTCTCACACGTGTTTTACATGTGCATTTATTTCTTTATTATGATAATGTTCCAAGAAACAATCATTTAAACAGGGAAGCCCCTCTAAATACTTCTCAAATCATGCTGCCATGAGGAGTTTCAACTGCAGGACAGTCAAAGGGTTTGAAACTGTGGGGCTGAACTTAAAATAACGTACTACTCCTGGTATTTTCTCCATGGTTTTAAATGAGAGTAGTATTCTAGTATGTTATCCTGAAATCAGTCTGTTTTCGTGGTTTAATCTGCCACGGTGTGGGCTTGACGTCATTTGCACCTCTAGCGTTATTTCCCATAAAGCAGGCTATTTCTGGTTAATGGAATTCTGAGTATGTTTTCCTTGTTGCTGCTTCATTGTTTTAGACTGCACTGCGTATGTGTTTTGATTTATCCCATTTTGCTTTGTGATTGTATCTATTTCCCCGATTTTAATTATCTTCATTTTAACAATCTAGATGTTGATTATCAAATCTTAAGATCGATCTTTTTAGTTTAAATGGATATCAGAAGGCATGTTGAAAGATACAGATCAGCTTACAGAAACATATCAGTGCTCGGAAATTATGTTGGCATTAGTGGAATTGCATTGGTATGGTTTAAATCATACCTATCTGACCATTATCAGTTTGTGGCAGTAAATGAAGAGATGTCACACCGATCACAAGTTCAGTATGGAGTACCGCAAGGCTCAGTGCTAGGACCGCTGCTCTTCACCCTGTAACATCTCATAATTATCTTTAAATCAAAGATAGTTACATATCTGATTTTTGGGTGGGTTTCCCACATAACGATGATTAATTCTACTTGATAAAATAAGGCAGCCACACAACTTCTGGTTGTTTGTTCCTTTTACCTGAATTTCTTTCATTTATGGTGTGCATTTAACAACCAACTCATTATACTACAACCACAACAGTGCTAGTATCCTTCATACCCCACTTGTGCATCTGAGATCAAACATTAATCCATCTTGATCAAACTATGTATCAAGTCTTTGCATGTACAAACACTTGATGTGTAAGAGTCAAAGAAACCAGTCTTATCTGTGTTAAACACTGAAGGAGTTCAGAGGAGATATCGACTGAAGTTACTGATGTCCTTGAATCACAATGGTAGTCCGTATTGTAGAACGTCAAAGCAGTCCTCAATGCAAATCCATAGAAGAGAAGACAATTTGGTCAACTTAAGTCCTTGTCAACAGCATCAACGAAGATTCCAATTCCATCCTCAACATGATCATAGGCATCAAACATCCCATAGCCATAAACCCTTAGTTGAGAATGAAGCAAAATTGCTTCTCAACAAGGGTTCCTCAAATGCAGTAGATCAGCTCAAACACTGCTACCATCCACATGGGCACACAAACCAACTCTTAATCAATTCTTCTTCTATCCATTTTTCCAGGCTTACCTAAAGTTAATACTGCCCCCTACCAGGGAGGATTGCTACTACAGCTGCACTTAACTCGTAGCAGGCTGAAGACTGTTACATACCCCCTCCATCACAGGAAGTCTCGAAATACCCATGACAGACTTTCAAATTCTGAACATGATAGGTATCAACCTTTCCAGGTTCCTCATGAAATGAAACCGCATAATTTACTGGACCCAAACATTTTTCGACTTTTGCTGGCCCCTTCCATTTGGCAGACAGTTTAGACATAAACCCATCATCTGCTTTGGACAAAGGATGAGCTCGAACCCAAACTAGGTCTCCTACTTGAAATCGAGTATGTTTTCTTCTTTTGTCATAATAGCGTTTTTGCTTGGTCTGAGCTCGTTCTACATTCTCCCTTACCACCTGGATAAGACTTTGTTGTCTATCTATCACTTCATAGGTAGGGCTACTTGGATCAGGTGGTCGCCTAATGGTTCTTTCTAATGGACCCTTAAGTTTGCGTCCCAAACCAACTTCGGCAGGTGTGTAGCCCGTACTTTCATGCCATGCCGTATTAATTGCAAACCTAAATTCAGCTAACCACATATCCCATTGTCTGTGGTGCTCTCCTACATATGAAGCCATCATTGTTTTGAGGGTACGATTTACCCTTTCCGTAAGGTTTGTTTGTGGGTGATACGCAGTTGTTAATTTCTGCACCACTCCCCATTGCTTACACATTAAGTTAATAAGATGGGAGGTGAATTGTGCTCCTCGATCTGATACAAGGTAAGCAGGAGTTCCCCACCTCGTGAATATTTCCTCCACTAAAATGCGTGCTATTTGAGGAGCCTTGGCCGTCCGTAAAGGAAACAACTCCACCCACTTGGAGCAATAGTCAACCACTACTAGCAGGTGTTCATTCTGCTTACCACTCTTCGGAAAAGGTCCCATCAAATCTACACCCAGCATGTACCCCGGCTCAACCACAGGTGTTGACTGTAAATATCCAGACAGCTTCGACAAGTTAGGTTTGTACTTCTGACATACATGACAAAACTTGCAGTACTTCCATACATCAGCACGCATACTAGGCCAATAGGCAACTTCCATTAGCCGACGCAATGTCTTCATTCTTCCGAGATGCCCACTCAATGGATTATCATGTGCGTACTGCAAAAACTCCTTTCGGAGGGATGCTGGGATGACTAATTGTAATTTCTCTCCATCCTGGTTACTAGGGACACTGCGGAATAACAACCCATTTTCCCACACATATCTTAAACGTGTGTTATCCGCATCCACCGGAGCATCTGCCTTCTCACTCAGTTCTTGCACTTCCAAATCCTCACTCTGAGCAGTGGCTAGTTCAGACAGGTTTACCGGTAACATTGCTGGCTTAACTGGGGACTTTATGGCTTTAAGAACTGTCAACCTTCCTGAAGCTTCCAATGGTTCCATGCTTCTTGATAGTACATCCGGAACAACATTGGACTGACCCTTTCTATACTTAACAGTAAACTGAAAACCTTGCAAACGGATGGTCCACCGTGTCAATCTTGAAGACAGTTTGGGGTGTTGGAATACCCAAGTTAACGCAGAGTGGTCCGTAATCACCTCAAAAGGTCGACCTTCTAAATAGGTTCTCCATTTCTCCACTGCCCAGATCACTGCGAGACATTCCTTTTCTGAAACAGAATATACTCTTTCAGGTCCTCGCAACAAACGAGATGCATATGCTAGTGTTGTAGTACTCGAGACCGGTCTTGGTCTCGAGACCGGTCTTAAGACCATTTTTTGATGGTCTTGGTCTTGTCTCGGTCTCGACTGCATTTCTCCTCGGTCTTGTCTTGGTCTCGGACTTAAAGGACTCGGGATTTTATCTCAAGACCAGTCAAGACCACAACTGCAAGGATATCACTAAATTTCCGGTGCATTGTCTGATTTAATATCATTAATGTCACTATGCTGCCGGGTTCAAAATCAATGCAGAATTGTCTCAGAAATGTGCAAAAATTTATATAAATGCCCACAAAATTCTGAGATTGTTTTTTTATATAACATAGAATAGAATTAAGCAATATCGCAATAGCAAGAGAGCTGTTTTCATGAATATATTAGCGTGATTGCAAATGATATTGATTTATACAAACATTCTATAAACAAGAAGTTAATATTAAATTACATTTTAAACTGTGTCTTTGCTAATTCGGCAGCGTTTGGTTATTAAAAGAATCGGTTGCTTTGAACAAATCGGTTGAATAAAGGATTCTGTGACGGTTAAATAATGTTAATGTTTTAATGTTAAATTAATCTGAACATTATTTATGCAGGTGTAATCGTATCAATTCAGATGCAACTTCTGTGCCATGAATTTTATTGGTAGTGATTTGATTGGTAACAGCGCTATAGTGTCTTACTATTCTAATTGTATTTAATTACCGTATTCAATATAAGTAATTTCTCAGACACTAGATATGGATCTTTTAGATGAATTTAAGGAGTGCTGGTCTGGTCTTGGTCTTGACTCGGTCTCGCCCTGTCTTGGACTTGGTCTTGTCTTGGTCTCAACACCACAAAGTCTTGGTCTTGTCTTGGTCTCGGCACACGCTGGTCTTGGTCTCGACTTGGTCTCGGTTTAGGTGGTCTTGACTACAACACTAGCATATGCCACCACATGCTCTTCTCCCTCTACCTCTTGAGTCAGTACTGCTCCTAAGCCAACCTCACTGGCATCTGTTTGTACTCTGAATGACCTTGACAGGTCAGGTGGAATTAGTACCGGAGCATTCGTCAGGTCTCGCTTAATGGTGTCAAATGCTGTCTGGCATTCTTCTGTCCAAACCCAAGTAGCATTCTTTTGTTTCAGCGCATGCAGTGCAGCAGCCTTTTCCGAAAACTTGGGTATAAATCGGTGATACCATCCGGCCAACCCGATAAAACGTTGTAGCTCCTTAAGAGATTGAGGCACCGGAAAGTCACCTACTGCAGACACTTTTGATGGATCTGTCTTAACTCCTTCTCCAGATATTATATGTCCCAAGAATGTAAGGGATTTCTGGAAAAAATTACATTTTTTCAGGTTAAGAGTAAGACCAGCATTGGAAAGACGGCTGAACACCTGTTTAAGATGCTGCATATGCTTTTCTTCATTTTCTGAGAATATCACCACATCATCTATGTATATCAGACAGCATTTTCCTCTTAGATCTCTGAGAACATGCTCCATCATTCTTTGGAATGAAGCTGCGGCATTTAAGGCCAAAGGGAAGCCGGAGGAATTCAAATAGCCCTGCAGAGGTAACAAAAGCGGTCTTGTGTATGCTTTCTGGTTCCATCTCCATTTGCCAGTAACCAGTCTTAAGGTCAAGAGTGCTAAACACCGTTGTTCCATGCATTGATTCCAGAATGTCCTGTATTTGTGGTATAGGATAAGCATCGAGGTGCGTTTTTGCATTTACGCCTCTATAATCTACACACAGCCTTGATTCTCCATCTTTTTTAGGTACCACCACTACTGGTGCTGCATATGGAGAAATTGAGGGACGGATGATCTTCTTATCCAGTAACCCTTGAATTTCTGCATCTATGAATTGCTGTTTTTCTCTTGACACCTTATAGGGTCTTTTCCTCACAGGCACTTCGTCAGTGGTGATTATCCGATGTTTAACTACACTTGACTGCCCTATTTCATTGGTGCAGACTGTGGGCCAGTTCAACATCAGCTCCCTCAGTACCTCTTTGCCATGATGATTCATATCAGCTTTCTGAACAATGTCATGGATCGACTGTACAGTTTCCTCTGATGCCACTAGAGGAGACAGAGCAAGGTAGAAATGTACAGTAGTACAGGATTCGTGTGACAACAATGGAAAAGTTACCATGTTCTCATCATCATCTAAGGCTGGCAGTTGATACTGAGATCTTCTGAAATCAAGGACGATCTCTGAAGAAAGCAGAAAATCCATACCAAGGATAATGGGTACTGTTAGATCAACATCCCGCATTACATACAATGTAAGATCTCTTTTCCTCCCTTGCAGGTCACATTCCCATTCCAGCTTACCAATGGCATCTTGCCTCTGACCATTGGCTAGCAAGAAGGATTGACCATTACTTGGTTTACACGGTTCTTGACATTGCAATTGCTTCCAACAAGATTCTTTTATGAGCGATAAAGTACTGCCAGTATCAATCATCGCTTGGAAGTATCTGCCACGTAAAATGATTGGAAGACTGATCATTTCAGGTTGAACAGCACTCTTTGTAGACTGCATAGTTCTCGTGTTAGCTGGAGCAGACCTAGGTACAACTTCTCTAGAAACATTCGCTCTCCGTTGTTGTGTCTCTGAATTAACTTGGCTCCAGTATCTTCTAGATTCTTCAAAATCTTTTTCAATTTGGGTACCAAATCTTACTAAATCATCTACCCCTTTTACAGTTCCTCTGAGTAAACTCGCCAGTCGTGGGTTACAGTTTCATAAGATAGCATGTACAATTTCCCTCTCTGACATGTCCTTGTTTCTTCGAAGGCACAGGGCTCTATAATGATAAGCAAAATCTCTAATACTCTCTTTAGTACCCTGCTTTCTTTCCAACAATCTTCTAGCAGCTTCTTCTTCGTAGTCCTCACTTAAGAATGAACGCAAAAATATCTCTTTGAACCGTTGCCATGTCTGAACGTTCTTCTTTTCTGCTAGCCACCAATCTTTTGCAGTACCCTTTAACACAGATGTCAAAGACGCAAGAATTTCACCATCATTGAGAGGCCGGATGGCAACATATTCTTCACATCTTTCTATGAAAGTAACAGGATCTTCCTCTTCACTATTGCTAAAACTTGGAAATTCTATTTTCACTGGTGGATGAAAGGACATCATTGACACACCTTCTACACATGACATTTGGCTGCTTGGTACATGGTAAGTCTGGCTTCCACCTGCAGTTCTGGAAACAGGAGCAGAAAGATTTGATTTTGGAGGTTTAGGAGTAGACATAACAGGTGCACAATCTTTTAACTTGTGGTCAATTTGAGCATCTCGCCTTTTCAAACAGTCCACCATAGATTTACCCAAATCTTGAAGTTCAAGCTCCATTTTTTTCTGTACTCTCTCACATTCTCGTTCCATGCGGTAAAAAACTCTTTCTTCAATTGCTTTACACTCAACAAAGGTCACACTTTCTTGCAACTGTTGGACACACTCTTCCACACGAGTCTCCAACTAAGAGACTCGCTCAATCAACTGTTCTATTACTGTTGCCCCTGATTTTTGAACTTGCTCTTCGGTGGTTGTATCTTCTTTTTCTTTCTCAGTTTCAGGTGCTGAATGTTCATCCATCTGCTGTCCAACTTCATTCTCAGCCATAACCCCTTCATTTTCTTCTTCTGAATCTACATAAAGAGTGCTAAATGTATCAATTAGTTCTTTAACAGGCTCTCTTCTACTAAGGAATGCATCAGAAGAAAAATCTAGTTTGTGATCCTGCTCATCCCCATCACTCGATCTTCGGCTTGCCATATTTTATCAGCAGAAAAAAACAATCATACGTAAATGTGTCCCTGTTCGGGCGCCATGATGTAACATCTCATAATTATCTTTAAATCAAAGATAGTTACATATCTGATTTTTGGGTGGGTTTCCCACATAACGATGATTAATTCTACTTGATAAAATAAGGCAGCCACACAACTTCTGGTTGTTTGTTCCTTTTACCTGAATTTCTTTCATTTATGGTGTGCATTTAACAACCAACTCATTATACTACAACCACAACAGTGCTAGTATCCTTCATACCCCACTTGTGCATCTGAGATCAAACATTAATCCATCTTGATCAAACTATGTATCAAGTCTTTGCATGTACAAACACTTGATGTGTAAGAGTCAAAGAAACCAGTCTTATCTGTGTTAAACACTGAAGGAGTTCAGAGGAGATATCGACTGAAGTTACTGATGTCCTTGAATCACAATGGTAGTCCGTATTGTAGAACGTCAAAGCAGTCCTCAATGCAAATCCATAGAAGAGAAGACAATTTGGTCAACTTAAGTCCTTGTCAACAGCATCAACGAAGATTCCAATTCCATCCTCAACATGATCATAGGCATCAAACATCCCATAGCCATAAACCCTTAGTTGAGAATGAAGCAAAATTGCTTCTCAACAAGGGTTCCTCAAATGCAGTAGATCAGCTCAAACACTGCTACCATCCACATGGGCACACAAACCAACTCTTAATCAATTCTTCTTCTATCCATTTTTCCAGGCTTACCTAAAGTTAATACTGCCCCCTACCAGGGAGGATCGCTACTACAGCTGCACTTAACTCGTAGCAGGCTGAAGACTGTTACAACCCTGTACATGCTACCACTGGGAGATATCATTAGGAAGCATGGCGTTAGTTTTCATTGTTATGCTGACGATACTCAGCTCTATATTTCTTCACGCCCTGAAGAAACTTACCAATTCACAAGATTAACGGAATGCAGAGCTGATATAAAACATTGATTGACTAGTAATTTCCTGCAACTTAATTCTGAAAAAACAGAAATTCTAATTATTGGACCAAAAACGTAGTAACCTAGAATACTGTCTAACACTTGATGCTGCTCTGTCCAGTCCTCGTGGTCAGTGAGGAACCTGGGTGTGCTCTTTGATACCAATCTCTCATTTGAAATCCACGTTTCTAGCATCTGTAAAACTGCATTCTACCATCTTAAAAATATATCTAAATTACGGCTCATGCTCTCAATGCAAAATGCTGAACAGTTAGTTGATGCGTTCATGAGCTGTAGATTATTGTAATGCTCTACTGGGTGGTTGCCCTGCTCGCCTAATAAACAAACTCCAGCTGGTCCAAAACGCAGCAGCTCCAGTTCTTACTAGAACCAGGAAGTGTGACCATATTAGCCGCTTCTGTCAACACTGCACTGGCTGCCTATTAAACATTGCATACATTTTAAAATCTTGCTTATTACTTACAAAGCACTAAATGGTTTAGCTCCCCAGTACTTGAGCAAGCTCTTAACACATTATAGTCATGCCTATTGCAATCTCAGAATTCTGGCCAGTTGATAGTACCTAGAATATAAAAATCAACTGCAGGTGTAGTTAACCGTGGAACGATGACAATAAAACAACTTGCTACATTTACCACAGGAAAGTTATTCTGTTCATAGTTAGTTGGTTAGCTAGAAAACTATGGATTGAATGGATAACGTTTAGAAAACTAGCGCTGATGACGTAACATCCAGGTGGGCCCGCCCTCACACGGTTATGATTGGCCGATTGATGAGCTTAAATCTGATTTGCACGTGTTGCACCCAGCCTTGCTGGCCCGCCAGCCCCCCCTGGCATTTCCTCCTTACTGGCTTGAAGGTCTCTTTGATGGAAGATGTTGTTGCTGCTGATGAACGGTGATGTAAATGATGAGGTGGTTTCTTGTGAGGGTTGGTAACAGCACACTCCCTGGTCTCCATTCCACACACCTTGCAGTCACTGACGAATTGCCAGATGTCTCTGCGGATCGAGGGCCACCTGGCAACTTCCAGGATCTGCAGGAGGGTCTTTAGCCGCCCATGATGTCTCTCTGCTGTCCTCTGATGGAAGGACTGTAGCATCTGCTGGACCAGGGTCTGCGGAATGAGGAGCAGGACCTTGACTCTTCCGTCGTCCTTCTGGATCCGACGATACAGCAAGCCCTGGTGTTCTTGTACCATGATCCTGTGAGTCTGTGGAGTAGAGGGGAAGATTATAAGTTGCTGGAGTGTGACATCATCCGCCTGCATGCTGTGGAGTTCCTCTCTGGAGAAGGGAAGGATGAAGAACATCGGTCGCTCTGTCGGTAGTCTGTGAAGTGGTTGAGGCGGTGGGATCATCGGCCGGTGGAAAGCCAGGGGCCGAGGTGGGAGGCACTGGGCTGGGCCTCCATTTTGCCAAATTTAAAACCCACAGCCTCTCTAAAACACACTTCACCATTAAGAGAACTTTCAACAGAGTCTTTAAAATCATTCGCCAGTCTTAAAACAATGTTTTTAAGATCAACAACCTGAGCGCATAGCTGTTTACACACACAATGTTGTAAGCCCCGTTCATCATTCATACCAGCTGATGTATTAAAAGAAGCAGCATTAACTTGTTGTGTCGTCATCCTTAAAAAACTCTCTCAACACAGCGTAACAAATCTTTAAACGTCCCCGTACGGGCCACCATATGCAACAATCGGTCTTATTGGTAGAAGTTATATGTATTAAATGGGGTCAGATTCTTTGTGTGTCCGTGGGTCTGAGATATTGAAGTGTTTTAAGTAGATTGTAAATACACTGTTGGTTTTTCACTTTACAACTGTTATGGTAAATGGACTGCATTTATATAGCGCTTTTAACAGACCAATGGCCATCCAAAGCGCTTTACACATTGCCTCACATTCACCCATTCACACACCGACGGCGGTGTCAACGCGGTGTCAACCATGCAAGGCGCCATCCAGCTCGTCGGGAGCAGCTGGGGTTAGGTGTCTTGCTCATGGACACCTCGACAATTGGTCAGGTGGAACCGGGGATCGAACCACCAACCTTCCGGTTTGTAGACAACCTACATGAACCACTGAGCCACTGCCGCCCCATGTTGTTTGTCTTATCCTTTTAAACACTTCAATATCTCACCCAGTAGAATCTGACCCCATTTAATACATGTATGTAGTAAAGTTGGTTTGTGTGGGAAGAAGGAGGCGGGAACTGGCGAACGTTGAAAATGTTTTAATCAAATAAACATAAAATAATAATGGCGGCGGCGGCAGCCCCTCGCGGCCGACTGCCGCCTACACACAAACACAAAATGAAAATAAAAATCTGCAGCCCCTCACGGACGACTGCAGCAGACACATAACAAAACGTAAATCAAACACAACACAAAATCCAGGCCTGGTCCTCTCTCGTCCCTCACTGTCGTCGCTCCTCCTTTATACTCCCTCACTCCTCCGCGAGGGCCGAGATCACTGCAGCGCGCAGCTGGCGCTCATCCTCTCTGATGAGCGCCGCCTCGTCCCGCCCTCACGGTCCCTCGACCTCGCTGCTCGCCACAATGTAACTTCTACCAATAAGACCGATTGTTACAAGTGCATGAACACAAATACACGCGACTGTTTGAAAGCAGCCGCCTATCAGCGGGTAGTATCGCATAGCCAACTGACAGAAGAAGGTCTGAACTCCGTTGCAATTTTCATTTGCCGCCCAAGGGGATGTTTGACTGACATGTAACGCAACCAATCACATTTAGTTTTGTTCTGCATCATGCTTAGGGGCGTGAAAATGTAAAGTCGATGTCACTGCAATAACAGACCGGCATGCATCTATAAATTATTCATTCAAGAACATTGTGCAAGTTTACTACAACAATAGAGCCGCATCGTTGAGTTCAAAACTCCTGAAGAGTTTCCAGAAAATTGTGCCATATGCATCAGATGTTCAGCCAACGGTCCATGGGCATGATGTCTGAGGCTGAGTTTAATCAGCATATGGAAGTCATTACTGTTGTCTTGAATACTGCAATCACTGAAGCAATTTTTGCCACCTCTTTGTATAAGCCACATTAAGCGAAGCACAATTTTGTTGTCTATCATTAGAATGATCACCTATATAGACTTTCTATATGTAGCGAATTATCTCAAATGGGAAATATTAATAATTATTCATAACTCATTATGATTATTCATTATGATTTATTATGAATATTTGAATAATTTAATGAGATTAACTTGACGTAGCTACATTAACATTACAATCAAACAATCAGTTCATCCTGTGAACACTCAGTATTGATTATCAATCAATTCTAAGAAAAGAGTATTTTTCATGGCCACAGAAAAATTATTCTTCCTTTGCATTTACAGCTCTTAGAGCACATAACAAGATCGATCATTTAAGTGACAATTTGTTTGCAGGCAGGGAGTCAGAACCAGATATGTACTGTGCACAATTTTTATTAACTAAATCACGAAGACAACAAAACTAAAGAGAAACACATGCACATAAAACAAATACATACATGGGTAATATTTAAAGTTAAAGTGGTTGAAGAACCGGGTCAGAACAGATGGATGAAGCTATGAAAACACCTGTGATAAATTTCAGGGACTACAAGCTTCTATGTCTGAACAAAGAGGTTTACAGCTTTTGCTAACTACACAGTGTTACTTGCATTTACCCGGAGCTGTTGGACAGGGTCCAATGTCAAAATTACAGGAGAAAGTCTTGATAGTTCGGTCCGATGGTGTTGAAGTTGCAATTGACTTCTTCTGCATTGACTGAAGAAGATTTGATGAACTTGGAGTTATTAGTTACTCTGTCGAGGTTGAGGAAGTTGCAAGTGGCTTGATGTGTGTGTAGGCCTGCAAGCCTGACCTGCTTGGCCAGCTGAGAGGCAGCCGAGGTGATGCATCGGTTGCACGGGGGCCTTTTAACCTCTCCTTCGAGTGGTCAGTGAACCAATTGTACTTAGGCTTTCGGAGGGAAAGTTTTACGATCCTTTTTCTCAAGCAGATTGTTTGTATATGTAATTGGATTGGTTGCTGATGAAGGAACTTTTAAAGATTAATGTAATACTAATATGTTGCACAGGTATCGACATATCATGTACACAATCATTCAGAACTTTAAATTACAACTTCATAGACACCAAACAAGGTAATTAACTAGTGGTTTGTTCATAAGATAAACAAAATAAAATACCATACAAGATACACGTTTACAAGATAGTTATAATCATACACACAATGTCCTGGGGTGCATGTTTATTTATAAAATAGTTTTTCTATAAATCAATGCAGGAAAGTCTGTTTAAGGGCTAGGGTTCTCCCTCTGGCGCCTTTGTTTTTCACAGTTTATCGCCGGTTCACCACTGTTCCTTCCTTGGAGCACTTTTGATAGAGACTGACCACTGAAGAGCTGCAGTTTTGGAGATGCTCTGACCCAGTCGTCTAGCCGTCACAATCTGGCCCTTGTCAAACTCGCTCAAATCCTTACACTTGCCCATTTCTCCTGCTTCTAACACATCAACTCTGAGGACAAAGTGTTCACTTGCTGTCTAATATATCCCACCCAACAGGTGATTAAGAGAACATCAGTGTTATTCACCTCATAATCATATGTCATAATGCTATGCCTGATTGGTGTGTTTGCTTATAGTGAGTGAAAAGACTGAATTTATCTATTTTGTTGAGACATTGTGTGGCCAAGTGTAAATTAAATCTGCAAACCCAATCTAATTAATTACTTATTAATCATTTTGTGCATTTATAAACATATTAAAACATTTCTATATTTGCATATATTAGGGGTGTAACGGTACACGTATTCGTACCGAACCGTTTCGGTACAGGGCTTTCGGTTTGGTGCGCGTGTGTTCCTTTAACAGTTAACAGTCGACTTGTTTTAAGCGCGGAACACACTTCAATCCTAGTTCCCACTCAAACATATTAAGTATTCTGTCCATTTCATCACGAAATTAAAACGATAAATGCTGTTTTGACGCTTTTTAATGTGACGACTGATCACTTTATAGGCGCGTCAATTCAAGCGGCCGCGGCGCGAGTGAGTGAACGCGATCATCTCTTCCAGAAGAATAAACATGAATTAATATCTTAAGGTATGTTGAGGATACATTAACACTTACTGAAACGTTTCATATGTCGTGTAATCGCTCAATCAGTGTTTCAACCGCGTAAAGACGTCAAACTGCTAGTAAACAATGTCATTCAGTGTCCACAGCTGTTAATTCACTAGAGAAATCAACTCTTTCACTAAATATATGCACAATATTAGCCTATATATATATATTTCTAAACTTAAATTCTACTTAACCTCTTAGTGATGTCTTGATTATTTAATGTATGTTTAGATAAATCTGTCATGAAAATGACAGCCACTGTGTATAAATGATTATATTTCAACGACGAATTGGGAAAAAAAACTAATTTTATAATTAGATTTAGGAGTTAATGCAAAAACTGCCTTATGTGAAGTTTACATGTTTGCACACAATGTGTTATTTGAGTGTTGATTATTATATCTAAACACGAATTTCAGCTGAATCTAGGCTCATAGTATGGGCTCTGTTGTTTACCTTTAATATTATAGTAGTAATCTGCAAGTAAGGGCTCCCTATATAGTGTACAGCATTGTCCTTAAGAAACCTTTATTATAATTGAATTAATTTAAGGTCAGACACAATTATTTCAGTAAACCACTGTTTAATAAATAAAAAGCAATTTTTTGTAAAACTGCTGTACCGAACCGTGACTTCAAAACCGAGGTATGTACCGAACCGTCAGTTTTGTGTACCTTTACACCCCTAGCATATATACAGTAGGTACAGCCTAGCCAATATTTAAAAAAAATATATATATTTTAACTCTTTCTCCACCAGTGTTTTTTATCATTTTCACAAAAGTTTCACATTTACATTTACATTTAGTCATTTAGCAGATGCTTTTATCCAAAGCGACTTACAAATGAGAGCAATAGAAGCAGCTAGAACAGTCAAGGGCAATAATATGCAAGTGCTGTAACACGTCTCAGTTAATCTAGCACAGAACACACAGGACAGAACTTAATAAATTAGACAGACAGAAAATGAATAGAAGTTTCGTGGCCCCCAAAATATTTTGTTCTGTACTCTTTCAGAAGATGTGTAATAAGGCCCCCTACCGTATAACCGTGAAAACTGTGAATTTCCATAAATGGCGGGGAAGGAGTTCAGTTTAATGGGTTTGGAAAACTAAATATTGGTGTAAAAAGTAATACAAATAAATGATGAGGGCATGACAAAAGTTTCCAAGGTGTCTTTAATCTGACTTTCATATTATAAAAACAACAAATGAAATTTGTTAGTTGTTATAAGTCAACTCCTGGTGTGTGTGTGTGTGTATATATATAAGTGCTGTTGAAACCTTTGTTCAGAAAGCATTGGTTTCTCATTGTAAGCAGCTGTCTTTACATGTTATTTGTTTCATCTGTACTAAATCTGTTCATTGATGCTCGCCAAAGAAAAGTTTTGCCAGACCAGCTCTCAGGTAACTCAGAGCGTCTTTATTTGCTTCTTCAGCTACAGCGGTTCTCCTCATTTCCTCCAGCTCTCGGACCCACTTTTCTTCCCCAGCCTCCCTCACTCTGGGGATGAAGAAGTCCAGATGCTGAAGAGTGAAGGCCGAGTCTGGCTTTAATGCGATCTGAGAAAGATGCTTGATGGTCTGGTAAGCTTCGGACAGAAGAGTTGACTTTTGGTGCTCAATCACCTTCAAATCTTTGTCAAGATGTTGCATTATAAGCAAATATGTCTTGGTTTCCTCTTGAGCTTTTTCATATTCCTTTTTGATAGAGTCAAATTCCATCATGAAACTCGAGGTGCTCACGACGTATTTCTTGTTTTCTTTGACGTGTTTGCTGTGATGGCACTTCCCTGTGCACACGGTGCAGTAGCCTTTCTTCATCACTTCACATTTGCTGGGATTAGAAACCCACCAGCAATCTAACTCATGGCAGTTTTCCTCACAGACGGTGCAGGTCGTCGCCTTCCTGTGCTTCCATGAAGCGCTATCAATGGAAACCTTCGTTTTAACAGTCTTTTTGACTCTAATGTCAAAGTTTTTATGTGCCTCAATCTTTTCCTTGTTTTCCATCATTGCCTGCTGAATCTGAAGCTTTTCAGCCTTTTTCAGCTCTTTCTCTTGAACTTGCAGCTTTAAGTTGCACATGGACGCTTCTAATATAATGCGCTCAATCAGGACATCTGAAGTCAACTCTAAACTTCTTCTGTTCTTTTCATTCAGAGACTGAAGGAATTGCTTCATGCCATCCATGCTGTCTTGCCAAGCGTCTCTTTGAGCACGAACGTGTCGTTCTCCAGTGTGACGGGCGTCGGCCTGCCGGTTGTTGAATAAGAAATGAACAGGTTGGTCCTCATGGTCTCGTCTGCAGGGGATTTTAGCTTTATTAATGGCACTGAGGACGTTTTTGGGGGGCAGACCATCAGAGTGTGTGATTAAAAACACAATGTTGTTCACAATGTCTTTTCCAAACAAAGACAGAATTGAACTGATAATGTAATGCTGTCTGTCCGAGAGACGATTCTTAGACGCTTGAGTCACGAAACACACAGCATCGACCTCACACACTCCATCTTTGCTCTGAAACAGCATGGATAAATTCTCAGCCACTTCCAGATCTCTTTCCAGTCCTCTAGTGTCTCCGTAGCCTGGAGTATCAATGATGGTAAGAGATACCCGATTCTTTATCGGACAGACCTCATACATGGTGATTTCAGAAGTTTGTGATTGTGATTGGTCTCTGGTTGCTTCTTCTGTGATTTCATACCATAGTTCATCCTCAAACTTTACACCCAGTAAGTAGTTGACCATGGTATTTATGAGAGTCGTCTTGCCAGCGCCGGTCTCTCCCACCAGCAGAACAATTTTGTTTCGTTTACTGGTGTCTTTTATCCCATAAGTCCATTTTCTGACTTTCCCATTATCATCAAGCACTTTTCGATCTGTATGCAGTCGGTATCGTTTTGGAGGACCTCCATGAATAAGAGTTGGTCTGCGTGGTGGAAGTCTCGGCCTTCTGTAAAATAAGAAGGTAAATGTTTCTTAACATATTTGCACAGCAGGAATCTACGACTAGAAATGTCAATTAAAAAAACAGACAATCGAGACTAAGGCAAGTCCATTTATTTATATAGTGCATATCATAATTTACAGTTTCATGATGTTAATGCGCTGGCCTCCCACACTGAAGACCCTGGTTCAAATCCCGTTTGGAGCGGGTTGAGTAGGGCCGGTTACATTTGGTGCCGTGACCTGGGTGGGAGTTAAGTTTAGGGGGGTGAGTGTAAACCTCACTCCCCTGGCATCAAGACATGCTAGCGACTGACGATAGAGGCTGCAATCTTTAGCGTTCTTGTTAGTGAGCCCGCCTCCCATACCGGAAACCCCGGTACGAATCACGCTCGGACTGGGTCGAGTAGGACTGGGTATGTTTAGTGGTGTGCCCCAGGTGGGAGTGAGGTTTAGGGGGGTAAGTGTAATGGACTCAGTAAGAGCTGTGTATGTAAACCTCACTCCCCTGGCATCAAGACATGCTAGCGATTGACGATAGAGGCTGCGATCTTTAGCGTCCTTGTAAGCGCCCACCTCCCACACTGGAGACCCTGGTTCGGAGTGGGTTGAGTAGGACATTTGGTGTCGTGACCCAGGTGCGAGTGAAGTTTAGGGGGTGAGTGTAATGGACTTAGGCCAGTAAGAGCTGTGCATGTAAAAGCCTACTCCCTGCTGGCCTCAAGAGGCTGCAGACTTTAGTGTCCTTGTTAGTGAGCCTGCCTCCCACACCAGAGACTGCTCGGAGTGGATTAAGAAGGACCAGTTACATTTGGTGCCGTGACCCGGATAGGAGTGAGGTTTAGGGCGGTGGGGGTAATGAACGTAGGCCAGTAAGAGCTGTGCGTTTAAAACCTCTCTCCCCTAGCCTCAAGACATGCTAGCGACTGATGATAGATGCTGCAGACTTTAGCATCCTTGTTAGTGAGCCCGCCTTCCACACCAGAGACCCCAGTTTGAATCCCACTTGGACTGGGTCAAGTAGGACCGATTACACATGCATACACAAAAAAATTTAACATTTAATTCATTAGAGGCTGCAGACTTTAGCATCCTTGTTAACAACCACCTCCCACACTGGAGACCACGGTACAAATCTCGTTTAGAGGGGGGGCGAGTAGGCCCAGTTACATTTGATGCCGTGATGCAGGTGGGAGTGAGGTATAGGGGGGTGATTGTACTGGACGTAGACTGGCCTCAAGATAGTAGGGAGGTTAAGTGACTTTTGACTTCAAGTCATGATGCAAAGGTCCCCTTTGGTATGGAAGTACCTTAGGGCCATAGAAATGAAGCTAGCGCAAGTTCTGCCAGGAAGACTCAATCGTTACGTCACTAATTACCTTCTCATCTATCCAATCATATCCTTTTCTGTAGCATAAAAAGGTAGTAATTACTCATGTCTGAATTCGCAGATACTGTCGCTTCGGCACCACCATCCTCCACACCACCACCAAGATGGGACCTTTCCTCCATCCCCCCTACACCACCAGTCAGGCCCTCCTATCATCCTCAACACCACCAGATGGGCTCGCCCCTCTACCCTAAAGACTTCAGGACGTTCTTTTCCTCCATCTACTCCACCACCACCAGATGGCCCCCTTCCTTACTTCGCAGGGGTGGGCTGCGCCCCTACCTTCGTCTTACAGATGTGCTAATTTGCATAAATACCACAACAGATCTAAACATTGGGTACAGCGTTTTTAAAACATTCAGAGATTCAGTCAGTCATGGAGGGGTCTTGAATCAGCCTGAAGGGGTTGTTATTCGCTATACATTATCCCTTACTTGAGATGAATGACGTGAATTACATGACTACAACAATCCATGTGTCCATATCTTACGACAGCTAACAAGTTATTTGCTGCTGCTAGCCGTGTTAGCTATCTAATGAAACTAATCGCTAATCCTAAACTTGACATGGTTTCACCAAAAATAGTCGTACAACAGCTTAACACATCCAGATGTCCCCAATAAATTGTAGTTGATCACCAGGTATGTTTTATTAATGTATATTAAGAATAATCCATGTAGGAAAAACAAAAGGACATTTCTTACCTGAGGGACAGCTTAGTGACCGTTGAGGACCTTGAATTAATGACTGACTGAATCTCTGAATGTTTTAAAAACGCTGTACCCAATGTTTAGATCTGTTGTGGTATTTATGCAAATTAGCACATCTGTAATTAGATTATGCACCGTTTTGTCCATGTTAACATACAATTGAATAAAAACTTGCAATACATTTTTCGTTTGTCTTGATATAAGTAATCAACTCAGTAATTTTCATGGTGATATCTAAAGGTTACATTTTTTACCCCCATGACTTGAAGTATAAGGCCTATTTTTTGGGCTTAACCTCCCTACTAAGAGGCATGCTAGCGACTGACACTAGTGGCTGCGGTCTTTAGCGTCCTTGTTAGTGAGCCCGCCTCCCACACCAGAGACCCCAGTTCGAATCCAGCTCGGAGTGGGTTGAGTGGGACCAGTTACATATGCAGATATGAAAAATGTAAACATTTTATTCATTATTTTTTAACATAACCGTAATAATAATGTTCCAAGATACATTTCTTTAAACAGGGAAGCCCCTCTAAATACTTCTCAAATCATGCTTGCAGGGCAGTCAATGTAGTGAAGGGTTTAAAACTGTGTGCAATGTAAATGTTTGTATAGCTAGTTTAAAGCATTCGTTTGGAGAGTTTTAAATGCCCCAGGACAAAGTCTTTAGTTTTTAAAATGGCATCATCTTTATTTTGAAATGAACCAGAGATGCTCACTATTATTTTCAAAACATATACTGTTATTTTCTCATTTATCTATAAAAAAAAAAAATGAAAATACATTATTAATCACGGCCTTTGTAGTATTTACTTATTTGCTGTTAATCAATGATCTACGTTGATTTGTGGTATTAGAAAGTATATCAAAACATTTTTTGTTCCTTTTTGGGAAAAGATCATTCCGTCCATCAGATGGCGCCATAAATCACATTACAGCCAATGAAATCCTTCAGTTGATCAAGTTTTGTCTTTGTAATCTTATCAGGATCAGTACGAGTGGTGGGTTGTTATAAAATTCTGTTCAAATTTCACTAGAGAAGATACATTTAGCAATTAATCAGCTTAATCAATTTAAAGTAAATGTATCCTCCTGTAGAAAACATGAATTTCACCTCACCCAGAATCCATGGTGATCCACCTCACAGAAGACCTTCACGGCCACTCTTCAGTCGGATTCCAGCAAAACAATTCAATCCTTTCTTGAAGAATATGATGTTTTTAATGTGTGTATGTAATCTATTTGAGGAATATTACTCCTGAATACACAGTCTCTGCGTCATGTCTGGCTGAATTGTGTGCTATGACGGAAATACTGGTTTATTTAACAAGTCTAACTAGCTGAAGTCCCTCCCAGCCAAATGTGTCTTCTTGTATTGATTACGAATGAAATGCCAGGAACAACGCGCTTACGTGAGCATATGCAGAAATGTTTTTCACCCTTGAATCATTATTAATGTAATGGACCTGTGTCATTTATTAAAGGGATAGTTCAACCAAAAATTAAAATTCTGTCATTTACTCACCCTCAAGTTGTTCCAAACCGGTATGAGTTTCTTTGTTCTGCTGAACACGAGAAGATATTTAGAAGAATGTTTGTGACAAACCAGCGAGAGCAACCATTGACTACCATAGTTTTTTCCCTCCTGGTACTTAATGATAATTAAAATATTTTCATTTTCTAATAGTTTTCTATATCTCCATGCAGAAAGATTGTTTTGTGTTATTATTTGTGGCTTGTCTATCAACTGTAAACACAGGTTGTGATCATTTTCTGCCTTTTACACAAACATGTTTATTAGCAGCAGCATTTGAACACTTACATTAATGACATCCTTGGGCTTTTCTATGATTGTTTTTTGTATGTAATGCATGGCATCTTAAAGTTTAAATGAGAGAAACAATAATTATATCACTAGAAAGCTTTTTCTGCACATTTTTACTCTCATTAATTTGCAACTAACAAAGATGAATGACATTTCTAACCATTCATCTGTGATCATCACAATCATATTAGTTTATTAGTTCTTAATTTCTGTGCTGGATAATTTCCTGCTGTGTTTAGTTTCTGTTTCAGTACAGGAATGTCAAAAATCTGATTAAGGGTGAATGATTAGTTTCACAAAGCTGGCAAGACCTTCAGGGAAACTTCAGGGAAACTTCAGGGAAAATAAAGCTGATAAACATGAATTTTTTGGGGGGGTTCATCTGTGATATCTGACTCTGGGATACTGAAACAACTAATAAAATGTTGTGCAACAACTTTTTTACTAGTTAGGACTTGAAAAATGCATCTGGACGAGTGACGTCAAAATACCTGTGAGTTACCATAAACAGTCTTGAGTTCTTATAAGGAAACAAACTCATGCATTTGCAACTACATGTCAACTAAGGGACTACGGATGACAATTAGCCCGTGTTGGCTAAATCTGGTGCATTTTTCCATATTTTATGTAATATTAATGTGTATTGTCCCTGATTAAAATAATAAATAAAAAATAAAACTAACTCATTATTTGCAACTACATGTCAAGTCAAGTCAAGTCAACTTTATTTATATAGCGCTTTTAACAATGTAGATTGTCTCACAGCAGCTTTACAGTGTTAAACAGCAAAATAATGCAGCATAATTTTATTCAGCCGTACAGCCGTTCTGGAGAAAACGGTGATGTCATCAGTTCATTTCAATGATCATACGGTGACAGTGTGGGCTTTAGATCAATAATTAGATCAGTAATTTAGTTTATATGGTTTATTTAGTTTAATAATTAGATTTATTTGGATATTTAGTTGAAAATTTATAAAAAATGTAGTGTCCCCAACTGAGCACGCCAAGCCAGAGGCAACAGTGGCAAGGAAACCCAAACCCCATCAGGAGCAGAATGGAGGAAAATAACCCTTGGAGAAACCAGGCTCAGTCGGGGGGGCAGTTCTCCTCTGGCCAATTAACAAACAGCGTATGATTATTATTCTGGAAACTTTACAGGTCAGAGGTCATAATAGATCTGAATATTCGAAGGATCAGAGGCAACACGCCGGAGACGCGTTTATTGAGGATGCCGTGTCGATGATGTAACTTCAGGGGAGTCTAATCACGGTCTCTCAGACACTTCAGGGTCATGCGTTCGTCTTCTCTGGGCGCAGGTCCAGCATCTGCGCCCAGAGTGTGTCTAAAGTACTGGAAAAGAGAGAGTCAATAGTTTCTGTTGCAACATCGAGTTCTTCTAAGCTATCTGGGATGCTGAGGAGATGATACTGATGAGGAAGATTGTTTAAAAAGCAATCTTTAGTGGCGGCAGTGATTGTCCTGCCATTTTTGAAGCGAGGGGGCGGCTTTGCAACCTTAGCTAAATTAAGTATACATGATACTAGGTAATGATCTGAGATGTCATCGCTCTGCTGCTGAATTTCAACGTTATCAACATTTATTCCATGTGACAATATTAGGTCTAAAGTATGATTATGGCGATGAGTGGGTCCTGACACGTGTTGCCTAACTCCAATAGAGTTTAGTGTATCTTTAAATGCTAATCCCAATGCGTCTTTTTCGTTGTCTACATGGATATTAAAATCACCAACAATTAGTACTTTATCTACGGCCAGTACTAATTCTGATAGAAAGTCAGCAAATTCTTTGATATAGTTTGTATTATGCCCTGGTGGCCTGTATACAGTAGCTAACACCAATGTTGAACGGGTTTTGTCATGTACACTACATAACGTTACATAAAGCACCAAAAAAGGAATTATATTTGAAACTAGACTTCTGAGTAATACTGAAGATATTATTATAAATTACAGCAACCCCTCCCCCTTTACCCTTCAGACGCGGCTCATGTTTATAACAATAATCTTGGGGGGTGGACTCATTTAAAGTAATGTAGTCATCAGGTTTTAGCCAGGTTTCTGTCAAACACAGCACATCTAGATTATTATCTGTAATGATATCATTAACAATAAGTGCTTTTGGGGAAAGGGATCTAATATTCAGCAACCCAAGCTTTATCAATTGTTCATCTGTATTATATCTGTTGTTTATTTGTTGGACATCAATTACATTTTTACTGTTGAATGGTTTTGATGTTTTTTTGTATTTACTAATTCGGGGAACAGACACAGTCTCTATATGATAATATCTCGGTGAAAGAGTCTCTATGTGCTGGGATTTATCTGACTCCGGTGACGTGAGACAGCTAGCAGACGGTCGGTTTAGCCAGTTTGTCTGCTTCCTGACCTGGGCCCTAGTGAGTCAAGGTTTAGCTCTAAGACTATGTGCCAAATTACTAGAGAGAAGAGCGGCACCACCCCAGGAGGGATGGATGCCATCCTTCTTCAACAGGTCAGGTCTGCCCCAAAAACTTTTCCAATTGTCTATGAACCTTTTGCAGACACCACTTAGACAACCAGCCATTGAGTGATGATAGCCTGCTAACTATCTCATCACTCCTTCTAACGGGGAGCGGACCAGAACAATAAACAGCCTCTGACATCGTACTAGCGAGTTCACACACCTCTTTAATGTTAATTTTGGTGATCTCCGACTGGCGAAGTCGAACATCATTAGTGCCGACGTGAATAATAATCTTAGAGAATTTATGATTAGATTTAGCCAGCACTTTTAAATTTGCTTTGATGTCAGGCGCTCTGGCTCCCGGTAAACATGTAACTATGGTGGCCGGTATCTTCACGTTCCGTGTAATAGAATCACCAATGACTAGGGCACTTTCAACAGGATACCCGGGTGCAGAGATGACTATCTAGCAGGCTAGCGAAATGCTAACGTGTGATGGTGATTTAGATTAAAAGCTGGCGATGTCAAATTTAATGTGATAGGCAATATTTAAACAATGTATGGTGATAAGTAAGTTATATTTAGCAGTAGAACAAAGAGGAAATATCAAAATAGAGATTCAAACGGTCAACATGTCAACTAACTCTCATTATTTGCAACTACATGTCAACTAACTCATTAATATGCAACTACATGTCAACTAACTCATTAATATGCAACTACATGTCCACTAACTCATTAATTTGCAACTACATGTCCACTAACTCTCATTAATTTGCAACTACATGTCAACTAACTCTCATTATTTGCAACTACATGTCAACTAACTCTCATTAATATGCAACTACATGTCAACTAACTCTCATTAATTTGCAACTACATGTCAACTAACTCTCATTAATTTGCAACTACATGTCAACTAACTCATTAATTTGCAACTACATGTCAACTAACTCTCATTAATTTGCAACTACATGTCAACTAACTCATTAATTTGCAACTACATGTCAACTAACTCTCATTTATTTGCAACTACATGTCAACTAACTCATTAATTTGCAACTACATGTCAACTAACTCTAATTATTTGCAACTACATGTCAACTAACTCTCATTAATTTGCAACTACATGTCCACTAACTCTCATTAATTTGCAACTACATGTCCACTAACTCTCATTAATTTGCAACTACATGTCAACTAACTCTCATTATTTGCAACTACATGTCAACTAACTCTCATTAATTTGCAACTACATGTCAACTAACTCTCATTAATTTGCAACTACATGTCAACTAACTCTCATTAATTTGCAACTACATGTCAACTAACTCATTAATTTGCAACTACATGTCAACTAACTCATTAATTTGCAACTACATGTCAACTAACTCTCATTAATATGCAACTACATGTCCACTAACTCATTAATTTGCAACTACATGTCCACTAACTCTCATTAATTTGCAACTACATGTCAACTAACTCTCATTATTTGCAACTACATGTCAACTAACTCTCATTAATATGCAACTACATGTCAACTAACTCTCATTAATTTGCAACTACATGTCAACTAACTCTCATTAATTTGCAACTACATGTCAACTAACTCTCATTAATTTGCAACTACATGTCAACTAACTCTCATTAATATGCAACTACATGTCAACTAACTCTCATTAATATGCAACTACATGTCAACTAACTCTCATTAATTTGCAACTACATGTCAACTAACTCTCATTAATTTGCAACTACATGTCAACTAACTCTCATTATTTGCAACTACATGTCAACTAACTCTCATTAATTTGCAACTACATGTCAACTAACTCTCATTAATTTGCAACTACATGTCAACTAACTCTCATTAATTTGCAACTACATGTCAACTAACTCATTAATTTGCAACTACATGTCAACTAACTCATTAATTTGCAACTACATGTCAACTAACTCTCATTAATATGCAACTACATGTCCACTAACTCATTAATTTGCAACTACATGTCCACTAACTCTCATTAATTTGCAACTACATGTCAACTAACTCTCATTATTTGCAACTACATGTCAACTAACTCATTAATTTGCAACTACATGTCAACTAACTCTCATTATTTGCAACTACATGTCAACTAACTCATTAATTTGCAACTACATGTCAACTAACTCTCATTAATTTGCAACTACATGTCAACTAACTCATTAATTTGCAACTACATGTCAACTAACTCTCATTTATTTGCAACTACATGTCAACTAACTCATTAATTTGCAACTACATGTCAACTAACTCTAATTATTTGCAACTACATGTCAACTAACTCTCATTAATTTGCAACTACATGTCCACTAACTCTCATTAATTTGCAACTACATGTCCACTAACTCTCATTAATTTGCAACTACATGTCAACTAACTCTCATTATTTGCAACTACATGTCAACTAACTCTCATTAATTTGCAACTACATGTCAACTAACTCTCATTAATTTGCAACTACATGTCAACTAACTCTCATTAATTTGCAACTACATGTCAACTAACTCATTAATTTGCAACTACATGTCAACTAACTCATTAATTTGCAACTACATGTCAACTAACTCTCATTAATATGCAACTACATGTCCACTAACTCATTAATTTGCAACTACATGTCCACTAACTCTCATTAATTTGCAACTACATGTCAACTAACTCTCATTATTTGCAACTACATGTCAACTAACTCTCATTAATATGCAACTACATGTCAACTAACTCTCATTAATTTGCAACTACATGTCAACTAACTCTCATTAATTTGCAACTACATGTCAACTAACTCTCATTAATTTGCAACTACATGTCAACTAACTCTCATTAATATGCAACTACATGTCAACTAACTCTCATTAATATGCAACTACATGTCAACTAACTCTCATTAATTTGCAACTACATGTCAACTAACTCTCATTAATTTGCAACTACATGTCAACTAACTCTCATTATTTGCAACTACATGTCAACTAACTCTCATTAATTTGCAACTACATGTCAACTAACTCTCATTAATTTGCAACTACATGTCAACTAACTCTCATTAATTTGCAACTACATGTCAACTAACTCATTAATTTGCAACTACATGTCAACTAACTCATTAATTTGCAACTACATGTCAACTAACTCTCATTAATATGCAACTACATGTCCACTAACTCATTAATTTGCAACTACATGTCCACTAACTCTCATTAATTTGCAACTACATGTCAACTAACTCTCATTATTTGCAACTACATGTCAACTAACTCTCATTATTTGCAACTACATGTCAACTAACTCTCATTAATTTGCAACTACATGTCAACTAACTCTCATTAATTTGCAACTACATGTCAACTAACTCATTAATTTGCAACTACATGTCAACTAACTCTCATTAATTTGCAACTACATGTCAACTAACTCTCATTAATATGCAACTACATGTCCACTAACTCATTAATTTGCAACTACATGTCCACTAACTCTCATTAATTTGCAACTACATGTCAACTAACTCTCATTATTTGCAACTACATGTCAACTAACTCTCATTAATATGCAACTACATGTCAACTAACTCTCATTAATTTGCAACTACATGTCAACTAACTCTCATTAATTTGCAACTACATGTCAACTAACTCTCATTAATTTGCAACTACATGTCAACTAACTCTCATTATTTGCAACTACATGTCAACTAACTCATTAATTTGCAACTACATGTCAACTAACTCTCATTAATTTGCAACTACATGTCAACTAACTCATTAATTTGCAACTACATGTCAACTAACTCTCATTTATTTGCAACTACATGTCAACTAACTCATTAATTTGCAACTACATGTCAACTAACTCTAATTATTTGCAACTACATGTCAACTAACTCTCATTAATTTGCAACTACATGTCCACTAACTCTCATTAATTTGCAACTACATGTCCACTAACTCTCATTAATTTGCAACTACATGTCAACTAACTCTCATTATTTGCAACTACATGTCAACTAACTCTCATTAATTTGCAACTACATGTCAACTAACTCTCATTAATTTGCAACTACATGTCAACAAATTCTTATTATTTGCAACTAACATAGATAAATAAAATATTGAAAAGTTACAAATAAAGTAAGGTCTAACTGTAGTATTCATCCCAGGTACAGAAATGTAGTAATTAAATGTAAAATAACACTTCAGTGATCACAGTATAAATCTAATTAAAGTTAGTTGCTTGTTGACATGTAGTTGCAAAGCTAGTAGAATTTCTAAAGTGGACCAGCGAAATAAAGTGATACCTGTTTGCGTGTTTTTGCTGCTACCTGTAGAAAGATGAACTGAGAACTGAGGCTATAATTAATTCAAGGATATTATTAGAGAGAACTAGTTGCACAAGATTCTTTCAGAAGATTCCAAATGTGTGTCATCAGTGAAGGTATGTTCTAGAGGAAACATGTGGATGACGTTCATGTGTGTGTGTGGAAAATATGTGTAACCAGTTTACCTTTCTTTCTTTCTAAACTCATCTGAATATTGCAAGAAAATCAATTACCTTCAAGTAATTCTGTGTTATAAAGCTGACATACACATCTGAGATGAAATGTTTTCTTAACCGATATTGTCAATGAGACTTTATAGTCTGCATTATATCTCTTACAGTGTTTAATTCCTTAAAATGCTTATTATAAAGTTAAATAATTGCCTAAACTTTTAACAATCCCCAAATGCTTGTTGCAGGTCACATTAAAACCTTCAATTGTGTGTGCCGATATTAAGCGAAATTCAAGACGTACAAGCGGTTTGAAAGTAGAATGCCTGTGATTTGTCTAAGAATCGCTTATAGCGTTTTTAAGTGACTGACAGGAGTACATGAACAGATTCCTCCTGAACTTACATTTAAGAAGTTAAAGCTGCTGTCCATAACTCTATTTGTGTTCAAGATTTACAAAAATGTATAATGAGAATGTACAGCATGAATCAATTTTTTGCTGCTACCGACTTTTTACAGACTCATCAGACCAGGCAACATTTTTCCAGTCTTCAACTGTCCAATTTTGGTGAGCTGGTGCAAATTGTAGCCTCTTTTTCCTATTTGTAGTGGAGATGAGTGGTACCCGGTGGGGTCTTCTGCTGTTGTAGCCCATCCGCCTCAAGGTTGTGCGTGTTTTGGCTTCACAAATGCTTTGCTGCATACCTCGGTTGTAACGAGTGGTTATTTCAGTCAAAGTTGCTCTTCTATCAGCTTGAATCAGTCGGCCCATTCTCCTCTGACCTCTAGCATCAACAAGGCATTTTGGCCCACAGGACTGCCCCATACTGGATGTGTTTCCCTTTTCACACCATTCTTTGTAAACCCTAGAAATGGTTGTGCGTGAAAATCCCAGTAACTGAGCAGATTGTGAAATACTCAGACCGGCCCGTCTGGCACCAACAACCATGCCACGCTCAAAATTGCTTAAATCCCCTTTCTTTCCCATTCCGACATTCAGTTTGGAGTTCAGGAGATTGTCTTGACCAGGACCACACCCCTAAATGCATTGAAGCAACTGCCATGTGATTGGTTGATTAGATCATTGCATTAATGACAAATTGAACAGGTATTCCTAATAATCCTTTAGGTGAGTGTATATTAAGTATTTATATTGGGACTATTTCACAGTGGAACCGCTGCGGAGGAGCACAGTCCCTGTGTGACTCGCCATAGACATAAACAGAGAGAAGTAGCTCCGGCTGCAATGTTCTTTCGCAAGACGCACGCAGTTCTGTTTATTTACCACTAGAGCGAAAAAAGTTACGGACTGCAGCTTTAAGTATATGTTTGTTTTCTTAAACAAATGAACACATATCAATGCTTTGTGATGGGGGTTGGGGGGAACTTATTATTGCATTGTGAATGTCACATGATATGGATTATTTTGTTGTTTGAAGATCTTTTAGTCAACAATTGAAATACATTTTCTGTGAACTAGTGAAGGTTAATATCTCATTTGTCACCGGAGTCAGATAAATCCCAGCACATAGAGACTCTTTCACCTAGATATTATCATATAGAGACTGTGTCTGTTCCCCGAATTAGTAAATACAAAAAAACATCAAAACCATTCAACAGTAAAAATGTAATTGAGTTTGTTGAGTTTGTTCTGTAGTGTCAGTTCTGAAACTGATTCATTGTTTCTTTGACATTTACATGTTAAGTTCCCAGACATCCTGTCACACTTTACAGGCTTTAAAAAAAATACAGGTATGTCTTTGTAGCTTTGCAATTTTTTTTATTGTTATAGTGTATTTCATATAAAAGTGGTGCGCTTTAAAATGAGTCCTCACATATTTTTATATACTGTATATCAAGTGTAAATTTATGTCTGTTACACTTAATTTTCCTGGTTAAATAAACATTACATAAAAAAGAGAGACCAAATACAATTCTATTTTGTATTTTTTGCTATAACTATGTACATTTCTATTTATTAAAACCAAGTAAAAATGTCAGCCTCTATTTTATGCATTTTTACATTTATTCCAAATTAATAACTAAAGTAAAAATGTAAAAAAAATGTAAAGTAAAAATAAAAAAATGTAGCTTATTGGTGAACTAATGTTCAGCTTTTCTTTTTAATACTCAGTCATGAATCTTTCATTTTTTGTAACATTGATTATTACGCACCTGCTATGTGTTTTCCAGTGCAGTTTCCACCGAGGAAGTAATTTATGACCAATTCATGCAAAGTCTTGTGTTGTTTTAAAGATGCAAAATGTTTCCACCTGGACAAACAGAGACTGATTTCAATTCTGACTTTGGTTCTTTATTCAAATGGAGAGCATGAAAATAACCAGTAACTGAGCTCTTCCAGATGGTGAGATTAACTATGTTGTGTGTAACTATGTGTTTAATGTAACATTTGCAGGGTTTTTTTTGACAAATTATTAGCTGTTAATGGTTTATGCTTGCTTCACCCTGAAGAGAATGACAGAATACAAGAAACAAACCATAATTTAATGTTTATACTTTTATTTACTTAAATTACCGTTTTTCTCCCCTGGCTCCTTTCTCCATCATCCCTTCCTTGGCTCCTCCCTCCATCATCTCCTCCATGGCTCCTCTCTCCATCATCTCCTCCCTGGCTCCTCCCTCCATCATCTCCTCCCTGGCTCCTTCCTCCATCGTCCCTTCCCTGGCTCCTTCCTCCCTCCATCATCTCCTTCCTGTCTCCTTCCTCCATCATCTCTTCCCTGGCTCCTTCCTCCATCATCTCCTCCTTGGCTCCTTCCTCCATCATCCCTTCTCTTGCTCCTTCCTCCATTTCCTCCCTGACTCCTTCCTCCATCATTTCCTCCCTGGCTCCTCCCTCCATCATCTCCTCCCTGGATCATTCCTCCATCACATCCTCCCTGGCTCCTCCCTCCATCATCTCCTCCCTGGCTCCTCCCTCCATTGCCCCTTCCCTGGCTCCTTCCTCCCTCCATCATCTCCTCCCTGGCTCCTTCCTCCATCATCTCTTCCATAGCTCCTTCCTCCATCATCTCCTCCCTGGCTCCTCTGTCCATCATCTCCTCCCTGGTTCCTCCCTCCATCATCTCCTCCATGGCTACTCCCTCCATCATCGCTTCCCTGGCTCCTTCCTCCATCATCTCTTCCCCGGCTCCTTCCTCCATCATCTCCTCCCTGGCTCCTTCCTCCATCATCTCTTCCATGGTTCCTTCCTCCATCATCTCCTCCCTGGCTCCTCCCTCCATTGCCCCTTCCCTGGCTCCTTCCTTCCTCCATCATGTCCTCCCTGGCTCCTCTGTCCATCATCTCCTCCCTGGCTCCTTCCTCCATCATCTCTTCCATGGTTCCTCCCTCCATCATCTCCTCCATGGATACTCCCTCCATCATCGCTTCCCTGGCTCCTTCCTCCATCATCTCTTCCCCGGCTCCTTCCTCCATCATCTCCTCCCTGGCTCCTCTGTCCATCATCTCCTCCCTGGCTCCTTCCTCCATCATCTCCTCCATGGCTCCTTCCTCCATCATCTCTTCCATGGTTCCTCCCTCCATCATCTCCTCCCTGACTCCTCCCTCCATCATCTCGTCCCTGGATCATTCCTCCATCACATCCTCCCTGGCTCCTCCCTCCATCATCTCCTCCCTGGCTCCTCCCTCCATCATCTCCTCCCTGGATCATTCCTCCATCACATCCTCACTGGCTCCTCCCTCCATCATCTCCTCCCTGGCTCCTCCCTCCATCATCTCCTCCCTGGCTCCTTCCTCCATTATCCCTTCCCTGGCTCCTTCCTCCATCATCTCCTCCCTGGCTCCTCCCTCCATTGCCCCTTCCCTGGCTCCTTCCTCCCTCCATAATCTCCTCCCTGGCTCCTTCCTCCATCATCTCTTCCCTGGCTCCTTCCTCCATTATCCCTTCCCTGGCTCCTTCCTCCATCATCTCCTCCCTGGCTCCTCCCTCCATTGCCCCTTCCCTGGCTCCTTCCTCCCTCCATAATCTCCTCCCTGGCTCCTTCCTCCATCATCTCCTCCCTGGCTCCTCTGTCCATCATCTCCTCCCTGGCTCCTCCCTCCATCATCTCCACCCTGGCTCCTCCGCCATCATCTCCTCCCTGACTCCTCCCTCCATCATCTCCTCCCTGACTCCTCCCTCCATCATCTCCTCTCTGGCTCCTCCCCATCATCTCCACCCTGGCTCCTCCCCCATCATCTCCTCGCTGGCTCCTCCCTCCATCATCTCCTCCCTGGCTCCTCCCCCATCATCTCCTCCCTGGCTCCTCCCCCATCATCTCCTCCCTGGCTCCTCCCTCCATCATCTCCTCCCTGGCTCCTCCCCATCATCTCCACCCTGGCTCCTCCCCATCATCTCCACCCTGGCTCCTCCCTCCATCATCTCCACCCTGGCTCCTCCCCCATCATCTCCTCCCTGGCTCCTCCCCCATCATCTCCTCTCTGGCTCCTCCCCCATCATCTCCTCAGTTCTTTCTGTTCTTTGTTCACCGGTCTCTTCTACCTCTTCCTCTGTTTTGCATCCCTACCCTTCCACCATGCTCTAATGCTTTACATTCCCATTCATTAGTCAAATTCCAGATTCACCAGGGCAATTCATCAAGTCAGGGCAACTGTGTCATGACAACTAGTTCAACCATTTTGCATGTAATTACTTATGCGATGAACTAATGCTTAGATGTTTTGTAGGTAAGACTATTCAACAGAGAACCAGTATAATATATTTTGATTAACATGACCAAAAGTCATCACCTGTATTTATATAGTGCTTTATATAATACAGATTGTTTCAAAGCGGCTTTATAGATGTAACAGATTCAAATTCTCCTGAAAAACAGCTCAAACAAGCCAATAATGTCATTATTCAGCTCAAGTCAGTTCAGTGTTGATTCAGTTCCGTTTGATATCTCTAAAGTTAATCAATGCTATACAGTGTATTTGTGCATGTACATGCAAGTTTAAGTGCAATGACAAACTACTGTACACTAAACAAGCAAAAGACACAAGATAGTAGTGTTTTTACTATCACTTACCAAAAATCTCAATATTCAGGGAAATCAGATTTTCTTATCATAGTGAGATATGTTGACTTATTTCTTTGCACTAAATAGCAAAAAGGCTATGATGATGATGATGATGACCAAATTGGTTTTAAATGTGAATGAGTAACTAAAGTAAATTTTTTTTAAAACAATGACTTGTAACAAGTTCCCTGAAATAATCCAAAGAATTCTTAATCAAATTAAATCAAAAACTTTAAGCTTTCATTGTAAATGTTGCTAAGAAAAGAGCAGGTAGATGCCATCATTATGTAAAAATGACCCATTTCCATAAGGACGATCTCGGTTACTGGCTATTTTCATGCGCTCCAATGCCATTTGAATAAGGATCCTCATGTTGCTGCAAACTCAGAATGGAAATCAGTCTCGCCGTCTCCACACTGAACGTCTGCTCCGCAGGAGGTTTTCCATGAAAGGTAAGGAATAAATAAACATTTATAGTGCTTATAATGCTGAAAGCTTTGTCTGTTAATGCGGATCAATTCAGTAATCTGCTGTGATATTGATCGTATTGTCCTCGTTTGCCTCTTGTTTATTTGTCATCATTCAAGTCTAGATGCGTTTTACCATTTATTCTGAACTTTAAGATTGAAATGGTTGAACAATGTGAGGTTACACATTTTATTTGAAAGATAAATTGTCATGAAAAATATTTTGTTACATTATTACAGTATTAGTCTTATCATGTCACTTTTTTAACATGGCACTGCATTATGATGTTTACATAATATATGTGTGTGTACTGTGTATAACTATTATGTATATATAAATAAACACACACATGCATGTATATATTTAAGAAAAATATGTTATTTTTTATAAAATAATTATATTTATATATAAGATAAATTATATATACAGTATATACATGCATGTGTGTGTAATTATATATATTTGGATTTATATATATTTCCCCAGCGCTCATTTTTTTATGTATATCATATGTTTTATTTATTTCAGTGAACAAACCTGTGAGCGACAGAGATGATCCAAAAAATGACAGCTCTACTTTTTTTACTAGGTGGGTTTGTCACTGAACAAATATCTCTGTTTCTAAATATAACTATAGTTGGTATTATTTGTTTCATATGCATCCACTTAATAACAAAATATGTCCTGGATTGGATCATGTGATTTGCTGTGTTATCAGGAACCTAGCCAGAGCTTGTTTTATAAACTTCATTGGTAAAACATTCGATAACGCTTTATTTCAATAGTCCACTTGTCATTCTACTGACTACAAGTAAGATTTCAACTACATGCCAACTAGCCTTCATTAGAGTATTTGTAGACTGTCGGCTTAATATCTGCTAACACTTTATTTTGATGCTCCCCCCGACAGATATTCTACTGACTATAAGTAACTTTGCAACTACATGTCAACTTGTCTGAAGCTTGGTGCTGACACGACCGTCATAGTGACAACTGCCAATCACATTCATTTTCCAGTGCTGCATGAACGCAATTGGCTAGAGTCTGGACTAGGGGATTTGCATAGGCAATCTGACTGGCTGACACTGGAATTGGAATTTAAATTTTTTTAAATATTGTCAATGTCTGTCGCAAACAATGCTAGAGACGCGAAGCAGCAGAACCCAATCTAAAAAATATCTCTAAATTACGGCTCATGCTCTCAGTGCCAAATGCTGAACAGTGAGTTGAGTCGCTCATGAGCTGTAGATTATTGTAATGCTCTACTGGGTGGTTGCCCTGCTCGCTTAATAAACAAACTCCAGCTGGTCCAAAACCAGCAGCTCCAGTTCTTACTAGAACCAGGAAGTGTGACCATATTAGCCGCTTCTGTCAACACTGCACTGGCTGCCTATTAAACATCGCATACATTTTAAAATCTTGCTTATTACTTACAAAGCACTAAATGGTTTATCTCCAGTACTTGAGTGAGCTCTTAACACATTATACTCCATCACGTCTACTGCGATCTCTAAACTCTGGCCAGTTGATCATACCGAGAATATCCAAATCAACTGCAGGCGCTCGATCCTTTATTTAGCTCCTAAACTCTGGAACTCTTCCTAGCATTGTTGGGGAAGCAGACACACTCTGTCAGTTTAAATCTAGACTAAAAACACATCTCTTTACTGTGGCATACACATAAAACACTTTTTCAGTTAAATGATTGTTAGGCTGCATTAACTGGGTCAGCCGGAACCGGAAACACTTCCCATAACACCTGATGTACTCGTGACATCATCAGAATAATGGGATCTACGCTAGTGTTAGTCTCTCAGTTTATCCAGAGGTTTACTGCAGTCAGCCGGATCCGGGCCATATCCAGATCAGATGCTGGACCTGCACCCAGAGAAGACCAACACATGACCCTGAAGTGTCTGCAGAGACCGTGATTAGACTCCCCTAAAACTGCCTCATCGACACGGCATCCTCAATAAACCCGTCTCCAGCGTGTTGACTCCGATTGTTCGAATATTACAATGAAATAATTCTTAAATCGATATGTCATCCGCAATAAACCCGTCTCCAGCGTGTTGCCTCCGGTCCTTCGAATATTCCGTTCTATTATGACCTCTGACCTGTAAAGCTGGCAGAATAATAATAATAATAATAATAATACGCTGTTTGTTAATTGGCCAGAGGAGAACTGGCACCCCGACTGAGCCTGGTTTCTCCCAAGGGTTATTTTTCTCCATTAGGTCACCTAATGGGGTTTTGGTTTCCTTGCCACTGTTGCCTCTGGCTTGGCGTGCTCAGTTGGGGATGTAAGAGTGGACTCCTGCAGATGGTTCAATCTGCAGGGTTGCCAGAAGACTTAAAGAAACGTTATCAGAAAGATGGAAGAAAACTGTACATTTCTCGTCTGTTTCCACCCACTGCAACTTATACCAACGACGGAAATAAGTGCAGTTACAATAGCAAAATATGTGGGAGAGCGTTGCTATAATGTGACTATATTGTATTGCAATAGGGAGCACTTCAAAGTCAATACCAAATCAAAACTAGTTAGCACAATTCGTAATATAAAGGATTTAATGACAAAATCTGGTTATGGTTACACTTAAAATAGTTTCAAAATGGATGTATGAGATGATAAACTTATACCATTAATCGTACACAGCATGAATACAATGTTACCTGAGAGAGAGAAAGAGAGAGAGAGAGGGGGGGAGAGAGAGAGAGAGAGAGAGAGAGGGAGAGGAAGAGAGAAGAAGAGAGAGAGAAGAAGAGAAGCCCCAATGACCTCAAGAGCCAGAGAGTCAGACCCCCAGAGGAAAAAGACCAGAGGAAAAAGAGACCCCGAGCAATAGTTCCATCTGCTTTTATCTATTCCTTGACCATGTGACTGAAACCAAATGTATTCTTTTCAAACCGACCAATCAAACCAAACTCAAACCAAACTTCCCCCGCAAGGTGTGACCCACATGTGGCATAAAGGCCTCTCTATTGTCTTCCAGATGTCCCTTCTGATAAGCAAATGGTGGGGGGGCAACAGTAAAGCAAATGGATTTCAAATATCAAATATCTTTGATTATTTTCAATTCCTTCAGTCCCCCCTTGGCACGTTTGGCCACGTTCATAAAGTGTCCAGAGGTGACACAGTCAACAAAGACATGCTTTCAGTTGTGTGTAGATGTCATCTTCAGACTTGTCGTCCAGGCATGTTGCAAAGGCAGTTTGTCAGTCTTCAGTGTTCGTTCTCCTTGCAGCCCTGCTTGAGAACTTCATCAAATGGTATGGTGCAAACATCATTGATATGCAAAACGTCCATTGAATCCTTCACACCTCAAGAACAGTCACTGACGATGAGAACAAAAGCTTGTCTCTCTTTCTGATGCAGAGGTGAACAGGAGGTGAACTAGAGGGGCAGGAATCCTGTAACATATAGCCCAACAAACAGCAAAATAGCATACATGGCATTTGTCATTGGTCAGAAGTTTGATATGGTCAGATTAAACTAATCTCTGGCAATAAGCCTTTAACTCGATGTACTTAATAAAGTGGTCAAGGTTTAGAATAAAAGAAGATCTCACAGGCTCTTACATTAATTTTTTAGAAACATTGAAATAAATTGCATTATAACAAAACAACAATCATTGTTGGTTTTAAACCCCTCTTTCATGAGAAGTATCAGCAAAATATTGTGTAACCAAATAAAGAAATTCAATTGAATTCATGTCCAAAACCATTGTTACATTGTAAAATGGAAAAATACAAAGACTCAGAAATCAAAATTCAAAATCAAATGCATTCTTACAATACAATGATAAAATAATATTTTACACTAGGTAAGGATGAGAAATACTCTTTTGATATTTAACTTGGTGAGATAAGTAATCCCTGATTTAGTAAATCAAAAGGAAAAAACAAAACAAACAATAACTGGAAGAAATTCACAGTTATAACAGTCTAGATGTAAAGACATTTTGTGAGGCAGATGTAGATTTAACTTAATCTATGTGACTGAATTTAGCTGTGACAATGTGTAAATCATGCCCAAACATGGTGAGGAAGTCTGCAATTGTGATGCAAATTTAGCCCTGTTGTAAAACAGGCAGCCAGCAATACAATATCAGTATGAGGTGTGGTCTGGCTCAAAATCTTCTCCCACCAATGTTTTTGTTAAAGAGCATGATAAAATGCAAAGTTTGGAGTTCTTAAATCCTGCTGTGATGAAAACATTCTCATGGTAAATGCAATTGTAATTCACACTGTAGCCACATGGCAATTCTGTGCTCCTGTATATGGTTTAACTACAGCTATATAGGAAATAGCAGAGTTTCCACTATAGGAGACTAACAAATTCAACATAGACACACATGCAATCTTGAAATTGCTATACAATTCCAGTATTAAAGTTATTCCAATTTACACAAGATACATGGCCTAGAATGCATAGCATCTACAGCCTAATCCTAAGTGTTTCATACAACACTTACAGTAAAGCAATCGTGTGTTTTAAAGAATAAACTTGATTAGTTTATGTGTATCTCGTATCACAAACAACTAAAATGTGTAATCAATGCGCACAATGTGTTTAGTCCAATTACAAATATGAAAATACAAACAGGATCATTGCAATCTGGATGTTTTACTATTAAACTCATTGCTAAGAGGCTGCTAGCCCGCTCGCAAGTGAAGTTAATAGCTGAAGGCCTTGCATGAACAATGCAGTCAACTCACTGAGAGTTTTACCTGCAAATGAGCGCTGATCTTTGCCCTTAGAAAGTAATTTCCTATTTTTCTGAAAATAAGGTGGAGGTTTACCCCTTCCCATTGACCAGCATTTTTCCTCTGAATGGCCTATTTTCTGACAGAAACTGCAAAGCCTGTTCTCTTTGCCATTGGGTTGTCTGCTATGTTCTCCTGGAGTTTGAGGGTATTCATGTCTCTCTAATGCTTGCACACCATGCGTACTGGTACATGACTCTGCGCTATTCCGGTGCTGCATCACCTTAAGAACTGAAATAGGCACACTTTCTTGTGCATTTTCTGAACTAAACGCTTCATTAGAGCAAGTCACCTCATCTAAGAAGTGAACATGTTTTTTAATCCCATCGCTGTTAAGCGGTCTGGGAGGTATGAGCTTTTTAGCATTTAGCTTAGCCTTGAGATCTGCAATGGTTTCCTTGTGTTTGCTACACTTTGCAGTCAGGGCTAACTGCTCAACTAGTAATTTATCTAGCTGTGTTTGAAGATATTGAATCTTTGCCTCAGACTTTTCTGCTTCTTCATTTTTAGAATCCACTTCTTTACATTTTGCATCTATACTTGAAAATAGATGTGTTGTCACATCACGTAGCCTTTTAAAACTTATGAAGTTTAAAGCCTCAATTATTTCACCATGTTTTGATTTCTTTTGGTGTCTGCCATTTAATTCCCAATATTTGAACATTTCATCATCTGAACTTTTAATTCCAATATACTCTTTCTTGAGTTTAGACAAGGTAGGCTCAACTTTTTCACTCCATAAAGCAAACAATACTTCACTAGAAAATTTCCCTTCCATCCCGAGGAGATTATCTGAATATTCACGGATTGTACAGTAATGGGACTATTGAAGCTATTTAAAACCTTCTAAAGTTCTGTTTCATGCAATTCCTTCAACCATTAAACAATGAAAACAGCCTTACCCATTCCTTGGTCAGAAGGTCAGCTTTAATCCATTCACAAGATCAACTGTGAAAAATGTCCTCATTCTTACACAGATCCAAGTAAATTTCAGAAAATTCACTGCAAGGGATCCCGGGTTTCGGCTCCATCTGTAAGAGTGGACTCCTGCAGATGGTTCAATCTGCAGGGTTGCCAGAAGACTTAAAGAAACGTTATCAGAAAGATGGAAGAAAACTGTACATTTCTCGTCTGTTTCCACCCACTGCAACTTATACCAACGACGGAGATATGTGGGAGAGCGTTGCTATAATGTGACTATATTGTATTGCAATAGGGAGCACTTCAAAGTCAATACCAAATCAAAACTAGTTAGCACAATTCGTAATATAAAGGATTTAATGACAAAATCTGGTTATGGTTACACTTAAAATAGTTTCAAAATGGATGTATGAGATGATAAACTTATACCATTAATCGTACACAGCATGAATACAATGTTACCTGAGAGAGAGAGAGAAAAAGAGAGAGAGAGAGAGAGAGAAGAAGAGAAGCCCCAATGACCTCAAGAGCCAGAGAGTCAGACCCCCAGAGGAAAAAGACCAGAGGAAAAAGAGACCCCGAGCAATAGTTCCATCTGCTTTTATCTATTCCTTGACCATGTGACTGAAACCAAATGTATTCTTTTCAAACCGACCAATCAAACCAAACTCAAACCAAACTTCCCCCGCAAGGTGTGACCCACATGTGGCATAAAGGCCTCTCTATTGTCTTCCAGATGTCCCTTCTGATAAGCAAATGGTGGGGGGGCAACAGTAAAGCAAATGGATTTCAAATATCAAATATCTTTGATTATTTTCAATTCCTTCAGGGACACTACATTTTTCAACTAAACATCGAAATAAATCGAATTAATAAACTAATTTAACCATATAAACTAAATTACTGATCTAATTATTGATCTAAAGCCCACACTGTCACCGTATGGAAATTGAAATGAACTGATGACATCAAATGGCTGTACAGCTGAATAAAATTATGCTGCATTATTTTCCTGTTTAACACTGTAAAGCTGCTTTGAAACAATCTGCATTGTTAAAAGCGCTATATAAATAAAGTTGACTTGACTTGACAATTCAGTTCGGCAATGCATGACCAATTCAAAGAAAACGAGAAGGGTTAACAGCGTTCCCCGTGTCAATGCGCCGTAATACTTTGACAGTTAGTTGACATGTAGTTGCAAATTAATGAGTTAGTTGACATGTAGTTGCAAATTAATGAGTTAGTTGACATGTAGTTGCAAATTCATGAGTTAGTTGACATGTAGTTGCAAATTCATGAGTTAGTTGACATGTAGTTGCAAATTAATGAGTTAGTTGACATGTAGTTGCAAATTAATGAGTTAGTTGACATGTAGTTGCAAATTAATGAGTTAGTTGACATGTAGTTGCATATTCATGAGTTAGTTGACATGTAGTTGCAAATTCATGAGTTAGTTGACATGTAGTTGCAAATTAATGAGTTAGTTGACATGTAGTTGCAAATTCATGAGTTAGTTGACATGTAGTTGCAAATTCATGAGTTAGTTGACATGTAGTTGCAAATTAATGAGAGTTAGTGGACATGTAGTTGCAAATTCATGAGTTAGTTGACATGTAGTTGCAAATTAATGAGAGTTAGTTGACATGTAGTTGCAAATTAATGAGAGTTAGTTGACATGTAGTTGCAAATTAATGAGTTAGTTGACATGTAGTTGCAAATTAATGAGTTAGTTGACATGTAGTTGCAAATTAATGAGTTAGTTGACATGTAGTTGCATATTCATGAGTTAGTTGACATGTAGTTGCAAATTCATGAGTTAGTTGACATGTAGTTGCAAATGAATGAGTTAGTTGACATGTAGTTGCATATTCATGAGTTAGTTGACATGTAGTTGCAAATTCATGATGAGTTAGTTGACATGTAGTTGCAAATTAATGAGAGTTAGTTGACATGTAGTTGCAAATTAATGAGTTAGTTGACATGTAGTTGCAAATTAATGAGTTAGTTGACATGTGGTTGCAAATTAATGAGTTAGTTGACATGTGGTTGCAAATTAATGAGTTAGTTAACATGTAGTTGCAAATTAATGAGAGTTAGTTGACATGTAGTTGCAAATTAATGAGTTAGTTGACATGTAGTTGCAAATTAATGAGTTAGTTGACATGTGGTTGCAAATTAATGAGTTAGTTGACATGTAGTTGCAAATTAATGAGAGTTAGTTGACATGTAGTTGCAAATTAATGAGTTAGTTGACATGTAGTTGCAAATTAATGAGTTAGTTGACATGTAGTTGCAAATTAATGAGTTAGTTGACATGTAGTTGCAAATTAATGAGTTAGTTGACATGTGGTTGCAAGTTAATGAGTTAGTTGACATGTAGTTGCAAATTAATGAGAGTTAGTTGACATGTAGTTGCAAATAATGAGAGTTAGTTGACATGTAGTTGCAAATAATGAGAGTTAGTTGACATGTAGTTGCAAATTAATGAGAGTTAGTTGACATGTAGTTGCAAATAATGAGAGTTAGTTGACATGTAGTTGCAAATAATGAGAGTTAGTTGACATGTAGTTGCAAATAATGAGAGTTAGTTGACATGTAGTTGCAAATAATGAGAGTTAGTTGACATGTAGTTGCAAATAATGAGAGTTAGTTGACATGTAGTTGCAACGTTACTTATTGAACATCTAAAGTGTAATATCGGTGAGGAAAAAGTGTAACCAAACTTTACGATAAGGTCTTGTTTGTTATGCATTTACTGTAGCAAGAATAAAGCATTTACTGAAGCTAACAATGAACAATATATTTGTAAAGCATATACAGTATTAATCTTTGTGAACATTAGTAAAATTCCAGTTGTTCATCGTTTGTTCGTGTTAACTAATGTATTTAACCATTAAACTGTGCTGTCGACAGGACTCTTCTCGAGGACCTCGTGCTACTTCATTCTGATCCAGGAACCAAAGACCTGGATCGAAGCCCAGTCATTCTGTCGGGAGTTTCACGCGGACCTGGCCCCGGTTCAGACCAATCAGGACAGGTCTGAGATACAGGAGATCGCCAGCTCAATGAGCTTCAATAGATCCTGGATGGGACTGCACAATGCGGGATCCTCTTGGTGCTGGTCCTTCCAAATGCAGAATTTAGAGTATCAGAGATGGGGGTTGTTTGAGCCGACCTACAGGGATCAGAAGTGGTGTGCCACGATTCATTTTGACGGATACTGGTATACTGACTATTGTGAGGAACAAAAACATTTTTTTTGTTACACTGGTAAGATGTTTTTTGTTTTTTATTGGGGTTGAAATGAATTGTCATAAATGATGCTAGAATATCAATTTGTAAATTTGTTTTGCTGAAATATTGAGAGGCGGCTTGATGCCAAAGAACTTTAACCTCTTAACTGTCACCGTCCCGCTAGCGGGACACCTAGCACTCTTTTTTTGATTACCTTTTTTTCGTATCATATATTTTAGTAATTATCATAAAATAGGGATCATTCGAAAGCTTACAAACTCAAATTTCATCCTGTGAAACCCGTTTTGAAATTAGACGTTGCGTTACCATGGAAATGGTACTTTAAATTATTTTAGCAGGCTCCTCCCCCTAGTGGGCGGTGTCATGTTTCATATTACAAAATTTATTTTAACTACTTTATAATCAAAATCTTTTATAATCTTGACAAAACACATATCGTCGGAAAAGTTTCAAGCACTTCCCCTTGGGGGAATCCCCGCCGCCATTTAGTTAATAGTCCGCCTACTCTACTAATGGACAAACAGCTCACCATATTTGGTGACCGTTTTGTGATGGAAGTGACATTTGGACATAGCCTGGGAAAACCCAGACAACTTCCTGCAAATTTTGATTTGCTCTGCAAGTAGTCTGGCAAAGAGCCCATTGAAGCCCATTTCTAATCCCACGAAATCGTGGCACCAATCAGAAACGTTGGGGCGGGCTTTACACGATGACGACAGTGCAGCGACGTTGAAGCAGATTTGCCGCCGTGGAGCATCAGTCGTTCGAATCAGCTATCGCATCTTTTTTAAGCGATTTAAACTTTTCCTTTTCGTTAAAACCCGAGCAAAGAACAACACTCGAAGCCTTCATATCTAAAGATGTTATCGCTGTCTTACCCACTGGATTCGGCAAAAGTCTGATACCAGCTTGGCCCTGTGGTGGCTAAACGAATGGGTCTTAGCAAAAGCCCTCTGGTAGTGTTAATGTTTCACAATATATAGTTTTAAGTCCTTTTCAGGCGAGAATGTAGTTGTTTAAAGCTCAAATCTGTGGTTTATTTATAAAGAGAGCGCCTTTTTGAAAATTTTATCTGCCGTTTTCGGAGTTGTGAGCTCCAGTGGATCAGCGGCGCTCAATCGCTCATTAACCCCGGCGAGAGCAGCCTTTCCTCGGCCAGTCCTTCAGCCGTCTGCTGCTGGCTCTGATGTCTCTGTAGTGGTTAAACATAAGATATGATTCGTCTTGTCTTGTGTAGATCTAACGGCTGATCTTTGCTCTCATTAATCTATTATTTTTTCCCTGACAGATCGTTTTGTCTGAGGGCAAAGTGAAGTTTCATAACTTTATATTTTTAAGCTATTAAACTTTACCGTTGTAGTCTCCTAGCGCTGACTTTGTTTGACTGAATTGCTTTATTTATTGTATAGCTTCTTATACCTTTTACTTATACTTTTATAATGGCTATTGATAACACATAAACTGACATTTAACAAAAAGAGACTGGGTTGTATTTTATGTCATATTTCATTTATTACAGTGATAATCATAGCCTATATTATGCACACATTAATGTGTGTTTTTTTAAAAGTAAACGAAAAGAGGCTGGGTTTTTTATATTTCGTTTTGTTATAAACATGCATTGAAGATAATATGCATTGCCTGCACTACATTTGTGTGGCTATAATATGTTTAATATTTTTTTTTAATGAAAATTAAAAGAGGTAGAGTGGTGTTTTATCATATATTTAGTTTTATTGTAGCCTAAAATATACAAATATATACTGAGTGATACTGTCAAGAACGCTGCTTGTCCATTAGCAGAGTAGGCGGACTATTAACTAAATGGCGGCGGGGATTCCCCCGAGGGGAAGTGCTTAGGGAAGTTTGCAAGTGCGTGTCTAAAACTGGAGTGGAACGCAGCATACGATGTTTCTCCGTCATCTCCCTCATCGCTCTGATTGGTTTTAGGTCTATCCAATTGTGCCGAGAGACATTTGAGCGACGCCCTTTGGTGACGCCCCTTTGGAAATGATTTGTCTATGAAGCTTTGCCAGACCATAACTCAGTTACTACTGAGAATGGTCTGGTTTTAACCAGGCTAATTTGGACAGAAAATGACAGGAAAATACATCAAAAAAACATTCAATGGAATTTCACTGACACCCGGTGGCTGTTTCTGGTACAGCACCTAAACTAAATCTCATGGGGACTTCAATTTTTGTGATATCAACTTCAAATTTGGAAAACAACCTGGTTAGACATATGGCTTTGATTTTATAGTCATTTTAGATTAAAACATTTTTGTAAAATATATATTTTATATAAAATAAAAAAGTACAGTAGTACAGTATTTTATATTTACAGTAAATTTAAACTTCCATAACTTTTTCATACGTTCATATTTTGAATTGCTTTCACTTTAGAAATAATCTGCAGAGTGTCGTCTTTCATTCTTGAATTACAGCCCTTTAGGTTTGGATACTGCATTTGCATGTGTATTCTCAAAAAGGGGGGTGACAGTTAAGAGGTTAAGACTGGTTTAATTTATCACCCAAAACTTTATCTTCAGTATTGGTTTTCGATTGGTTTTCGACTTCCTCATCAAAGCCTTATATGGCAGAAGCTGACCGTTATCAATCTGAGCATTGCTCATGCACTGAACATTTCTCTGTTCTGACAAAAACACTTACAGGAATAGACTCTGGAGACAAATTTGTCGTCATTAAAACCGAAATGACATGGCGTGATGCTCACAATCACTGCAGGAGGAACTACATCGACCTGGCCATCATTAGTGACCACAATGACAACTACATTGTGCATAAAATCATTCTTTATAACTTTGGATACTTTCCATATGACTTTGAGGGCTGGATTGGCTTGTCCAAGAACTCGTGGCTGTGGTCGGACCAGAGCAAATTGAACTGGATGTCTTTGAAATGGGCTTCACGAGAGCCTGATTATGACAGTAGATATAAGAAGTGTGCGTTTGTCGAAGAGACTGGATTGATCACGAATGAAGAATGCTCACAGCGCTTACCTTTCGTCTGTGGTGAGTGCGATTTCAGTCAGTTACTGTGAAAATAAATACAGATATTAAAACATCAGATAAATATTGCGTGAATTTTAAAATAATGAAAAGTCATTTCTTTGAGTAAAAAAATGTTGTTGCAATTACTGCCTAAAAGTTAGCATTAGAATAACTTTCTCAGATTAAATTTAATATCTTTACGGAAACATCTACACTTTTTTGAAGTTGGGTGTTTTAATCGTTTATACTGTGAATACCGTGTTTATATTTTTACCATGCAATCGATGCAAAATCATTTTCAGGTCGTTTTCCTGAAAAAAACTCTAAAAACACCCGTAGAATTACATTTAGTAAGCAAGAATATACGGTAAACTCGCTCTACATCTTTAACAGTTTTTAAGGAAGCACAAACACTTTCAGTTGAAAAATAGTTTTTACAGTAAACACTGTTTTCATATTTTTACTGAATTCAGTGCAAGATCATTTTCAGGTCTTTTTCTGTCAACAAAAACAACAAATGACAAAAAATATACTGTAAATTTACACTAAATGTTTTTTTACACAGCACAAACTATTTTTAAGTTGAATCAACTTATTGCTGTAAACACCGTATTCATATTTTTACTATGAAATCAATGCCAAGATAATGTTTCAGGTCATTTTCTGTCACACCACAAAGGGAAAAAAATGACAAATAATCACAAATATACTGTACATTCACAGTTAATTGTTTACATTTTAAGGCGGCACAAACACTTACTTTTTTAAGTTGCAACAACACTTTTTTTTTTTACAGTAAATACTGTACTGATATTTTTACTATGAAATCAATGCAAGATCATTTACTGTCATAACACATCTATTTATTTTTTAAAGCAATGAATGACAATAATCAAGAATATACTGTAAATTCACACTACATCTTCACAGTTTTTTATGCAAACAGTGTTTTCATATTTTTACTATGAAATTAATGCAAGATCGTTTTCAGATAATGTCAACAAAAACAACAAATGACTGTAAAAAATGCAAAGAATGACAAACAATCAAGAATATACTGTAAATCCACTCTAAATTATTAACTGTTTTAAGGCACAAACACTGAGTAGAAATGACTTTTTACTGTAAATACTGTATTCATATAATTACTATGAACTCAATGCAAGATCATTTACTGTCATAACATTTTTTAAAAAGCAAAGAATGACAATAATCAAGAATATACTGTAAATCCACACAATTTTTAATTGTTTTAAGGCGGCACAAACTCTTTAAGTTGAATCAACTTATTGCAGTAAACAACTTTTTTACAGTAAATACTGGTCATTTTCTGTCAAATTACTCTTAAAAACGCAAGGTTGTGACAACTAATAATCAAGAATATACTGTAAATCCACTAAACGATTAAGCATTTTAAGGCGGCATGAACACTCTTTTTACTGTACATACTGTATTCATATTTTTACTATGAACTCAATGCAAGGTCATTTTCAGCCAAATGTCCTCTGAACTCTGTTAACTCTTCTGTCTGCAAGTGAAACACAGGAGAAAGCAGCTCGTGCGAGTGGCCGTGACCTCCGCCGGTCCTCTGGATGAATCTGCAGTGATGGCGGCCGTAGAGGAGAAGGTGAGGTCAACCGCTGCTCCGCTGCACATCACTCATTACCCATCATCTCGCTCATTAACCTCTGGTGAAATCCCGTGTCCAGATCAAGCAGATCCTCACGGAGCAGGAGATGGACGCTGGATCCAACATAACATGGCAGGTCCAGCCGGACGGGAAGATCTTCCATAAGAAACCCGACGGCGGCAGGAAGGCAGAGACGCTGAAGCCCTTTTGCCGCAATGTTGACAAATATCCCTGAATGCTCTGTCACACTTTATTTTACAGTGTCCTTGCACATTGCAAGTACATTCGTTGCATAAGTACATGTTGTTCATTTACATGACTCAGTTCTTCATTTTATAATTGCAATCTAACAAGGACACCAAATGAAGTGTAACGATGATTTCATTAGCTTGATAGTTATTTTTAGGAAAGGGCATCTCTAGTAATTTTCTATGATTCATATTACATTATTATTATTAAATAAAACAACAATAATTTCAAACGTAAGATTTTTAGATGTTTATTCTCATAAACTGACACTACTCTTGAATACGGACATTAACGGGCCTGTTTTTAGTTTAAGTAATTCTATTTATTCATTGTTTCTTTTTTTCACTAATTCAGAAAATGAGGTTATGAAAGTGTAGAGTAATGATTTTGGCCCGGAAGACACAAAGCTGGAACATCGTGTGATTATTATAGAATTACATTTTACGCTCTCAAAAAAAAATAAAAGTACAGAATTGTACCTTTTAAAGTCCAAGTGGCCGTCGCTTCTTGGGTTCTTCAGCGGATCTTTGATTAAGGTGCTATATAGCACCTCTGAAGAACCGCTGAAGCACCAAAATTGGTGCTATATAGCACTAAAAAAGGTTCCCCTATGATTACGAGCCAAGAACCATTTTTGGCGCCATATAGAACCTTTTTTTGAACCCATGTGTGTTCCAGCGGACCCGTGTTAGGCTGTGCCCGCTCTCCTCTATAGTCCTGTTCTGTTCCCCTGGACCTGTGCCTTTCTTTCAGGAGACGGGTCCCAGACTGATGTTATGATGTAGACATGTTCACATTATAGAAGATGATAGCATTTGAACCCTGTGTAACCATTTATCATTTTAACATATTTAAAAAATATTCTCTTTGTTATTTATTTTTTCCCTTTGTGTTCATGTCATACATGTTAAGAAATACATAAAAAAAAAAATGAATAAATTGCATGATTTTCTTTGAATGACATAAATAATATTAAAATATTTACCGCATTTGTTGGCACTGTTTAATGTCATTCATGCGGGTCTTGTCCTCTGTCTCGCACAACATTTGAAGCCTCTTCATAAATGGTGCTTTTACAAAGCAAAATCAATGTCTTTCCTATTTTTATTATTTCAAGTCCTTTGCGTATAGGCATCATTTATACTCTTCCAATAATAATCTTGATAGTGTGAGATGGTGGTCCAGTGGGTTAAACCACTGAACTGATATGCAGAAGGTTGCTGGTTTGATCCCAGTGGTCGCCACCAGTGTGTCCTTGAGCAAGGCACTTTACTCCATGTTGCTCCAGGGGGATTGTCCCTGTAATAAGGGCACTGTAAGTCACTTTGGATAAAAGCGTCTGCCAAATGCGTAAATGTAAATGAGTGAATCCATAATCAGTCCCTCCAGAAAAACGTGATTATGCGATCGCATGATTTAATGCATAATCAGCCAAAGTCCGCATATTTATGCGGGGGCCGCATTTTTTCAAATACGCCGCACTTTCGCCGCATAAATTGCCTATTTCTGCGTGCAAAATATGTGGGGCTAGCATGATTTCATAATCCCTGCATTTTCGTTGCAGAAAAGTCACATATATATATTAGCAGAAAGTTGACAAATGTTTGTTTACTTCACACAAGAGCCGCCATTTCCCCCTGTTGCCATGGGAACGCTTTGAAGTGACGTAATTACCCGACGCGAACGTCATCGAAAAGCTGCAAACCCCCGCGGAGAAACCATAGATACCAGTGAAACCATGATGAAGCGCAAACTCCCATTGGCCAACAAACATAACAGCAAAAGAGCAAAGCAGTTTCAGAACACAGCATCATGAAGCTTCAGAGCGTTATGAATCAGTGAGTCGATTCAGCGGTTCAGAGCGTTATGAATCAGTGAGTCGATTCAGCGGTTTGAAGCGTTATGAATCAGTAAGTCGATTCAGCGGTTTGAAGCGTTATGAATCAGTGAGTCGATTCAGCGGTTTGAAGCGTTATGAATCAGTAAGTCGATTCAGCGGTTTGAAGCATTATGAATCAGTGAGTCGATTCAGCGGTTTGGGTTCGCCAAAGTCACGTATTTCAGCAGTTTGACACGTGATCTGAATCATGAATCGACTCACTGATTCAAAGCTTCATGATGAGTGTTTTTAAATCGGTCATCTCTATATTAGTCGTTATTTAGGTTTTAGCACAAAAACTATTCTCGTTGCTTCATAAAGTTATTGTAGAGCCGCTGTAGTGAGATGGACTCTGGATCTTTAGTCTTTAGTGCTTTTATGGGTCTTGAGAGTGTGCAGTGCATTGAGCCAATGGAGGCCTTTCTGAGCATCAGATTTACACTAAAATATCTTCATCTGTGTCTGAAGATGAGCGGAGTCTGACGGGTGTCCAGAGACATGAGAGGACGACATTCATGACAGAATTTACATCTTTGGGTGAACTGTCCCTTTAAGAGATTGCACTTTGTGCATTGGAAGCACTCAAATGTCTGTTTTGTAAAGCTAGCTCTGTAAAACAGGAAGTTATTTATTCATCTCTTCAGAAGTTGTAGCATATTCCTTTTGTAAAGCTACAGAACTTGTTTGACTCAATGTTTTGTAAATTTGAGCCGTGTGTTTATTAATGTCTCAATAAAACAAGATGAGAACTTCAATATTCCAGCACTTTCTGTGGTGTAGTGCTTTTTTTCTCTTTTTCATCAAACCTTTTTGCAGTTTTTGCAAGTTCCCGCATTTTCCATTGCATTTTGTAAGAAAACATGCCTCATAATCAAGGATTTTTGCCACAACAATCACAAAAAAAGCCGCATTTTTCTGGAAGGACTGATATGGGCTCAATAAGTGATTGTTTCCTGCCCTCTTGTGGTGAGGCAGAGCGCGTGCCTAATGTAAGTCATGTCAAATCATTCACTATTGAAGAACCCTTTAGGAGTTGGACATCAACTGAAGACTCAAAGCCTGTGGGTCAGAGGACATGAAAACACATGCATGCGCGAAAGTCATGGTGGAATGTGTTCCCAAATCAGGACTCGCTTTACTCAAACTCAGGGCGATAGAGGAACATCGGGCTGTTCTTCAATCCTAGTTTCATGAAATAAGTCAAGCGAACCCGATCCTGAGATGTGTGCACTGGTGTTATCGCCTGCTCGAATGAGAGCATGCATTAGTTCTGACTGAAATGCGTCTGCTGTGTGGGCTTTGGGTTGAGTTGAGTGTGTTTCAGCTGTCATGATGACTTGTGCCCCACCTGAGATCCTCAACAGGACCGGCAGGTCCGCATAGTTTCGCTCGGTGTGTTGAAAGAGGCGCGCGCTTCACCGGTTGCGCGACTGCAAACGCGGTTGTTATTTCTCGAATCATAACGAGTTTGGTGAGTGATTCAGTCCGTGCACAGGCTTCCCGTCAGCCTCGCTGGAAACCTCACAGGCTACATGGTAAGTTCGTTCTTGTATTATTAAAATAGCTATGCAACGATACAGGAATGAACAGTGAGATATGCGCGTAACACCAGCGCGCGCTTCTTTTACAGCACGAGACAGTTTCTATAAGCACAGCTTCGGTAGATACTGTTACAAATGCTTGATTTAACCTTTTGTTGGTATACATTTCAGTTATTGTAAGTGTAGACAATGCTGTAAGTTTGACGACTGATGTTGTTTGGTACATTAAATGTGAGTGAAATTCATCTCTGGAATGAGTTCTTGTGGCTTATCTCTGGTGAGCATGTGTGTAGTCACGCATTGTGTGTCCTGTGTGTAGTAATGCTTGCCTTGCTGTAATGCAGCTGCTTTTGCAACTCTTCCCGATGGAGTGATGATAAGCAGGATTTGACCCGTGTGTTCTCCCAATGACAAACGTTCTGCAGTAAACATCCCTTCACAGTTAGCAGTCTTTGATCATGACGTTAACACAAAAACGTTATTATCGTTCATGGAATGTTTCAGTCGGACATTTTGTTTAGTATCGGAATCAGTGCTCATTTTTACAGCATATTTTGATTTAGTTTTAGTCATATTTTAGTCGCCTGAACTGTTTTTAGTTTTAGTCGACTAAATATCATAGATTTATAAGATCATAATCTACAGTAGATTTAGTCTCCTAAAATCTAATGAGTTTAGTTAAATTGTAACACATTAAGCATTTAAGCGTCACATGACCGACTGTCACTGGAACTGACATCATTTTGTTTTTGACATTAAAGGTCCCGTTCTTCGTGATCCCACTGTTCAAACTGTAGTTAGTGTGTAATGTTGCTGTTAGAGCATAAATAATACCTGTAAAATTATAAAGCTCAAAGTTCAATGCCAAGCGAGATATTTTATTTAACAGAAGTTCCCTATCACTCCCTCCAGGAAATAAATGACACCACGGTTCTGGTTACTGATGGATTTATTGCATTTGTCATCCCTTTCTCCGTCGTCATATTCACCGTCAATGAAATCCACCGTCAAACTACAGTATGACAATGTAAAAGATAAACACGTTCACATACACTATAAAGAGGTAAATACAAATACACTCGGGAAATACAAACGTAATACACACCTCGCTGGCTGCATATAACCAAGAGGGAATGAGATCACTTTAAAATACCCGTTTCAAAACACAAAAATGAAAAACATCTTCTTGACTTCTTTACTCAAAACACGAGTAACACTTGTAATCTTCACACGGAGAACAACTTCTCACAAAAAAGTAAACTTTTCCTGTTGCACCTTAAGAAAATGTCCGTGTGCAACGCAAATGTCTTTTAGTTCCTTGTTAACCTCAACACTCAATATTCATGAATAGATTAAACAAATATAACAAAAAACATGTTAAATAACAGAAATAATATGTATGACAGTTATACTCCCACCAAATGACTATTTGTCATTTCAACCATACAGTATGCCTTTAAACCTTACAGTAACATAAAATACTGTATTCATGAAATGGCAACCATAACCTTTACTCGGCTTCAAACAGTACAACTGTCTTTTGTACAGGCCTATCAAGGTAGACTGGCTTGGAAATGCGTCTTCCCTGACTGTCTAAGGTTGAGTCACTAATTAACAGTTTCACCTTTCGAACCTTTCCATCAGTGCTCGGATACACCTCAGTCACCCTAGCCAATCTCCATCGTTTACGTGGAGAACTGTCCTCCTGCAGGATGACAATGTCGTTAACCTTCGTATTTCTCTTCTCTTTCTGCCATATTTGTCTTTGCTGAAGATTAAGGAGATACTCCTTCTTCCACCTTGTCCAAAACTCGTTTGCCAAAAACTGCACCTGACGCCATCTCTTGCGCAAGTATAGATCCTGACTCACAAACTCACCTGGAGGTGGGAATATTATGTTAGACTTCATCATAAGAATGTGATTGGGCGTGAGAGGTTCAAGGCTTGTTGGGTCATTTAAATGCTCGATTGTCAGAGGTCTGCTATTTATAATAGCCATCACTTCATACAGAAAGGTTCTGAGCGAGGCACTGTCGAGTCGTTTAGCAGACTGATCAAGGATTGCAGTTAAAACACTTCTGATCGTCCTTATTTGCCTCTCCCATACGCCTCCCATGTGGCTTGATGATGGGAAGTTCATTATGAACTCACATCCATATTCCTTTAACTGTTCATGATCCAAATTCTTCATTGCATTCATGAACTCTCCTTTTGCACCTACGAAGTTAGTACCTTGATCACATCTCAACTGTCTTACGTGTCCTCGTATTGCGATGAATCCACGCAATGCGTTGATAAAAGCATCTGTAGTGAGGTCATCAAGCATTTCAATATGTATGGCTCTAGAGCACATACAGGTGAAAACAAGACCATACTTCTTCAGTTCCTTTCTTGCGTCCTTCACATAGAATGGTCCAAAACAGTCTATGCCACAATATGTGAAAGGAGGTGTCATTTCCATTCTTTCTTCTGGCAAATCCGCCATTTTTGGATCTTGTGTGTTCCTTCTGTACTTTCTGCATGTTGTGCACTTGTAAATATGTGAGGCAACTGCATTGCTGCATCCTATGACCCATACCCCATTGGATCGCAATTCATTGGCAGTTATTCCTCTTCCCTGATGATGCACCTTTTCATGGTAGTGCTTAATAAGCAACGACGATACATGACTCTTATTTGGCACAATGGCAGGATGCTTGACATGAGGATGAAGAACAGATCTTGTCAAACGTCCTCCAACCCTAAGCACACCATGCTCATCTACAAACGGACTCAGTTTGTGTAGTTTGTTTACCTTGTCTTTGGGTTTTACTTCCTTGCCTTGCTTTATACTTCTGATTTCACTGCTGAATGCTTCCCTCTGAACCAACTTGATTATAAACAGCTCTGCTTCCTGCCTTTCCTCAATACTTGTAGCTCCACTTACTTTATCTTTGATGCCCTTGATCTGCTTAGCATGGCGCTTTAGAAGAGCAATAGCCTTGACAGCTCTTTTCCAGTCAGAGAACTTTGTTAAGCGGTCTAACAATGACCTCTTCTCCCTCACCTTGGTGTTGAGCACCAGGGCCTTTCTAAGTTCCGGATCATCATCATAGACTTCTCCCACCATAACATCTCCTCTGGGTAGCTCTCTTTCCCATAAAAAATCTGGGCCAGTGAACCAATTTGAAGCAACAAGCTGATCTGCGGAGAGACCTCTCGACGCATGATCCGCAGGATTATCTTCAGACTTTACAAAGTGCCATTGTGCAGGATCCGTAGTGGACTTGATTCTTTGGATTCTGTTCGCAACAAACACATGAAACCGCCTGGCATCATTGTTTATATAGCCGAGGACAACCTTTGAGTCAGTCCAAAAATGTTCTTGAAGACCCTCTATTTCGAGCTCATTTCTGAGCATAACACTTGTTCTTGCTGCTACGACTGCAGCTGACAACTCAAGCCGTGGTACTGTGGTTACCTTGGTAGGAGCAACCCGTGCTTTTCCCATGACTAGCGTGCAGTGAACATCTCCCTTGATGTCGACTGCTCTGAGGTAACTACATTCCCCATAACCGATGACACTTGCATCTGAGAAGTGGTGAAGTTCGTACTGCTTGACATCCTTGAAGTTATCTGGGATATAGCACCTTCTGATCCTTACATTAGATAAGTTTCGAAGATCTTTTAGCCAGATTTCCCACTGTGCTCTTAGCTCTAGTGGGAGCGGCTCATCCCAAGTTACTTTGTCTCGACACAGTTGTTGTAGGATCTGTTTTCCACGGAGAATAAAAGGCGCTACGAAACCCAATGGATCGTAGATGGATGCTACTGTAGAAAGCACTCCTCTTCTGGTATTTGGGTGTTCCTTGACGGTCACTCTGAACTGGAAGTCATCAGAGGATACACACCATTGAACGCCAAGAGCTCTTTCCATGAGTGGTTCTCCCAAAGCCATATCCATGTCTTTGACACTTTCAGCACATTCGTCCTTCGGTATTGATTTCAACACCTCCTTGCTGTTGGAGATAAATTTGTGTAGTCTAAGCTTGCCTGTGCTGCACAGGTCTCTCGCTTCCTTAATCAGTTGGATTGCTTCAGCATCAGATGTTGCGCACACTAATCCATCGTCAACATAAAAATTCCTTTGGATGAACTTAACAGTGCTTGGGTTAAATTTATCCTGACCTTGAGCGGCTAGATGCTTAAGTCCAAAATTGGCACATCCAGGTGAGGAGGCTGCCCCAAATAGGTGGACCTTCATCCGAAAAATTGAGGGTGGAGACTCTAGATCACCGTTCTCCCACCATAAAAACCTGAGGTAGTCTTGGTGCTCAGGCCTTACATGGAACTGGTGAAACATTTTTTCTACGTCACACATGATGGCAATCGGGCCGTTGCGAAACCTACAAAGGACTCCCACCAAGGTGTTTGTGAGCTCTGGACCAGTAAGAAGTTGGTCATTCAGTGACGTTTCTTGGAACCTTGCTGAGCAATCAAAAACCACTCGTATCTTCCCAGGCTTTTGGGGGTGGTATACGCCGTGGTGGGGAATATACCAGACTGGTTGATTGTGAAGCTCTTCTCCAGGGACCTTTTCTGCATCGCCACGAGCAATGATGTCTTTCATAAACCCCAAGTAGTCAGTGCGGTATTGCTGGTCTCTCTTGAGCCTTCGTTCCAAGGACATTAGGCGTTGAACAGCACATGATTTATTATTTGGTAGATTTGGTCTGTCTTGTTTGAAAGGTAAGGGCATTTCGAAATGACCGTCTTGCTTCTGTCTGATTCCGTCTTTCAGTTTAGCCAAGAAGTGAAGATCTTCTTGAGAGAAGGTTGTCTCGTCTCCAGCTCTCTCACTGAAATCAGATTCCAACATCTTAATTATGTCATCTGGAGTGACCATTTCACTGACCTGGGTGTTGCAAACAAAGTGGACTTCTCCTTTAAGCTTGACCATTGCATTCACTTCAGGCATGACTTGTTTTACAATGATGCGATGACTTACTCCAATTGCATCACCGTAGTGTTCACCTGGGTCACCATAGCTCACTATGCTCCATCCTAAGTCGGTCTTCTGAGCAAATGGCTGGCTTTCCTCTCCACAAACGACTTCTCGTGGCATTAAAGCTTGTGGGCAATTGTACCCAATCAACAGACCAATTTCGCAATCCTTTTGAGGCGCGATGTGGTCAGCAAGATGCTCCAAATGAGGCCATGCCTTTGCTGTCTCAGGCACTGGGATGTGTGTGCGATTAGCAGGAATGAAGTCACGAGTGTAAACTGTCGGCACAGTTAACTTCTTGGAGGAAAATAGGCCCCTTATTTGTAGGCTATTAAGTCTTTTACAGTGAATGATTGTCCCCTTTGATGACATTGTAGATAGTTTTAACTTAACTTGTTCAGTGTTTGTATCAAGAACATCTGCCACTTCATCAAGAATGAATGAAGAGTCACTCTGTGAATCTAACAGAGCATAGACGAGAACTTCCTTGTCTGGATCACTTGGCGTTGACACATAGACAGGTACTATTGCCGACGTCTGTGTACTATTAGTATCTTGTACAACTCTGTTAGAGGTTGTTTCCTTTGTGACGTCTTGTGGATGAGTTCTTTCCTTAGATTGTTCCTTCTTTAGTTCTTGGTCCCTTTTCGAACGTTCTTCGTGCAGGCATGTGGGGTGCCTCCTTGAGCATGAATCGCAGACCATCCGGTTAGTGCAGCTCTTAGACTGGTGGCCAGGGCTCAAACAGCCGAAGCACAGTTTTTCACTTTGCATAAATGTTACGCGGTCAGCAACTGGCTTCTCTCTTAATGTATAGCACTTGTGTAAGCTGTGTCCTGGCTTTTTACAAAACACACATGTGACTATTTTTCTTTCAGTGGTGTTTGTTGTGAAGATCTTGGCACCTACGGTTTGGTTCTTTGAAGTTATAATGTTCTGGCTCATGATCTTCGATTTATCAGATTCACTTTGCCGTAATGCATGGAAGGATGTAATGGGGTTGCAAGCGATGCTAGCCTCCATTGAAAGGAACGTCACAAAATAACTGAAGTTTGGGAACCTTCCGTGTTCAAGTTGATATTGTGTGGCCTTTCGGTTCCATCCGGAGCTTAACCAGTCAGGTAACTTGGCAGTAAGCTTTTGATTCTCAATTCCATCATTAAGAATGTGGAGACTGTCATTGTTAGCCATAGCACTTTCGCAACTGCGTAAAAGGTCTACAAATTTTCTCAACTCAAAACTCTCTCTTGAAGTTATTTTTGGCCATGTATGTAGTTTGTCTCGGAAAGCCTTGGCAATTACAAAGGGTTGGCCATATCTTTCATTGAGCAGGTCCCATGCTGCATTGTATGAATCTTCTGAACCAGCCAGAAAATTACCTTCTAGGGCTTCTCTTGCAGCTCCTCCGACATATTTTTGAAGAAAGAAGACTTTCTCTGCGGTTGGAATATTCTTTTTCTCTATAAGTGTCTGAAAGGATGATTTCCAATGATTAAACTTGAGTGGATCCCCACTAAATATTGAAGGCTCTGGAATGGGTAGCCTGTTTGCTGTCATAGCTTCAGCTAAGACCTTCACCAGCTCTCGCATGTCATTTTGGAGTTCACCTCTTGGAGTCACATCTCTTGGCAGTGGTGGATGCTGATCAGCAATACTCGCTTGATAGATTATCTGCAAATCTGTATGCAACTCAGCCTCAGAGTTTTGTGGTACAAAGTCCTGGGTTGGATAGAACTCATTTGCATTGTACACGCGAAGCTTCGCTTTGGCTGCATTAAGCCTCTTTAGCTCTTCCAAACGCTCAAGCTCTCTTTTCAAATTTTCAACTGACCTTTTTCTTGCAGCATTCTCTTCATGCTGTCTCTTTAACAAAGCAGCCTCTTGTCTCTCTCTTTCTATCTTGCGTTCGATTTCTTCCTTTTCTCTTTGAAGACGGCGAGTCGATGCAGCTGCTTCTTGGTCTGCAACTATTAACTTATCCTCAGCTTCAAGTCTCTGCAGTTCTGCTTGGTGGCTTTCTTGCTCACCCATAATCTTCAATACAGCCTGTGTATGTGCATACTCAGCAGCAGCTTCTTGTCTTTTGGATGAGGATACAGCAGAATGAATGGAATTAGACTTAGAATTATTGCTCTGAAATGAAACACTGGAGGTTGAAGATGCGAATACAGATGAAGCATCAGGCCAAATAATCTCCTCCTCATTTCCTTGAATTTGAGACTGTGCATTCTGAATTACAATTCTGGTGACAGATGCACATCTGTCCAACTTGCGTCTCATGTCATGAGCTGGGCTGTCAATCTTTCGGTATTCATCATAAACACTGTTCAGCTCAGATTCTTCTCTTTGAATACCTTTAATGTGTTCTTGGAGGATATCACTGGGATCTTGTTTGATTACAGATTTTTTAGCCACCTTAGTCAAAACTTTCCAGCGTTCATAAATACTGCCAAAGCGAAGTAATAATCCTTTCACTTTGTCCTTCTGAAATTCCTTTCCCTTTTCTGTTAATCTTCGATCTCTTTCACTTCTACGAGGCTCTGCAGGCTGTACTGCTTGTTGTACAATGGTAGACTTCCCTGACACTAGTTCCCTTTCACTTGCTTGAGACATCTTACATTATCTGGGAATTGCCTGTACACACTTACAATTAGCTGTGTAGTTAACAGCAGAATTTATTTTGAAACAATCAAATTAAATTTGGTCAATGTCCTTTAGATCAACCCTTTGATTAAATCAATATTGTAAAGGCTTGGTAATATTGCATTTAAGTGAACATCCTTAGAAAATAATAAAAACTCAACAAAAAAAACCCTGAAAGATATTGGCTTGCTTAAATGTGCACAAAAATGTTTTTTGTTTTTGTTTTTTGTAATCACTTACTTTCTTCAATAGACAATATCAATAAATTCCCCTTATACAATTTAAACCACAGTTGTTATTATTAAGGTTACACAGTCCCTTGTAGTGTTCAAACTTATTGTCACCTTTCAGAACACAAGCTTAAGTGTCTGACTTATGGACGTCTTAATGAAACACTGATGAACTGCAGGTCCTTAACGATAAACGTGGGCTTATCTGTGTAACGTTACATCCCGTGCTTCCGAGTGTGACACAGCTGGTGGTCTGGGCCGTGCACGAGCAGCTTCGGGAACGTTGATGCAGGTTCGAGTTTGACTATCACTCCCTCCAGGAAATAAATGACACCACGGTTCTGGTTACTGATGGATTTATTGCATTTGTCATCCCTTTCTCCGTCGTCATATTCACCGTCAATGAAATCCACCGTCAAACTACAGTATGACAATGTAAAAGATAAACACGTTCACATACACTATAAAGAGGTAAATACAAATACACTCGGGAAATACAAACGTAATACACACCTCGCTGGCTGCATATAACCAAGAGGGAATGAGATCACTTTAAAATACCCGTTTCAAAACACAAAAATGAAAAACATCTTCTTGACTTCTTTACTCAAAACGCGAGTAACACTTGTAATCTTCACACGGAGAACAACTTCTCACAAAAAAGTAAACTTTTCCTGTTGCACCTTAAGAAAATGTCCGTGTGCAACGCAAATGTCTTTTAGTTCCTTGTTAACCTCAACACTCAATATTCATGAATAGATTAAACAAATATAACAAAAAACATGTTAAATAACAGAAATAATATGTATGACAGTTATACTCCCTTTCAAAGCCTACAGCGAACGGCTGGCTTGGACTACATCCTGGTACTTCCTTCATTAATGACGTCAGTAGAACCATAGACATAATAAACACATAGACGCCCTATTGGTCGTTTTAGAACGTTGCTGCAATACGTCAACGCGGCCGCCATATTGCTGAGGGCAAGACTGCGCTGTGAACAAATACAAGTAAACGGGTTCTTTGCTCAGCAAATCTGCGGTTTCTCTGGATAAAAACAAAAATAACGTTTACATTTAATTTTCAGATTTAATGAAACAAAATGTTCTTATTGTGAAAAAAGCATTTTCTGTCTTTAACTCGATTTTAGCTTTTCTTGTGCTTAGAATTGACTGCCATTGCGAAAATAACAAATCTGAAAATACAGACAGATACTCCAAATATACAATAACAATGATAACTGATGGATGCTGTAGACTTAAAAATTAAGCTTTTTCCCCCGTGGTTTAATTCACAGGACCGGACACCAGTTATCTTGCCAAGAGATATATTTTATTGTTGTAAGTCAGACATAGGGAGAGAGACAATTTCTGAGGATGGTCTTCATTCCAACTTTCTCTCTCTGTCTTCCTGGACACCCAGTTGGATTTTATAGGTTGCTTAAACAGTGAAATAATTGTTTACCAGAAAAACAGGTTGTTTATGCTATACCTCGTGCTTTCACGTGGCACAATATACCCTAGAACATATGCATAGAGAAACTTGTTGTTCATTGTTCCAAATATGTCTTAAAGAGAACTTGTGACATGTCATATGCATTCGTAGGAAAACAACAACAACAATACATCCTTACAGAAAACTTCAGTCACATGTGCATAATTGAAACCTTATGCTACATATTCCTGTCTCTCACACTTCATGTGCTCAGACTTACTCTGACTAGATAATAATGCAATACAAATAATAATAATTATGAATGATACAACACAAATGATAATGAATATTAGTAAATAATATTAATACAAATGCACACTAAATAATAATGATTAAAACAAATGATAGTGAGTATTAATAAAGAATAATAATACAAATGCATAATATAAACTGATTATGAATTCTAATAATAAAAAACATTTAATAGTAAAATTTAATCTACAGATGCTTTATACATTCATGGTACAACTAGTGCAATGCAAATAGTAAATATAACATAAAGTGAGAATAGTAAATAGTTTAGTGTATAACATAAACAAACAGTATACAGCAAATAAAATAGTAATGAATAGTATAATTATATAATATCAAAATACAATATAGTAGGCCTACTATATTGATAATATATTTTGTATAACACTATAATCATAGCAATAGAATATGAAATATCAATTACAGAAAATAGATGATATTAAAAAAAAAGTTAAATAGTGAATAGTGCAATAATTTAAGAGCATAACTATAATAGATTGATAATCGCAAGTGGTACAATATACTAACAACAACATTAATAATAATATAAAATACAATGTAATATCAATTGCAGAATGTAGACAATAAAAAAAGTGAATTAAATAGTGACTAGTATAATAAAAATATAATCGTATTGGTATAATAATAATATCAAATGTAATGTAATATCAATTGCAGAATATAGACAATAATAAAAAATTGTGAATTAAATAGTGACTAGATAATAAAAATATAATAGTATTGGTATAGTAATAATAATAAATACTAACAAAAGGCTATATATTATCCAATAATCATCTATAATCAGTCATCCTTTGTGGGGTCACCAGGGATAATTACTAAAACCCTTTGAAAAGCACTGTTTTGCAGAGCTTTTTTCTTGTGTTGCCACTCTGTAGTGTCAGGGTGTTAAGTTTGGCAATGTGGTGCATCCTCAGTTTGTGAAAGACAGACACAACCAATGACAACAGAGAAAAATGATGGTTGTCAATTCCAAACTGTGTTTCTTGAATGTGCTCCTCGAGTAAAAACACATCTTCTGAACCAATCTCAGCTCTGACAAATTGATCAAGACACTCTCCCAGAGGATGACTGGCGAATAAACCGCTCCGCTGATCTGACCACCTTCACTGTACCTTCAGAAGGAATCATCAGCCCTCCATTGTTTTTCAGAGAAAGCAAGTGGTAGTTCTGATCAAAGGACGCAGGTACAGCATCTGCCACCAAGCTAGCACGGCACACATCACAGGAAAGTTTTCTCAAAATCTGACGCACCACAAAACCTGAAATGTACACAAGGGCATTGTCCACAAGGCTACCAAAGCGGGTTGGCAGGTAGCTGTGGTCACACACAAGTGCAGAAACATTTAAAAAAGGGGATGGAAGCTCCTCAGATTCTTGTCCTGCTGGAGATGACATTTCAACAGCTGAAAGTGACACAGTCTCATCCTGTGGTGCCACATTCCCTGAAGTGCTTGGAGAGACACCGCACCGGACCATGAGACGCCGGAAAATGCCCTGGAACTGGCCTGCAGTAGGATTGTTATTCCATCCCCCTAAAGAACAAAACACACACACACACACACACACACACTTAATGAATAGTTTACCCAAAAATGAAAATTTGCTGATATGTTCACCCTAAGGCCATCCAAGATGTATATGAAAAAAAAAAATCTTCATGAAATGAAGAAAGAAAGTCATATACACATCTTGGCCTGATGGTGACTACCAGCAAAGTTTTGTATTTGGGTGAATTAGAGCTGCACAATTCTGGATAAATTTGCGATTCTGGATGAATCATGACTTTTTTGTGTACTTTATAATATAGAATATAATATAAGCTAAAACTATATTTTAAATCATGTCAACTCATGTCTCAACTTTCACAGCTAAGTTAACTAGCGACATCACTAGCTATTTTAGTCTGACTGACTCCGTGACCAACTAACGTTACTATTACTAATTATATAATGACCAAATACAACCAGAAACAAATGTTCAGTCTTACTTGTGAAAGGTAATTCCCCGGGACCTGTTTTCAATTGTGCGGCGATTGGTACAGCCCCAAGCAGCACACGAAGCCGGCATTTTTCTTATTAGATTGATTACAGTTATGAGAAAGTTGCCCTCCGCAATATGGCGGCGCCGTTGACGTGCGGTCCAGCGACCAATAGGGCGTCTATGTATTTATTATGTCTATGAGTAGAACAGTAGAACAGACTAACCTCCGCCCACAAGAATACGCGGAAAAAGGGGGCGTGGTCTTGTTGCTGTCGCACGTGGAGAAGAGGACGATCGCGTGGAGAAAAGGAAGTGTTGCGTTTGAGTGTGTTTGTCGCCATGTCGTCGAGACGCTGTTATTTTCATCCCGGAGTCAAATCACCTTTGTTTGGCTTTCCCAGGGACGCTGTAGAGATCATTGAGCGCATACATCTCCCGTTAAGAGGCGTGACCTTTCCACGTGCGCTAAGCTGCGGTCGAATCACAACACAGGAACCGCTGGCACAATCAGAACTCGTTACGTATTTCTGAAGGAGGGACTTCATAGAATAAAGGAACTCATCAGCCGTTTTTAGGACAGTGAGAACAGCGGTGTACAGATGAGTACATTGTGTGAAAAATACTGTTTTTTTTACACACGAAACATGAACACATGTTATATTGCACACTGTAAACACAATCAAAGCTTCAAAAAAACACGAAGAACACGGGACCTTTAAAAATACACGAGAGAGCTCAATTCACTTTTGTGTTTGTTTTTAAAACATCTATATAGTTTTTATAACTTTATATTTCTGTTTTAGTCAGTATATCATGTTAAGCTAAAGCTTCAAATAAGTTTGTTTATTTATTTTTTAATTTCAGTTCACATTTATTTAATTTCAAGTCACAAAGATTTGTTTGAATGGTTTTAGTGAACTATTATAACCCTGATGCTTTATTGAATATGTGTCAAATGCTGCTCTTTCCTCCTGACTATGAATTAAATGGGAATGAAATTAAACACAGTTTATTGTGTAAGCAAAAACGAATATATAATGCGTGACTTTTAATGATAAAGCAGCTGGAAATACAGCGGGACTCTTATTTTGCAATCTGGCCTTACTATTGCAGTTGCAGGAGCTCATTCAAGTTCAGATGAGGAGATAAATGTGCATTGTTACAGCCGTCTAACACACATGACTATATAAACATGGTAAAGTAAACACTGTCATTATTCTTCAGCATTAGTTCATGAACACTTGCCTGCATAAGTGTGTGTTCTTCACTGATTGAGCCGCTCTGGAGCGCTGGATTGGGGATGAGCCTGTAGATCAGCTCATTCAGATCAAATGTGCACAGGATCTCAGTTCTGACTGGATCTCTTCCCTAATCGGCCCTCCCTAACATTCGTCTCGTTTTATTTGTTGACGAAAATGACGGTTGATTTTCCTCAGAGTTTTTGTCATCAATTAATTCAGAAAATTATTCGTCAACGAAATTAACACTGATCGGAATGCTCAAAAAAGTAACATTCTCTTAATGTTTGATGAATGTTCGAGAGGAATGTATCCTTAACGTTCGCATAGCCTTAAGAAAAATGCGTTTATATAAGTGTTCTATTAGTATACTTACAATAAAAATAAGAAAGTATTCTTTCAGTCTACTATTTAGCCTATGCTCTTCTCAGAAACGGGAGAGCAGGGGCGAAACGCCAAAGTACCATTTTTCAGAAAAACGTGATTTTAAAAGAAAATGTTTTAGACAGAGATAAATATATATATTTTTGCTGTGGCCAGTGTGATCTATCAATAGCAGGGGGTATTTTGTACAAATGTAGAACGACTACAGTATAATTTCACTTTGAACATAAGCTGCACATTGTTACTTTTGACCCCATCAGTTGGGACGAAAGTAACACAACAATACAAGCTCGATTTTTTTGTTACTCTTGTTTTTATTAAAAATACCTGACTATGACCTTGTTAATATGTATCTGCAAACATATTTTGTCCTTTTTCTTTGCAAAAAAAAAAAAAATAAATAATTACATTTTCATTTTAAATGTTAAAGGATTAGTTCACTTTTAAATAAACTTTTGCTTATAATTTGTCTTATCTAGCCAAACCATCAGTTTCTGTGAGAAACCCAGCAGTATTTATGCTGTTATTTTACCTCTTATCATACAAACGTGATCGTCTCTGAGCTCCACCATAACTTCCGCTAAGTGAGGTCAAAATACGAGCCTGGTCATAGATGTATACGTAGATGCCTCATTAGATCAGTAAAATGAGGCATCTACGATCGATATGCTATGACCACGCTGATATTTTGACCTCACTTAGCGGAAGTTATGGTGGAGCTCAGAGACGATCACGTTCGACTGATAAGAGGTAAAATAATAGCATAAATACTGCTGGGTTTCTCACAGAACTGATGGTTTGGCTAGATAAGACCCTTATTCATCATTTAAAGCCCTTTGAAGCTGCACTGAAACTGTCATTTGGACCTTGAACCGTTTGGAGCCCATTGAAGTCCATTATATGGAGAACAATCCTGGAATATTTTCATCAAAAACCTTCATTTCTTTTTGACTGCAGAAAGAAAGACATGGACATCTTGGATGACATGGGGGTGAGTAAATTATCAGCAAAAGTTTATTTAAAAGTGAACTAATCCTTTAAGTTTCATCAAATGTTTCAAATATAACCCGACAGTACAAACTTGAATTGTTTTGAACATTTTTGTATTTGCAATGTCAATCTATATATATATAATATGTATATATAATAGCGGGACAAAAGTAACAAGTCCTGACATTTAAACGCGGTTTACTTTTATACTGAAAAACTGTGAAAAGACAAACCTTCAGGGTGTGTAAGAGCTCTAAATAACCTGTGGGTTGATCATCACTATGACACATGAAACGAGAAACACAACTTGTAATTAGAAAAAAAGTACAGCTTCAGTAATTTACTTGCTGTACTTGAAACCTGCGGGAAACGACGACGAAATCACGTCATATTTGGCAGATCCGTCAAGGCTTGTGTGCTGAACGTGCTGTCATAGCTTGGAATGCACATGTAGTCAGGGCTCTGAGAAAATCGCTTTGTTACTTTTGGCCCGTGTTACTTTCGCCTACTTAAAATTGCACTTAAGTATGCTTGACTTATACCGACCAAAGTATATTTGGCCTATACTTGTACTCAGTATTTTGGTGTTTAATCTTTTGATTGAGTTGAAACATATGTTCCTAATTCTGCGAATCTGAATTTTTGTGTAGGCTAGTCCACTGGGAATTTACTGAACATCTACTTTACTCTTTAAGCTATAATACTTACTAACTAAAATGAGTTAAATATAGTTAAAGGTATAAATTAATATCTACATTTGAAAAAAATGATACGTTGGATTTACTTAATTTTTTATGTCGTCAGGTTCCACGTAATTGGGTTATGTTGAATTTAATTAACATCATTGTTTATTTCAGTAAACATACGTTTTCTTACGTAAGGTTAATTCAATCCCATATCAGGTTGACATTCTTAATTTTGTCCAAAACTATTCAATTTAATTACTCTAAAATGAATATAAAACTTACAAGTATACTTGCAGTGTAAACTACTAAGCTAGTACTGAGAGTACACTTCAAAGTGTGCTTTCATAAACTAAATAATTACCGCTTGTATTATAATAGTAAACTACTACTTATAAGTTCACTTGTAGTACAGATGCAGTACAAATGAGAAACCTAGTTACTTAAAGTTTACTACTGTTACACTTAAATGTGCACTTTTATATACTAAACGTGGGCCAATTTAGTCCCAAGCAGTATTGAAATAGTACACTTACTTACTAGTACACATTGATATTAGTACAATTACTACATAAAGTATACTTAAAAATATACTTGAACATTACTTAAGTATACGTCGTAAAATGTACTTGAAGTATACTTATTTTTCATAAGGATAGCCAAGAAAAACATTTAAAAAACTGGATTTGGACATTTTCATACATTAGTAAAACAAGTTGATAGGACATATTTTTGTTGGCTGGGTAGTTCACGTCCCAGAATTTATGGAATAAACCCAGTACATATGCGAGTATATGGTACTAATCTAACCTTATTCCATCTTCCCATCTTCTTCATTGTGTCTGTCACAGGATGCCGATTCACTGTTTGGTGCATCAGGCCTGATAATGGAGGTGAGGTTCTGATCAACATCTTATTCTTATGAAAATAAGAATCAACAATACCGAGTATGTGAAATGTGTGTGTTTTGCTGTTTTTATCCAATCTAAACCCTTTCATTTGGGTTTTCTCTGCACTAGAATGGGATCAACAGCTCCTGGAATCCTTTCTATTCAAACACACAGGTACCATCTCACACTTATATTACATATTTTATTATGAAATTCATATGTTTATTCAACAGGGATGCATTAAATTGATTAAAAGTCACATTTATAATGTGATTCTATTTCAAATATTCTTATTTTTGGGACCTTTTATTAATCAAAGAATCCTGAAAAAATAAATGTATCATGATTTTCTCAAAGGTATTAACTGATAATAATCAGTCAAATCATCAAATCTACATATGAGAAAGAGTTCTGAATGATCATGATGATAAATTCAGCTTTGATCACAGGAATAAATTACACTTTACTATATATTCACATGGAGAAAAGCTGATCTACACTGGAATCATTTTTCACAATTTTACAGTTTTTATTGTATGTTTTTAACAAATAAATGCAGTGATGGTGAGCAAAAGAGACTCTTTAAAAAAAAAATTATGTGCTACATATGAACACAATAAGTACAATGTACCTATTTTTAGAGTACAAATTGTACCAATTGTACTGTATTGTACTCTCAATGTACCAATTGAACTAATGTACGTGTCCCCTTAATATAAAGTGGGGCCAAACCAAAACAAGTTCAATTGGGTTTTATTTGTTTTATTAGCAAGAGAAACATTTTTATATACAGTGCAGAAGTGTATGTACAGTTGTGGACAGAGTTATTGGCACCCCTGTTAAATATGATCAAAGATGGCTGTAAAAATACATCTGCATTGTTTATCATTTTGTTCTTTCATTCCAAAAAATTCGCAAAAATCGAACCTTTCATTGAAGTAAAAGAATGGATAGTTGGGGGAAAATCACATTATTAGCTGCATTTCCACCGCAGGAACTTTCCCCAAAAACGACTAACTTTGGGGTGGCACTCGGTGTGTTTCCACCGCAGGAACTTTCCCCAGGAACGAGTAACTTTGGGGTGGCACTCAGTGTGTTTCCACCGCAGGAACTTTCCCCAGGAACGAGTAACTTTGGGGTGGTACTCGGTGTGTTTCCACCGCAGGAACTTTCCCCAGGAACGAGTAACTTTGGGGTGGTACTCGGTGTGTGTTTCCACCGCAGGAACTTTCCCCAGGAACGAGTAACTTTGGGGTGGTACTCGGTGTGTTTCCACCGCAGGAACTTTCCCCAGGAACGAGTAACTTTGGGGTGGTACTCGGTGTGTTTCCACCGCAGGAACTTTCCCCAGGAACGAGTAACTTTGGGGTGATACTCTGTGTGTTTCCACCGCAGGAACTTTCCCCAGGAACGAGTAACTTTGGGGTGGTACTCGGTGTGTTTCCACCGCAGGAACTTTCCCCAGGAACGAGTAACTTTGGGGTGGCACTCGGTGTGTTTCCACCGCAGGAACTTTCCCCAGGAACGAGTAACTTTGGGGTGGCACTCGGTGTGTTTCCACCGCAGGAACTTTCCCCAGGAACGAGTAACTTTGGGGTGGTACTCAGTGTGTACTCAGGTCTAACCAGAAGTGCAATAGCAGCAAGTCCAGGATATATACAGTGGTAAGTGCAGGACATGGAAATGTACTGAATATATATAAATATGTATAAATAGAGAGACGGTTATTACTATAAACAGAATTGTGGATGATTAAGCTATATATCATATGCTGAAGTAAATAAAAAACAACAACAACAAGAACCGTACAGAACCGAAAACCGTGACCCTAAAACCGTGATACGAACCGAACCGTGGGTTTTGTGAACCGTGCCACCCCTAATATACACACATGTCCTCTTCCAGATTCAGAACATCTTTAGTTGATTGGAACTTCTTCATTATTGCTCTGATGGTGGAAATGGGGATTTTCAGTGCTTTACCTATTTTACTACAGCCACTTTCTGTTTTGTGAAGCTCTTTTGCTGCTTTTTTGGCCTTTGTTTCCTCATATTTATACTCCTGTGAAACAGGAAGTCATGGCTGGACAATTTCATGTACCTAGTCACCCTGGTGTGCTAAAAAAATGTAAATAGATATTTTACTCATAAAAAATTGCCAATCATTTTTGGCCAACGTGTTGTGGAGAAAAACATTTATTTCTTAAAGACTTTCCATTCTTTTTCTTCAATCAAAGGTGATTTTTGCGCAGTTTTTGAATGAAAGATCAAAAGGATAAACAATGCAAATTTTTTTTTACAGCCATCTTTGATCATATTGACCAGGGGTGCCAATAATTCTGACCACCACTGTAAAAGGCGTTAAATCCTCACATGTTGTGTTGAATGTGCTTGTGTTTGTAGGTTAATGAGGAAATCAATGTACCAGGACAAAGCAACGGCATTGCTCATACGCCTCCATCTTCGGACTTCAACGTGGGCAGCGCTCCTTTTGCGGCTCCAGACTGGGTTGTGTTTCCTCCACCTGAATTTTGTAAAGATAACACACATGATGTGTTTCAAACGGGCATTTGGGGTGAAGAAACAGACATTTTCCAGCCTTTTAAAGACAAAGTGGACACTGCTCTGACGCAAAGCAGCTCGGCCAATCAGAACACAGAATCCTCATCCAATCAGAGGGATCCTCTGCTGGAGTTCATCCTCTCCAGGCAGAATAAATTCCAAGCCACACCCTCCTTCACATCTCCGTCCGATTCGGCCGATGTTTTCCAAGAAACATCCACTAAAACAGACAGTTTGTTCAAGACACCGTACACCTCTAACTCTGATGATATTTTCAAGACGCCTCCGTCCACCGCAGGAACCCAAGTCTCTGACATCAAGACATTTGATCCTCTGTTCGACCCTCAGAATGAAGTTCAGTCCAATCAGAAGAGCAACACCGATCTGCTGCTCACCGCTCAAGATACGGAGCATGGCGTTTTTATGCCTCATGTTGGCTTGCAGAATCAAGAGATTCCTTCCACAAACAACTCCAACGGAGACCTGGTGAGAACGTCTTTCCACTAAAGACCCCGTGAAAGTCAAGTTTAGACCCGTTTATTTCTCACCCAAAACAAATGCTCAGTTATTTTGTTGTTATAGATGTTCAGGAGACGTCCACCGAAACCTGCTCCCCGCAGTAAAGCCGCTAAGAGCGTCCATCAGCCGCAGGTATCACTCCTTCAGCCGAAACTTCTCTCGTTATTCCTTCTCATCCCTTTCCTTTTGCCCTTATTAGTGTTACGTGGGAGATGGACGGTAGTGGACGTTCATCTGGATGTGATTCAATGATAATATTAGTCTTGATACTTTTACTCTCTTTTTTATTACTGCAATAACTTACAGATAAACAACACGATTTATTACTGCAATAACTTACAGATAAACAACACGATTTAGACAAGAAAACGTTTGCAATTAAATATAATATAACCAAAACAAAACTCTAGAGGGATAATGTTCTAGACAGCTTGAAGTAAATATTATAACTCATTAATTTGCAACTACATGTCAACTAACTCTCATTAATTTGCAACTACATGTCAACTAACTCTCATTAATTTGAAACTACATGTCAACTAACTCTCATTAATTTGCAACTACATGTCAACTAACTCATGAATTTGCAACTACATGTCAACTAACTCATTAATTTGCAACTACATGTCAACTAACTCATTAATTTGCAACTACATGTCAACTAACTCATTAATTTGCAACTACACGTCAACTAACTCATGAATTTGCAACTACATGTCAACTAACTCATTAATTTGCAACTACACGTCAACTAACTCATGAATTTGCAACTACATGTCAACTAACTCATGAATTTGCAATTACATGTCAACTAACTCATGAATTTGCAACTACATGTCAACTAACTCTCATTAATTTGAAACTACATGTCAACTAACTCTCATTAATTTGAAACTACATGTCAACTAACTCTCATTAATTTGCAACTACATGTCAACTAACTCTCATTAATTTGAAACTACATGTCAACTAACTCTCATTAATTTGAAACTACATGTCAACTAACTCTCATTAATTTGCAACTACATGTCAACTAACTCATGAATTTGAAACTACATGTCAACTAACTCATGAATTTGCAACTACATGTCAACTAACTCTCATTAATTTGAAACTACATGTCAACTAACTCTCATTAATTTGCAACTACATGTCAACTAACTCATGAATTTGAAACTACATGTCAACTAACTCATTAATTTGCAACTACATGTCAACTAACTCATTAATTTGCAACTACATGTCAACTAACTCATTAATTTGCAACTACATGTCAACTAACTCATTAATTTGCAACTACATGTCAACTAACTCATTAATTTGCAACTACATGTCAACTAACTCATTAATTTGCAACTACATGTCAACTAACTCATTAATTTGCAACTACATGTCAACTAACTCTCATTAATTTGAAACTACATGTCAACTAACTCATTAATTTGCAACTACATGTCAACTAACTCTCATTAATTTGCAACTACATGTCAACTAACTCTCATTAATTTGCAACAACATGTCAACTAACTCATTAATTTGCAACTACATGTCAACTAACTCATTAATTTGCAACAACATGTCAACTAACTCATTAATTTGCAACTACATGTCAACTAACTCATTAATTTGCAACTACATGTCAACTAACTCATTAATTTGCAACTACATGTCAACTAACTCATTAATTTGCAACTACATGTCAACTAACTCATGAATTTGCAACTACATGTCAACTAACTCATTAATTTGCAACTACATGTCAACTAACTCATTAATTTGCAACTACATGTCAACTAACTCATGAATTTGCAACTACATGTCAACTAACTCATTAATTTGCAACTACATGTCAACTAACTCATGAATTTGCAACTACATGTCAACTAACTCATGAATTTGCAATTACATGTCAACTAACTCTCATTAATTTGCAACTACATGTCAACTAACTCTCATTAATTTGCAACTACATGTCAACTAACTCTCATTAATTTGCAACTACATGTCAACTAACTCATGAATTTGCAACTACATGTCAACTAACTCATTAATTTGCAACTACATGTCAACTAACTCATTAATTTGCAACTACATGTCAACTAACTCATGAATTTGCAACTACATGTCAACTAACTCATGAATTTGCAACTACATGTCAACTAACTCATTAATTTGCAACTACATGTCAACTAACTCATTAATTTGCAACTACATGTCAACTAACTCTCATTAATTTGCAACTACATGTCAACTAACTCATGAATTTGCAACTACATGTCAACTAACTCATTAATTTGCAACTACATGTCAACTAACTCATGAATTTGCAACTACATGTCAACTAACTCATGAATTTGCAATTACATGTCAACTAACTCTCATTAATTTGCAACTACATGTCAACTAACTCATTAATTTGCAACTACATGTCAACTAACTCTCATTAATTTGAAACTACATGTCAACTAACTCATTAATTTGCAACTACATGTCAACTAACTCATGAATTTGCAACTACATGTCAACTAACTCATTAATTTGCAACTACATGTCAACTAACTCATTAATTTGCAACTACATGTCAACTAACTCATTAATTTGCAACTACACGTCAACTAACTCATGAATTTGCAACTACATGTCAACTAACTCATGAATTTGCAACTACATGTCAACTAACTCATGAATTTGCAATTACATGTCAACTAACTCATGAATTTGCAACTACATGTCAACTAACTCATGAATTTGTAACTACATGTCAACTAACTCTCATTAATTTGCAACTACATGTCAACTAACTCATTAATTTGCAACTACATGCCAACTAACTCATGAATTTGCAATTACATGTCAACTAACTCTCATGAATTTGCAACTACATGTCAACTAACTCATGAATTTGCAATTACATGTCAACTAACTCATGAATTTGCAACTACATGTCAACTAACTCATGAATTTGTAACTACATGTCAACTAACTCTCATTAATTTGCAACTACATGTCAACTAACTCATTAATTTGCAACTACATGTCAACTAACTCATGAATTTGCAATTACATGTCAACTAACTCTCATGAATTTGCAACTACATGTCAACTAACTCATGAATTTGCAACTACATGTCAACTAACTCATGAATTTGTAACTACATGTCAACTAACTCTCATGAATTTGCAACTACATGTCAACTAACTCTCATGAATTTGCAACTACATGTCAACTAACTCTCATTAATTTGCAACTACATGTCAACTAACTCTCATTAATTTGCAACTACATGTCAACTAACTCATTAATTTGCAACTACATGTCAACTAACTCATTAATTTGCAATTACATGTCAACTAACTCATTAATTTGCAACTACATGTCAACTAACTCTTATTTTCACTCCACTAGTATTGTATTTTGGGGTTTAAATGCTATCCTCGAGTGTTATCTACACTCTGTTATCTGTTCGGCACTATCATGAAGTGTGTTTTGATCTGGCAGGTCGAGAACGATCTGCCGGTTTATGAGGACGTTCTTCTCATCGGTCAGGTATGTCTTTATGGCCAAAAATACAAAGTGTACTAAACGGCTTTAGTAATGCAATATTTATAAATACAATAAATGCTGAAGGCATCTCCAGAACAGGTTTTAATTTGACCTTCATGTTAAGACAAATACACCTACATAACTGAAACGTGATTTACAGGAAAGGTGTGTGGAGGACTGGCCCGAGCACAGTCCAGAACTCTCTTCAGAATGGAAACCAGTAAGTTGGTATTGTGGGAACCTACAGCAAACCTGTGCACATTAACACTGGCATGTCATCTGTTCTCTCTCTCTGTTGCAGGCTGGGAAATTGAGGCTTCGGAGAGACTCTATACGGGTGAGTCAGACCTTCAGATGACTGAAGATTTACTAACAGCTTGCTCCAGCGCAAACCCTCTTTTGGCCTTAAAAAAGTACGGTCAGGATTCTTACGCAGTGAGAAATTAGTGCTGAAAAGAAGTGGACAGGGTTATTTTTGCGGCTGATCTTATTGCATATGAATTTTAGGAGTTTCCCTTATTTAAATAAAGAGTATTTAAATGAATCACGCAACGTGATTTACTAAAGTTTGCGCTCATCAATGAACTGGTATTTGCTCCATTATTTAACGGCCAAAAAAACAGACAGTAATTTGCGCTGCTTTTGGTAGATTGCGTTGGTCATTACACTCTAAAAAATGCTGGGTTAAAAATAACCCAAGTTGGGTTGAAAATGGACTAACTTAGCAATTGGGTTGTTTTAAGCAAACATTTAACCCAACCGCTGGGTTAAAACAACCCAAATGCTGGGTTAGTCCATTTTCATCCCAATTTGGGTTATTTGCGTATCGTATGGTGACTTCAGTATCGTGATGCGTATCGTATGGTGACTTCAGTAACGTGATGCGTATCGTATGGTGACTTCAGTATCGTGATGTGTATCGTATCGTGACTTCAGTATCGTGATATGTATCGTATCGTGACTTCAGTATCGTAATGCGTATCGTATCGTGACTTCAGTATCGTGATGCGTATCGTATCGTGACTTCAGTATCGTGATGTGTATCGTATCGTGACTTCAGTATCGTGATATGTATCGTATCGTGACTTCAGTATCATGATGTGTATCGTATGATGACTCCAGTATCGTGATGTGTATCGTATCGTGACTTCATTATCGTGATGCGTATCGTATCGTGACTTCAGTATCATGATGTGTATCGTATCATGACTTCAGTATCGTGATGCGTATCGTATTGTGACTTCAGTATCGTGATGTGTATCGTATCATGACTTCAGTATCGTGATGCGTATCGTATCATGACTTCAGTATCGTGATGTGTATCGTGACTTCAGTATCGTGATGCTGCAATGTTCCGTTCATTCATTAACTGAAAACCTCATTTTGAATGTCTTGCACTGCTGCTCGTGTCGCTTTAATTACATTCAAAAGCACACAGTATCGATACGCGCATCGTCAGGAGTTCATAACAATGTATCGTTGTATCGATATTTCTGAGCACAGCCCTAATAGCAATGCCTTGACAATCAGCCAAATCACGTATGTCTCGCTGCCCAGTTTCTCACACTGTAAAAACCTGGTAATGTCAACTCTTGCCACTAGATCACAGAAGCGTCCGATGGAGCCGATGGCATCGTGAAGAAGAACGGAAAGCAGGTATTATTAAACTCAGAGTGGCTTTGAGTGTCTGTTTGTCCTCCTTCTCGTGTTCATGTCGTTCTGTTGATCTCTGTAGACTCTGGGGAAGAAACTGCGGCACTCTCTGCTGATCCGGAGGAGCTCAAAGGTAAATGACGACCAGTTTTAAAATGCCCCTGTTATGGTTTTTCAGATATTCATGTTCATATACACTCACCTGAAGGATTATTAGGAACACCTGTTCAATTTCTCATTAATGCAATGATCTAATCAACCAATCACATGGCAGTTGCTTCAATGCATTTAGGGGTGTGGTCCTGGTCAAGACAATCTCCTGAACTCCAAACTGAATGTCAGAATGGGAAAGAAAGGGGATTTAAGCAATTTTGAGCGTGGCATGGTTGTTGGTGCCAGACGGGCCGGTCTGAGTATTTCACAATCTGCTCAGTTACTGGGATTTTCACGCACAACCATTTCTAGGGTTTACAAAGAATGGTGTGAAAAGGGAAACACATCCAGTATGGGGCAGTCCTGTGGGCCAAAATGCCTTGTTGATGCTAGAGGTCAGAGGAGAATGGGCCGACTGATTCAAGCTGATAGAAGAGCAACTTTGACTGAAATAACCACTCGTTACAACCGAGGTATGCAGCAAAGCATTTGTGAAGCCACAACACGCACAACCTTGAGGCGGATGGGCTACAACAGCAGAAGACCCCACCGGGTACCACTCATCTCCACTACAAATAGGAAAAAGAGGCTACAATTTGCACCAGCTCACCAAAATTGGACAGTTGAAGACTGGAAAAATGTTGCCTGGTCTGATGAGTCTGGATTTCTGTTGAGACATTCAGATGGTAGAGTCAGAATTTGGCGTAAACAGAATGAGAACATGGATCCATCATGCCTTGTTACCACTGTGCAGGCTGGTGGTGGTGGTGTAATGGTGTGGGGGATGTTTTCTTGGCACACTTTAGGCCCCTTAGTGCCAATTGGGCATGGTTTAAATGCCACGGCCTACCTGAGCATTGTTTCTGACCATGTCCATCCCTTTATGACCAGCATGTGCCCATCCTCTGATGGCTACTTCCAGCAGGATAATGCCCCATGTCACAAAGCTCCAATCATTTCAAATTGGTTTCTTGAACATGACAATGAGTTCACTGGACTAAAATGGCCGTCCCACAGTCCCCAGATCTCAACCCAATAGAGCATCTTTGGGATGTGGTGGAACGGGAGCTTCGTGCCCTGGATGTGCATCCCACAAATCTCCATCAACTGCAAGATGCTATCCTATCAATATGGGCCAACATTTCTAAAGAATGCTTTCAGCTCCTTGTTGAATCAATGCCACGTAGAATTAAGGCAGTTCTGAAGGCCAAAGGGGGTCAAACACAGTATTCGTGTGCTGTTCCTAATAATCCTTTAGGGGAGTGTATATATATATATCCTAATGAGTGTAGTGTGTAATGTAAAAGGTCGGCAAAGTGCAGATAAATGGAGTTATTGTCTAGGAAGTGATTCTGAACTGCTGAACCTTACATACAAATGTAACTCATTTTTGCATAATGCCATCCTCTGGTCGTGATTGGCTGAACAGCGTCTCTTAGCCCCGCCCTCACTCACTGTAGTTAATTTGCATAATGCCCATCAAGCTCTGATTGTCTTATAGTTAACTATATTTGTCCGCTGTCATGAACTGAACATCTTTGATTTCAGGATAAGATTGGAGATGAAGTGAAGAGCTCGGAGACTCTGCGTCGAGGGTCAAAGGTGAACACCTCGGCAGGTTATAGTTCTGGAGAGGGCTCTGTTCTTGCTTTCTCTGATGTTTTGTGTGTGTGGTCCTCAGCTCATTGTGGGCGGCACGGAAGAGTTCTCTGCTGTAGATAAAGACGGAGAACAGAACGAAGCCGCCGAGGTTAAAGCAGTACGAAGCTCTTTCTTTCTTTCTCAATCATGTTTCAGTCGTTTCAGATTCATGTCCTTCAGCGCAGATTGTGTTGCTCTCAACAGAAGAAATCATCGAAAGCCAGGATCATTACTCAGCGCAGACGCCCGAAGGTGAAACACTGCCATTACGGGCATCCGCAATTATTGGGTGTTATTTGGGTTTGTAATACAAGATTAAAAGAGTATAATATTTACTTAATAAAATAATGAATGTCATGATCTTTAAAATAATAATTCAATAATAATAATACATTTATGATGTATAAATTATATTATATTAATTCATTTATATAATAATTTATACATCTGAAGGGATCAATAATTGTATTACATTTTTTATTTAATATTTTATAAAAAAAAATTTTATATTTTAAAATAAATAAAAAATAATTTATTATATGTTTATAATTTTAGAAACATAATAATACTTTATTCTATTAAAATAAAATAATTGATACATCAATATACATCAATAATTGCATTTTATTTGTATTTTTAAATAAATTTATTATAATGTTTATAATTAAAAAAAATATTTTGAAGAATATAATATTTACTTCACAAAATAATAAAAGATATTCATAATCTTTACTTTTTAAAATAATAATACATTTTTTAATAATTTCATATAATTTTACATTTATATAAATTTAAAATAATAATGAATACATTATTTTATTCAAATAAAATAATTTATATAATAATTTATACAACGGATCAATAATTGTATTGATTTTTTTTACATAATTATACATAAAAAAAACATTTAATTAAAAAAATATTTATTATAATGTTTATAATTTTTGAAAAATAACACATTATTCTATTAAAATTAAATAATTTATACATCAATAATTGCATTGTATTTGTATTTTTCAATAGTTCAAGATTAAAAGAACAATATTTACTTCACAAAATGATAAATAATAAATAATAATTTAAAAATATATATATATTTTAAATAAAAATAATCATAAATAATTTATTATAATTTTTATAATTTGTTTTTAAAGAAAATAATATTTCCTTCACAAAATAATAAAAGATATTCATAATCTTTACTTTTTTAAATAGTAAAATTATTTATACATCTGAACGGACCGACAATTGCATTTTATTTGTATTTGTAAATAGTACAAGATTAAAATAATATATTAATTACTTCATAAAATAAATGATATTCATAATATTTTTTTTGTTAAAATAATAAAACAATTTTTTTAATAGTGTTATGATAAAAACATTTGTATTATATAATCATGTGTGAATTTAGAATATATACTTTCTAAAATAAATAACAAATATAGCTGCTCATTTCCAATTTCTCACACAATTTTTAAGTATTTGTAATAACCAGCCCAAAATATTAAAATATTTAAATTTCCCCCTTTGATTGATGAGCCAGCTTTAACATTAAATCTTCAGTGTTTTGATTCTTTCATACGTTCAGGCGAAACACGCCGACGCTTCAGCTAAAGGATTCACTGCAGACTGTCAGGTTTGTTTAGGGCGGCGCTTCAATAATACGTTATTATGTTAAAGATGGGTGACCTTTGACCTTTGACTGCTTTGAATTGTCTTATTAGGATGATTTACAGTCCTCATCTAAAACGTCTGATCTCACGGCGTCGGGAGAGAAGAAGGATGAAGACTGCAAACCGGTGCGACACATTTCTCTCGCTGCCATTTCACCTTGATGTTCGCTCTGTACCACATTTATTATATCTTATATTCATTTGACAGAAATTCAAGCCTCCTGTGCCACATCGACCATCAAAGGTATGAGAAATATAAAACATATACAGGTCATATCATTAGAATATCATCAAAAAGGTTGAAGTCTTACAATAGAGACTTTATCTGTGTGAACATGTGTGTGTGTCGTTTGCAGTCCTTTTCCAAAGATCCCTTTTTAGAAGAAGACTTGGATCTCTGCGCTTCAGTCCATGACACACATCCGGTAAAGCCATGTCACATTTGTAGTTTTGTAGTCTCAATGTGATATTTAACGAAAAAATAAAATATACAAATATACAAAATAAAATAACTTCAAATAAAAACAAAATAATAAAGTAAAAATAACATAAAAATATAAATACAATAATATATACATTAAAACATATATATTTTTAAAAATAAATAAAATAACAAAATAATATATATAATAAAAAATAAAAATATTTAAAAATTAAAAAACAAAATAAAAAATATAAAATAAAAAAATTTAAATGTAAAATAAAAATATACAAAATAAAATGGCAAAATAAAAAATAACAAAACAATGATATAAAATATAAAATAAAATTGCATACAAAATATTATATAAAATAAAAAATAACATAAAAATGTTAAATAAATAATAGCATAACAAATAAGCAAAAATAATAAAATAAAAATAACATAAAAAATAAATAAAATAATATATAAAACAATTAAAAATGTTAAATACAATAATAAAATAAAATAAAAATCGTATAAAAATAATAATAACAAATATATAACAATAACAAAATAATATAAAATAAAAATAGAAATAATACAAATATTAAATAAAAAATATCATTAAATAATATAACATAAAATAAAAAAAGAACAATGAGAACTTCCTTCTTCTCAATCACAGTTTTTCCCAAAAATTGTAGATTGTCCTTAAATAAAATATATCATTTCCAAAGCAAGTGTTTGCCTTGATGTGTGTGTGTGTGTGTGTGTGTTTGATAGTACATGTGTGTGACCAGCAGGTGTCAGTGATATTTCAGTCTTTCAGACACTATCACACTCTTTTATTTTTCAGACTATATTTTATTTCTGTTGAAATTGTAGTCTCTTTTTTTTTTTCAAATATGTTGATTTGGTTTTAGATGTTTCTATATGTTATTATCTTTCCAGAACACTGATATCATTGTTAACTTGAGAAAGCCTAGGCTTTAAGGCCATTCAGTCTGGCCGATATGATAAATATGTCGACATGATGTTCTGTTGTAGATCCCAGAGAGGGATCCGGCGGATGACGAGAGAACCGCGGAGGGGATCGATGATGGACAGGTAGAGATCTGTCCTCTTCCTCTTCTGGCCTTGATTTCCTCATGCATGCTTTAGTTTAGTCACTGTTATTCTTCTCTTTAAATCAGAAACACAAAAAGAAGGTCAAAGTCAAATTTGTTCCTCAAAGAGGGTTCGTCATCGGCTTGTCCATGGTGAGTGTTTTAACCGAGACCAGGCCAATAATGAGCCAAAGGACGAGTTATATAACTATCATTGATGCTATTATTTGAATACATCTGATGTCCATGCAGGAGAACGAGGACGAGGCTGAACCGAAGGGAGCTTGTGGGTTCACTCCTCATCCAGAGCTCAAGGTTTGTCCTCCGAGTCGTAGGGGTGTTAGTGTGTGTCTGGGGTTATTAACACAGATCCGCTGTGCTTTTAGGATCACCACGGGCTGGACGAGCGGAAGGGAACGGGCGGTTACACGCCTCACGAGTTCAAGGTAGAGAAACCGGCATGAGTTTGAAACCGCACATCCGCTCACTAAATATCCTTTAATATCTCCCTTTCTAGGAAGACACACTACTGAGATCCCAAGCCGGACGCAGTTACTCACCAAACAACTTTAAGGTTCAAACGTAACCATATTGTGTTCCTGCTGACTTCTGGCGAGGGTATTATTGCTCATAATGATTATGATTTCCCCCCAGAGTTCATATTCTGATGGGTTTTTGGGTCCTTCTTCGTGGGATTCAAAGGTAGGGTATGGGATTAAGTTCCCGCCAAAAAACACTACGCGTGATTTCAAGATATAAAACCCGCAAAAATACAACTGCAAACAATGTGTTCACGGACCAAATTATTAAAAGCGTGAATCAAAAAATTTAAAAGCGCGTTTTGAAAATATAACGAAAAAATGTGTTAAAAATTATATCGCACAAAACTAAATACAAAATTATGTTTTCTTCTGTATTTTGTGCTCTCTTACATTTTCTGCTCAGTTGTTTTAGTTTGCTTATAATAATGTGAACTGCAAAATACAAAATTAATTCAAATGGAAATTAATGTAAAATATTAATTTAAAATATATTAATGATATAGTAATCCCATAGTAGGGCAATGGCATAACTTATGTTTAAACCGGCCGTAATTCATAATTCATAAAGATTTGTTTGGATGTTTTCAGGGAGCCGATCTCTTCACGACTCCAGACTCCAGTGAGAAACATCAGGAGATGCACGACTGTCGACCTGTACGTTTACTGCCCCGGGGGGGGGGGGGGGGGTCAAAGGTTTTTTTCTTCATAAATCAAAGCTGTTCAATGATTGTATATTAAGAGCATGGACATGTTTGTGTGCATCTTGTTTTGTGATTTCACCGGAAAAAAGAATAGAGTCCCGGTCGGTGTCGTGTCATAGCTGGGGGCGGAGCCGTGGGTGGGCGTGGCGTGGGGGCGGAGTCGCCATTCCCAAACAGTCCATTCCCCCACACTGGAATCACATGGCGTTAACCCAGTATAGCCTGTGTAGCCTGTTCTGCCGTCTGACAGAGCAAGATATATAGAAACACTGAGCCGTATAAAGCGTCCCACACGCTCGAAACACACAATACTGGTGTAATTTTACAGGAAACCCTCTGAAGTTTCATAAAGCACTGCTAACAGGGATAAACATGTGAGTGTGTGTTGTCTGAGCTGAAATAACCCCCCAAAAAATAGACGCTTTTTGATTTGTTGAAAGTGTGTAACTCAGGCCCTGTGAGCTCTAGCACCCTGCAGACAGTTTGGGCCGTAAACACTAGATTACAGAAAACACTGGAGAACAGAGTTTAGTCTGGATCATGTGTGCAAGAATTATTCAAATGGAGGAATATTAGCTTTTTTATGTTACAAATACTTGTAATGTCTGGTCCTCTCTCGTCCTTCACTGGAGTCGCTTGTCCTTATATGCCTCCGTGCTCCCTCATGAGAGGACTCTCTAGGACGGCAGCCACCCCACCTCGACCCAGGGGCACGGCTGCGAGCTCTCCGTCCCACCGATCTTCATTTACATTTACATTTAGTCATTTAGCAGACGCTTTTATCCAAAGCGACTTACAAATGAGAGCAATAGAAGCAGCTAGAACAGTCAAGGGCAACAGTATGTAACAGTACGTAAGTGCTGTAACAAGTCTCAGTTAATCTAGCACAGAACACATAGGACAGAAGGTTTTTTTTTTTAATAGACAGACAGACAGACAGACAGACAGAAAATGAATAGAATGTTAAGTGCTAATCTTGATTGGTAAGGTACTGCTAAGGTATCTTCATCCGCTTCAGCACCACCGCCTCGGGCAGCCGCTCGCGGACTTCACCCATCCGCGCTGCCCGAACTCCTCAGGGGGGTATTGTAGGGGACTATGGTCTCAAGGCTCCACAGAACGCTCTCAGGATCTCTGTCGAGCTCTGCATTGACTCATTGTTTGTGTTTGTACAGAAGAAGCCACTGAAGTTTAAAGTCCCGCGTCTACACCGCAGACAGTCGAAGGTAAACCACAGCCGCTCTCCTGACCTTTCACTTATTTCAGTACTTCCACTTTAACTTGGTTTTTATTTTTATATTTCCCATTTTCATTTAGTAATTTAGTTTTTTTCTTAATGTAGAAGTATTTTTTATTAACTTTTATTTCAGTTTTGTTTTGTTAATATGTTTTGAATATTTTATTTAAAGTATCATGAATATAATATTATTATAATGTTATTGTCTTAATATATATATATATATATATATACACAGGTGCTGGTCATATAATTAGAATATCATCAAAAAGTTGATTTATTTCACTAATTTCATTCAAAAAGTGAAATTTGTATATTATATTCATCCATTACACACAGACTGATATATTTCAAATGTTTATTTCTTTTAATTTTGATGATTATAACAGACAACTAAGGAAAATCCCAAATTCAGTATCTCATAAAATTAGAATATTACTTAAGACCAAAACAAAGAAAGGATTTTTAGAAATCTTGGCCAAATGAAGAGTATGAGCATGAAGAGTGTGAGCATGTGCAGCACTCAATGCTTTAGCTGGGGCTGGTTTTGCCTGAATTACTGCAGCGATGCGGCGTGGCATTAGTCCATCAGTCTGTGGCTCTGCTCAGGTGTTCTGAGAGCCCAGCTCTGATAGTGGCCTTCAGCTCTTCTGCATATCGCATCTTCCTCTTCACAATACCCCATAGATTTCCTATGGAGTTAAGGTCAGGCGAGTTTGCTGGCCAATTAAGAACAGGGATACCATGGTCCTTAAAGCAGGCACTGGTTGCTTTGGCACTGTGTGCTGGTGCCCATTCCTGTTGGGAAATGAAATCTGCATCTCCATAAAGTTGGTCAGCAGCAGGAAGCATGAAGTGCTCTAAAACTTCCTGGTATACGGCTGCGTTGACCTCTGACCTCAGAACGCACAGTGGACCAACACCAGCAGATGACATGGCACCCCAAACCATCACTGACTGTGGAAACTTTACACTGGACCTCAAGCAGCGTGGATTGTGTGTCTCTGCTCTCTTCCTCCAGACTCTGGGACTCTGATTTCCAAAGGAAATGCTAAATGTACTTTCATCAGAGAACATAACTTTGGACCACTTTTTTTCCGTTTTGTCTTTAGCCCAGGCGAGACGCTTCTGGCGCTTCTGTTGTTCAAGAGTGTGACAGCTGAAACACATGTCTCGCACACGTCTGTGTGTAGTGGTTCTTGAAGCACTGACTCCAGCTCCAGTCGACTCTTTGTGAATCTCCCCCACATTTTTGAACAGGTTTTGTTTCACAATCCTCTCCAGGGTGCGGTTATCCCTATTGCGTATACACTTTTTTTCTAGCACATCTTTTCCTTTCCTTCGCCTCTCTATTAATGTGCTTGGACACAGAGCTCTGTGAACAGCCAGCCTCTTTTGCAATGACCTTTTGTGTCTTGCCCTCCTTGTGCAAGGTGTCAATGCTCATCTTCTGGACAGATGTCAGGTCAGCAGTCTTCCCCATGATTGTGTGGCCTACAGAACTCGACTGAGAGACCATTAAAGGCCTTTGCAGGTGTTTTGAGTTCATCAGCTGATGAGAGTGTGGCACCAGGTGTCTTCAATATTCAACCTTTCCACAATATTCTAATTTTCTGAGATACTGAATTTGGGATTTTCCTTAGTTGTCAGTTATAATCATCAAAATTAAAAGAAATAAACGTTTGAAATATATCAGTCTGTGTGTAATGAATGAATATAATATACAAGTTACACTTTTTGAATGGAATTAATGAAATAAATAAACTTTTTGATGATATTCTAATTATATGACCGGCACCTTTGTGTGTATATATATATATATATATATATAATTTTAAATAGCTTTTAAATGCTATAAATATCTATAGTTTTTATCTTTTTTTCAATTGTTTTGTTGAAAATATAAATTTTATTTGAATACATTTTATATTATTTTTATAGTTATTTTAGTTAAAGTTTTCATTTTTAGTTTGAGTTAATTCTAATATATATTTTATAAAATCATTTTATTTCAAGTGTGAATGTTATGTTGCGTGTATGTTGTATTAGTCAGTGATAGCCCGTCTGTGTTTGTGAGTTCATCTGGACTGAGCTCTGTTTGTGTCTCTAGAGTTGTGAAGAGCCGGAGATCTGGCCGTCTAAAGCTCACGATGAGGTCAAGCCTGTCCTTTATTCCTCATGATCTTCTCTTCTCTTGATCTTCTTTCAGAGGAATTAAGAATTCTTTCATAAGAAATGTTTGTTCTTATCTATCTATCCATCTATCCATCCATCCATCCATCCATCCATCCATCCATCCATCCATCCATCCATCCATCCATCCATCCATCCATCCATCCATCCATCCATCCATCCATATCTATCTATCTATCTATCTATCTATCTATCTATCTATCTATCTATCTATCTATCTATCTATCTATCTATCTATCTATCTATCTATCTATCTATCTATCTATCTATCTATCTATCTATCTATCTATCTATCTATCTATCTATCTATCTATCTATCTATCTATCTATCTATCTATCTATCTATCTATCTATCTATCTATCCAGCCATCATTTATCTATAATCATAATATGTATGGTGGTGTGTGTATGCCTGTGTTTGTGCTGTAATGGTGAGCTGTTGCTGGAGCTTCATCAGGTGTGGTCGTCTCTGTGTCTGCAGATGAAGAAGCCTCCGATTCTCAAAGTGCCGCCGCTGTCCCGCCGAGACTCAAAGGTCTGACTTTCTGCTCCGCTCATAATTTACATGTTCAGATTCTGCAAACGCTGCTGACCTCTGACCTCTGCAGGCCGTGGAGGAGGACGAGGACCCCCGGAAGGGTGCAGATCTGTTCCAGGCCGGAGGCGCTGAGCTGGCGGAGGAATACACACCGGTATCTATGACCCTTCCCCTTTCGTGCTTTAATGATGTTCAGGCAAACGAGTTTAGCACTGATGGGCCCTCTCACACAGGACAACAAACCCCAGAGACCCAAAGACACGGACACGCATCGCAGAGGGTCAAAGGTAAGAGTGCGTTCCTCTCGATTCCCCACCTCATTCACTTCCTCTCCATCTGCTGTAACTCCGGCTGTTTTCAGGAGACCTTTCCCCAAGACCTTCTGGACCCCCCAGGGGCCACATCTGCAGATTATCACCTGTCTGACGCTGCTAAGGTACTTCACAACTGCCTCACCTGTGTGTCTGTGGTCATCCTCTCTGGTGTCTCATTCTCCATCACGTCTCTCTCCGTTAGGCCGAGTGGATGTCGGCTCAGATGGACATGAGACGACTGAGAGATCACGAGGAAGAGCAGAAGCGTGAGAAAGAGGAGGATGGAGGGGTCAGTATCATTGAGCGTGAGAGATTCTGCTCTGCTGTTTGCCACTGTGTGTTTGTCATGTGTGTTTGATTGGCAGGACACCGACAGTCTGATGGAGTGGTGGAATACAGTCGAGTGTGAGTCCAGATTAGTTCACTAATTCACTCATCCGACCCAAATCATGTCTCACTCCATCTCTGTGTTTTTCAGTTTGGGATGAGCTGCCAGCGAACGAGGTGATGAGCTCTAAAGAGGACGAGACCATGTAAGACTCACAATGACTCGAGATAAGTCTCTCATGAGGCCGGAGAAACTCTAAGCACTGCTCTTCCTCCCGTCAGGTCGTTTAAAGCGGTGGCCGATAAGGTCCATCATGGCCTCCGCGTGTACCTGAAGCTCTTCATGGAGCGGGCCGAGCTGCTCTACCAGCACGTGCTGATCCTCTACGGCATCGCCGACGACCTCAGCAACTTCCACCACCGCGCTAAAATCGCCAACATCACGGGCGGCACCACCACAGCCGTGGGTGGAGCCGCGGCCATCGCAGGACTGGCGCTGGTTCCGGTCACCTTCGGCGCCTCCCTCATCATCTCGGCCATCGGACTGGGCGTCGCCACGGCGGGCGGCATCACGGCGGCGTCAGCCACCATTTCAGACAACATCCACAACATGCATGTACGTACTGACATGTTTCTATCACGATTTAACAGATTTCTAGCACGAATTAGCATGTTTCTAGCATGATTTAACCGATTTCTAGCATGAATTAGCATGATGATAGCATGATTTAACACATGGTAGCATGTTTCTAGCATGATTTAACACATGGTAGCATGTTTCTAGCATGATTTAACACGTTTCTATCATGATTTAGCATGATGATAGCATGATTTAACACATGGTAGCATGTATCTAGCATGATTTAACAGATTTCTAGCACGAATTAGCATGTTTCTAGCATGATTTAACACATGGTAGCATGTTTCTAGCATGATTTAACACATGGTAGCAGGTTTCTAGCATGATTTAACACGTTTCTAGTGTGATTTAGCATGTTTCTAGCATGATTTAACACATTTCTAACATTAATTAACATGCTGATAGCATGATTTAACACATGGTAGCATGTTTTAGCATAATTTACACTTTGTTAGCATGTTTTGCATGATATAACACATAGCCAGCATGTTTCTGACATGATTTAACATGTTGCTAGCATGTTTTAGCATAATTTACACTTTGTTAGCATGTTTTTGCATGATTTAACACTTAGTTAACATGTTTCTGACATGATTTAGCATGTTGCTAGCATGTTTTTGTATGATTTAAACTTTGTTTTAGTATGATCTAACACATAGCCAGCATGTTTCTAACATGATTTACACTTCATTAGCATACATGGCTAGCATGTTTCTGACATGATTTAGCACGTTTCTAGCATGTTTTAACATAATTTACACTTTGTTAGTATGTTTTTCCATGATTTAACACTTGGTTAACATGTTTCTGACATGATTTACACTTCATTAACATACATGGCTAGCATGTTTCTGACATGATTTAGCATGTTGCTAGAATGTTTTAGCATAATTTACACTTTGTTAGTATGTTTCTGACATGATTTAACACTTGGTTAACATGTTTCTGACATGATTTAGCATGTTGCTAGCATGTTTTAGCATAATTTACACTTTGTTAGTATGTTTTTGCATGATTTAACACTTGGTTAACATGTTTCTGACATGATTTAGCATGTTTCTAGCATGTTTTTGTATGATTTCAACTTTGTTTTAGTATAATCTAACACATAGCCATCATGTTTCTGACATGATTTAGCATGTTGCTAGCATGTTTTAGCATAATTTACACTTTGTTAGCATGTTTTCACATGATTTAACACATTGCTAGCATTTTTTAGAAATTCGTAGAAATTCATGAGGTGTTGTTTTTGCTCCATCCTCGCGCAGGACCGTAAGAAGATTGAGATCATCGTCCAGGACTACGAGGCGCAGCTGGTGGAAATGCAGCGCTGTTTGCGGTTCGTGGCTGAAGGTCTCGGTCGACTGCGCGCTCATCCGCTGCTGCGGCGCAACAACTACTACACCGGCGACTGGGAGGTGCGGCGCGCGCTCCAAACCATCAGCCTCGTCACGGAACCGGTCGAGCGGGCGGAAGAAATCACCAACAACACGCTGGCCAAGTTAGCCAGTCTGCATACAGGAATGGACAAGTACTTCACTAAAGACATGAAGGAGGTGAAGAAGGGCTGCAAGAAGGAGGTGACAGCGGAGGTGCGAAGCCTGGCCAAACAACTGCACGAGGGGTTGGTGGAGCTCAACTCCATCAGAGAGCAGCTGCTGGACGCCAGCGGAAACATCTGAGCCACTGCGCTCCCATTGGCTGCTCTGCTGCTCATTTGCATGAAACTCTCCTCACAGAGCTGGAAATCACCAACTCTCACTGAAAATGAACGAAGTCCGGCTGCAAATCGAATCTTACAACAAGTTTTTCTCTTGGGAAAGAATGTCTTTTGATAAAACAAGAAAAATGCAATTGATCGCAAGCATGTGGGAGCTTGTTTTCGCAACAGAATAAACAAATAAAGAAGGTACTGCAATTGCAAAAAGGTTTTTATCTCACAATTAAAAAAATATTCTCGCAATAGCAAATTTATATTGTCAGAATTGCGAGTTTTAAACTACTTTTTTTCCTCAGGATTCCACGTTTACATCTCAAAATTCAGGTTTTTTTATGTTTGTTTTTTTCTGGCATAGAATAAAACATTTAAACGTAATTGCGACTTTTTATGTCACAATGAAAATAATTGTACGTTTATATCTCGCAATTCCAAAATTCAGAAATTTTTCTCACAATTGCAAATTTATATTGTCAGAATTGCGCGTTTGTCTTACAATTTAGACTTTTCTTCTTCGAATTGCAAGTTATAAACTCACAATTCTCACTTTTTCCTCGATTGCGAGTTATAAACAAGCAATTCCGACTTTCTCGCAAATTTTTTACATTTTTTAAAATATATTAATATAAAAACAGGTAATTGCGACTTTTTATCTCACAATTAAAAAAAAAATCTTACAATATCGAATCACAATTCAGACTTTTCATCTTAGAATGTTATGTTTATATCTCGCAATTGCAGGTTATATATATATATATTCTGTTACAAATATTCTATTCATTGTAACTTTATATCACAATTAAAACAATATTCTCGTAATAGTGAATTTGTCACAATTCAGACTTCTTAGAATTATACTTTTATATCTCACAATTGCAAATTTACATCGTCAGAATTGCCCACCCAATCTCACGGCTATTCGTACGTATTTTACGAGGTGGCTAATTTGTACGAATTTTGCTAAATCGTATGTATTTGACGAGTTGGTCAATTCGTATGATTTCGTACAAATAACCTCTACCCCAAACCCCGCCCCTAAAACATACCCATCACTGCAGTATAGACAAATCGTACGAATCGATACGAGTGAGGTCGCATGAATTCGTACAAATTAGCCACCTCGTACAATTACCTACGAATTGCTTGTGAGAGTTTTAACCATCTCTCAATTCTGTTTTTTTCATTCGTTTTTTGTTTCTGGAATGGAATAAAATTATTAAAAAGGTAATTGCAACTTTTTTTTGCACAAATCAGACTTTTTTCGCAATTACAACTTAGACTTTTCTTAGACTTTTTCTTAAAGTTTATGTCTCACAATTGCAAGTTATAAACTCGTAAATTCTCACTCTTTCCTCAATTGACAGTTAAGTAATTCAGACTTTCTTACAATTCAGTTTTTTTCTGCCATGGAATATAAAAACTTTGTGACTTTTTATCTCACAATTAAAAAAAAAAAAATCTTACAATAGCGAATCACTACTCAGACTTTTCTTCTTAAATTTGCACGTTTTATATCTAGCAATTGCAAGTTTTAAACAATCAATTCCAACTTTTTTCCCTCAGAATTCTAAGTTTACATCTTACAATTATTTTTTTCCTGGCATGGAATAAAAAAATAAAAAGGTAATATTTGAATTTTTTATCACAAATCAGACTTTTTTCAAGTTATATGCGAGATAATTACCTTTAAAAAAAAAATTTATTCAATGGCAGAAAAAAAGAATTGCGAGTCAGAATTACTTTTTTATAACTCGCAATTCTGAGAAAAAAGTGAGATACAAAAGTAATTCCGACTTTCTCTGAATTCTGTTTACATCTCGCAATTTTTTTTTCTGCCATTGAATTTTTTTTTAAAGGTAATTGTGACTTTTTATCTCGCAATTAAAAAAAAATTCTCGCAATAGCAAATTTGTCAATTCAGTCTATTCTTGTATGTTTATATCTCGCAATTCCATGTTATAAACACACATTATTATATTTTTTCTCACAATTGCAAATTTATATTGTCAGAATTGCGAGTTTTAAAACTTTTTTCCCTCGAAATTGAAAAGTTTACATCTCAAAATTCATTTTTTTTTTCTGGATTGGAATAAAAAATAAAAAGGTAATTGCGACTTTTTATATCACAATGAAAACAATATTCTCGCAATAGTGAATTTGTCACAATTCAGACTTAGAATTATAAGTTTATATCCCGCAACTCCAAAATTCTGGACATTTTTCTCACAATTGTCAAATTTATGTTTTTTAATGTTTTTTTTCTGCCATGGAATACATTTTAAAAAGTAATTGACTTTTTATCTCACAATTAAAAAAAAAAAATTCTTGCAAAAGCAAATTTGTCAATTCAGACTTTTCTTCTTAGAATTGTACGTTTATATCTAGCAATTGCAAGTTATGAACACAAATTATGATATTTTTCTCACAATTGCAAATGTATATTGTCAGAATTGCGAAAAACTTTTTTTTTCCCCTCAGAATTCTACGTTTACATCTCGTAATTCTGTTTGTGTTTTCTTTGTTTCTGGCATAGAATAAAAAATGAATAAAAGTTAATTGCGGCTTTTTATCGTACAATTATTTTTTTAAATTCTCGCAATAGCAAATTTGTCATAATTCAGACTTTTCTTCTTGTAATTGTAAGTTTATATCTCGCATCTCTTGACACAAATTATTTATAATCTGACTTTTTTTGAGTTTACATCTCACAATTCAGCTTTTTCTCTGGCTTGGAAAAAATCAAATAAAAGAGGTGATTGCATTTTTCTTTTTATAACAAACCACAGACTTTTCTCGCAATTGCGAGTTTATGTCTCAGACTTTTCTGCGAGTTATTATCGCACAATTGCAAGTTACTCGAATTTCTCACTTTTTTTATTAATCAGAATTGCGAGTTTATATATTTTGTGAGATACAAACTTTTATTATTCACATTTTTTGTATTCTGAGGTGGAAATAAGCTTCCATATGAGCATACATATTAAAGAGACAACAGTTCCCATCATGCTTTGCTGGACCACATGACATAAAAACAAATGATTTTTATAGGATTTCTGAATGTACTCACAAATCATATTTCGTATTTAACTGTTCTGGCACAATCATGTGTTCACGATCATTATGGTGAGAATGGTTTGTTTTTATGTACAGTAATGGATATGTTATGAATACAGTGCATTTTAATGTAAATCTGCCATATGCTCTTGTTTTGCACAAATGGTATCATTACCAACACTAAAGCTGTGGCAGAAAATAAGTTTTGACTTGAGTTTGTGCATGAAGCAATAAAGATATGGTCATTATAAGGAATTAAAACAGCTCCCCGTGTGCATAACATACTCAGATCGAGTGGAAAATCATATTTCTGTGCAAACACGCCCCGCGATCATGTGCTTTTCAAGGAAGGGTCGGTGGACTTCCAGGGAAAGAGGTTCTGCTCACCGCAGGAACTGTTTAGACTCGTCCAGAACAACTGAAGACACAGCTTGTGTTTGTGTTCTTCTGGAAGAGGATATAAAGGGAAGACGGTCGCACTGTGAAGGTGAGAGGTGTGTGTTTTGTCGAGTGTTCGGTCATGAAACTTAAGGGGAAGTTGAAAGAGGAAATGTATCATTAGCATTGCAAGCTGAGGAACTTTTGCTGTGTTTATGACTCGGTCTTTGCACGCGTGTGTAAGAGATTTGCTTTCTAAGCGCGTGTGCGCGTGTCCCAGCGCAACTTGTACATTCCGTCGCCTGAGGCGAAGCTCCTTCCCCGGTTATTAGTCTCATAACCTCATTAATATTCATGAGCAGAGCCTCGTGTCTGCTGACTACGCCCTCGTTGCTCAACGAATCATATGTTTTTGCGTTCGTAAGTGTCAACTTAACAATAGAATAACTCGCATTCCTTTCCCGTCAGTAGTTTGGCTTTGGTTTGACGCAGCGCGACTCTGTTGAGTAACATATGACCCCCTTTAGAAAGAGAAGCCCATTCCTCCACACTAGAGAAACTAACCATGAGTTATGAGATAATGCTGAAATAAAAACATCGAAATTATGACTTTAATAAGGTTCTATCTGACATTTTGATTTTCTATGTACATTTTGTACCTTTTTATTTAGAAAACAAAAAGGTTTCCTCTATAAAGTCGAACTCTAACTTTGTTCTATTTGTGAGCCAATCAGCACTTCTGCTGCACACAAGCGGACCAATGAGCCAAGACTTTAAACTTCATCTGTCAAAATTCAAATTTAAACACCCAGAAGCCCATATACACTCATTTAAGCTTCCATTATATCTATCTACCCATCCATCCGTTCATCCATCCATCCGTTCATCCATCCATCCGTTCATCCATCCATCTGTTCATCCATCCATCCGTTCATCAATCCATCCATCCGTTCATCCATCCATCCGTTCATCAATCCATCCGTTCATCCATCCATCTGTTCATCCATCCATCTGTTCATCCATCCATCCGTTCATCCATCCATCTGTTCATCCATCCATCCGTTCATCCATCCATCTGTTCATCCATCCATCCGTTCATCCATCCATCTGTTCATCAATCCATCCGTTCATTCATCCATCTGTTCATCCATCCATCTGTTCATCCATCCATCCGATCATCCATCCATCTGTTCATCAATCCATCCGTTCATCCATCCATCTGTTCATCAATCCATCCGTTCATCCATCCATCTGTTCATCCATCCATCTGTTCATCCATCCATCCGTTCATCCATCCATCTGTTCATCCATCCATCTGTTCATCCATCCATCCGTTCATCAATCCATCCATCCGTTCATCCATCCATCCGTTCATCCATCCATCTGTTCATCCATCCATCTGTTCATCCATCCATCCGTTCATCAATCCATCCATCCGTTCATCCATCCATCTGTTCATCCATCCATCCGTTCATCCATCCATCCGTTCATCCATCCAACCATCCGTTCATCCATCTGTTCATCCATCCATCCGTTCATCCATCCATCCGTTCATCCATCCATCTGTTCATCCATCCATCCATCCGTTCATCAATCCATCCGTTCATCCATCCATCCGTTCATCCATCCATCCGTTCATCCATCCATCCATCCGTTCATCCATCCGTTCATCAATCCATCCGTTCATCCATCCATCTGTTCATCCATCCATCCGTTCATCCATCCATCCGTTCATCCATCCATCCATCTGTTCATCCATCCATCCGTTCATCCATCCATCCGTTCATCCATCCATCCGTTCATCAATCCATCCGTTCATCAATCCATCTGTTCATCCATCTATCCATTCATCCAACCGTCCATCCATCCATCCATCCACCCGTCCATCTATCTATCCATTCATCCATCCATCCGCTCATCCATCCATCCATCCATCCTTCCATCCATTCATCCACCCGCCCATCATCTATCTATCTATCTATCTATCTATCTATCTATCTATCTATCTATCTATCTATCTATCTATCTATCTATCTATCTATCTATCTATCTATCTATCTATCTATCTATCTATCTATCTATCTATCTATCTATCCACCCGTCCATCTATCCATCCACCCGCCCATCATCCATCCATCTATCCATCCACCCGTCCATCTATCCATCCACCTGCCCATCATCCATCCATCTATCCATCCACCCGTCCATCTATCCATCCACCCGCCCATCATCCATCCATCTATCCATCCATCCGCCCATCATCCATCCATCTATCCATCCACCCGCCCATCTATCCATCCACCCGTCCATCTATCCATCCACCCGCCCATCATCCATCCATCTATCCATCCACCCGTCCATCTATCCATCCATTAAAGTCATAATTTCGACTACCTAATAATTAAGACTTTTTATGTCATAATTTGCATTTTTAATCCATGAATTTGTGTCTTAATTATGATTGTCATAATTTCAATTTATGTCCTAATTATGACATATAAAGTCAAAATTATGACATGCTAAGTTAATTATGAGAATAATGGAATTATTTATGAAACTTTTTGACTGACATATGTCATTATTCCATTATTTTTATTAAAAAATAGTTATGACGTCAGAATTTGTATTTAGTATGTCATAATTTCACATTTGTCGACGATTTGGACTTTTTGTCATAATTTTAATCTATTAATTATGACTATAGTGTCTTAATTATGACTTTGAAATATAATAATGTAAAATGTTTTGTCATAATTCCAACTTTTTGTCAGAATTATGAAAATTAATTATGGGGTAAATCTACTTTTTAATGTCATAAGTCATAATTTTGTGTTTTAGTCATTAATTATATATAGACCTACTGTATGTCCTAATTATGACTTTTTTCATAATTTCAATTTATGTCGTAATTATGAGATGAATGTCAAAACTTTGACATCCCAATATCCCAAAACCGCTCCGAATGCAGACAGAACCCAGTCATAATATCAACTTTTGTCACATTTAAAAAAAATTGATGTCATGATTTTATCAAGTATGTCAAATTTGTCATTATTTTGACTTTGTAAAAAGTCGATTTTAGACTTATGTCTTAATTATGATTCATAATTTCATATTTTCATATAAAAGTCATATTTTTTTATTTTAATATGTAAAATTAGGACACAAGTCAAAATGATGAGGTCATTTTAAATTGAAAAGTAGAAATGACATAGCGAGTTAATTAAGTCGGGATTTCTATTTAGTCATAATTTCAAATTTGTCATAATTTTGAAAAGTCAAAATTTATGTGATTAAAGTCATAATTAACGATTTCGATTTTTTTTTGGCTCATTTTTAATATGAATAAATAAGTGATGATTCTGTCAATTTCAATTTATGTCCCAATTATGACAATCAAAGTGATGAGGTAAAATCAAAATTATGACTGATATTTCATAATTAAACATTTTTATGTCATAATTCCAACCTTTTGTCAGAATTATGGCAATGATTTAAGAATTAAGTTAGAATTTCTGCTTTTTAATGTTATAATTTCAGTTAGCTGTCATCATTTTGACTAAATTGACATCATTAAAGTCATAATTTCGATATTACGTCACGACTGAGTCAAAATAAATTTTTTTAGTCTATAATTATGACCTACTGTATGTCCTAATTATGACTTTTTTCATCATTTCATGATCATTTGTCGTAATTATGAGATAAATGTCAAAACTATGACTTATTATTACTTTTTGTTTCCTCTACACACACACCAGATCAGCCGGTTCAGCAGGGCTGTGAGCTCCTCTGTCAGGCTGTTGAGTGATTGAAAGTGTTTGGCAGGAGGGACTGGTGATGCAGGAACTCTGTCCCTTTACACCATCGTCCCCTCCACAGGTACCCGCCCACAACCCTCTGGCCCCGCCTTTAGCCAGAAAACTGCATTCATACAAACTCACAACTGACACCATTAAAGTCATAATCCAGAGGTCGTTTCAATGACAAGGTTGGAATTAAGTTTTAATTAAGATTCTGACTTTGTCATATTTTAATTTCCTAATCATGACATAGTATGTCATAAATTTGACTTTAAGTCAAAATCTTTACTTGTCATAATTAGGACATAAATCGAATTATGAGTCAAAATTACGACTTAAAATTGAAAAGCAGAAATTATGACATACTAAGTTAATTATGAGATTGAAGTTGAAAAACAAAATAGAAATTATGACTGACATATGTCATAGAGTATAATTTCGACATAATTAGGACATAAGTAGAAATTATGACATAAAAAGTCAAACTTATGAAGTAAAATTGAAATTAAAAGTGGAAATGTTGACTTTGTCATGTCAATTCAAAAAATTTTCAGTTATGTGTATAATTTCTACATAATTAGGACATAATTCGAAATTAGGACAAAAAGTCTCATTTATGAGGTACAAATTAAATTAAAAGTAGAAATGTTGACTATATGTCAGTCATAATTTCTATTTTTTTCATAATTAACTAAGTATGTCATAATTTCTGCTTTTCAATTTTAAATCACAATTTTGACTCATAATTTCGATTTATGTCCTAATTATGACAAGTAAAAAATTTTGAGTTAGTATGTCATAAATCAAACTTTTTGTTAGAGTTATGACTTTAAGTCATTAGGACATAAATCGATGTCCTTTAAGTCATAACTTCTATTTAGTGTCATAATGGCAATTTTTTTTTACTTTTCATAAAAAAACTCAAAATTGACATCATTAAAGTCATAATCCAGAGGTCGTTTAAATGACAAGGTTGGAATTAAGTTTTAATTAAGATTCTGATTTTGTCATATTTTCATTTCCTAATTATGACATAAAAAGTCAAATTTATGACATACTAGGTCAACATTTGTGCTTGTTATGTGTCATAATTAGCATGTCATAATTTTGACTCATAATTTCGATTTATGTCCTAAGTTAATTATGAGGTTGAAGTTTAAATAAAAATGACAAATTCACAGGAAGTTCCCGGTCATAATTATTCACTGGAAATACAGTAATAATAATTCCTCAAACTCTTAGTTCTCTGTGTCTGGCCTTATGACATATTAAATATAAACCAGAATGAGCAGTTTTTTGTACATTCATTGTAAAGTGACCTAATCATCAACATCATCATTATTATTATTATCATTATCATCATCATTATTATTATTATCATTATCATCATCATTATTATCATCATTATTATTATCATCATCATCATCATTATTATCATCATTATTATCATCATTATTATCATTATTATCATTATCATCATCATTATTATCATCATTATTATCATCATCATCATTATCATTATCATCATCATTATTATCATCATTATTATCATCATCAACATCATCATTATTATTATTATTATCATTATTATTATTATCATTATCATCATCATTATTATCATCATTATTATCATCATTATTATCATTATTATCATTATCATCATCATTATTATCATCATTATTATCATCATCATCATCATCATTATTATTATCATTATTATCATTATCATCATCATTATTATCATCATTATTATCATCATCATCATCATTATTATTATTATTATCATTATTATTATTATCATTATCATCATCATTATTATCATCATTATTATCATCATTATTATCATTATTATCATTATCATCATCATTATTATCATCATTATTATCATCATCATCATCATCATTATTATTATCATTATTATCATCATCATCATCATTATTATCATCATTATTATCATCATCATCATCATCATTATTATCATCATCATCATCATTATTATCATTATTATCATCATTATTATCATTATCATCATCATTATTATCATTATTATCATTATTATGAGTGCAGTTTTTGTTGTTGATGTAGTTTTCTACCCTCAGAGCTCAACGATGACCAAAGCTTCAGGAAATGCTCCCAGCACACAGGTGAGGTTTATGAGTGTGTGTGTGTGTGTGTGTGTGTGTGTGTGTGTGTGTGTGTGTGTGTGTGTGTGTGTGTGTGTGTGTGTGTGTGTGTGTGTGTGTGAGAGAGAGAGAGAGAGAGAGTGTGAGTGAGAGAGTGAGTGTGAGTGAGAGTGAGAGAGTGAGTGAGAGTGAGAGTGAGAGAGTGAGTGAGTGTGTGAGTGTGAGTGAGTGAGTGAGAGAGAGTGTGAGTGAGAGTGTGAGAGAGTGAGTGAGTGAGAGAGTGAGTGAGAGTGAGAGTGAGAGTGAGAGTGTGAGTGAGAGAGTGAGTGAGAGTGAGTGAGTGAGAGTGAGAGAGTGAGTGAGAGTGAGAGTGAGTGAGAGTGAGTGAGAGTGAGAGTGAGAGAGTGAGTGAGTGTGAGAGTGTGAGTGAGAGAGTGAGTGAGAGTGAGTGAGTGAGAGTGAGAGAGTGAGTGAGAGTGAGAGTGAGTGAGAGTGAGAGAGTGAGTGAGTGTGTGAGTGAGTGAGAGTGAGTGAGAGAGTGAGTGAGTGAGAGAGTGAGTGAGTGAGAGAGTGAGTGAGAGTGTGAGTGAGAGAGTGAGTGAGAGTGAGAGTGAGAGTGTGAGTGAGAGAGTGAGTGAGAGTGAGTGAGTGAGAGTGAGAGAGTGAGTGAGAGTGAGAGAGTGAGTGAGAGTGAGAGTGAGTGAGAGTGAGTGAGAGTGAGAGTGAGAGAGTGAGTGAGTGTGTGAGTGAGTGAGAGTGAGTGAGAGAGTGAGTGAGTGAGAGAGTGAGTGAGAGTGTGAGTGAGAGTGTGAGTGAGAGAGTGAGTGAGAGTGAGTGAGTGTGTGAGGGTGAGAGAGTGAGTGAGTGAGAGAGTGAGTGAGAGTGAGTATGAGTGTGAGTGAGAGTGAGAGAGTGAGTGAGAGAGTGAGTGAGTGTGTGAGTGAGAGTGAGAGAGTGAGTGAGAGTGTGAGTGAGTGAGAGAGTGAGAGTGAGTGAGTGTGTGAGTGAGTGAGTGAGTGAGTGAGAGAGTGAGTGAGGATTCCGTGGGAGATGGTCACACTTGAGTTGAGCTCCAGTTAAATGATGAAAAAATGAGAATAATTTTACTAACAAATGAGAGAAAAGTAGATTATTCAACATAAAACAACATCTAGACAAAGATTTCAAAGGTTTTGTTGAACTAGGACAGTTTTTATTATTTTTTTTTTTTTTTTTTTTTTTTTTTCAACTGTCACACCTGAATCTGAGGAAAATTCCCAACAAGAAGAGAATTACAGGATAACCTCAGGATTCCCCTCTGCAGAAGAGGATATTCATGCTGAAAGGGATATCATCAAATAACAAAACAACAACAACTAAGAAGAAAAACTACAAGAAAAGAGAGGTAAAAACATTTTGATCAGACAGTGCCATTTCATACCTCTCCTTGAGTTTTGCTTAGAAGAGCGGCACAGAGAGACATTTTGGACAAGACTGGAACTTTAAAGAGACACATTTTTCTCAAAATCAGTGAAAGTCATATTTTTCCCCTTCTTGGGCTTATTTATTAATTTTTATCCCTTAATATCTTCACTGAGAGAAAACAAACAAAAATAAACAAAAAACTGGCAGTTAAGTCGGTTGATTGTTTACGTTCTAAATCAGCGATGGCCAGTGCAGCATCATCATCATCCTGGCCCCGCCCCTTCATCTACCCTCAGAAGAGTTCTGAACACTCCAGGCAGCTGCTCAGACACAAGCAGGTGAAGGAAAGGCCTGAAACACTGTTCGCTGAACAACATCACAGTGTCATGACCAACCTGCTCTTCTACACTGAACACAGCCCGCTATGGCACACTGCCTTCTGTCAACATTTCCCCTTTACCAAGAAAAGAGGCATCTGTAAAGGCAGACAGATCTTAGCATTCGAAGATGCTGAAAAAAATGCTGAAACAAGATTTTTAACCCTGAACTTATACCAAAATGGCACTGTCATGGTCCAGGGATCAGAGTCTGCTCTCAAAATCTTCATTGAGGATTTTGATCTTATAAGAACACTGGCACTGTCTGAGGAAGATGACATCAAGGACATGAACACCGATGCCTCTCCTGGAAGATCAGTCCAAAAGATGAAAATGGCTTCAGCAACTATTATTCCATCTCCAATGTCAAGAACGAAAGACAATTTTTCACTCCTGGAGGTAGAAGTAGTAGAGCTAAAAGAACTGATACTGTCCCACATGAAAGACACCGACATGGAACAGCGGACAAACGACATAAAGAACTTAAGACAAGATGTTGAATGTCTTCAAAGACACAGAGAAGAGATATCAAGGGAACTTCAGCTAACTAAAGATGAACTGAGTGAAGTTAAAGCAACGCTAGGAAGACAACTAGCAGAAGTTAGAACAGAAATGCAGGAGGAGCTTTCTGCCTTGAAGTCAGTACTCCACACCAAAGAGGAACTCATCAATGATCTGAGAGAAAAACTCAGTTCTGTGTCAGCAGCACCCAAAGAATCTTCTGTTAAACCCTTGATACATCCAGAGGTGCTCATGGAAAATGCTCAACCTGAGCAGCTACCAGAGGAAGAAGAGTGTCACTGCTCACCTGATCCAGCAGCCCAGATCCACAGCTCCGCAGCAGAGGACCCGAGAGAAACACACGCTCTCATCCTGACCGACTCAAATGGGAAATACATCAGTGAGAAACTTCTACTCCCAAATATGAGAGTCAAGAAAATCTGGTGCCCAAACACAAGATGCGCTTTTCAGATCCTGTCTGAGAGAGACCCATATGAAAATTATAAGCACATCATCATCCACACAGGGACAAACGATCTAAGGGCCATGAAGGGCCGTGTGGCTCCTGTGATCAGAGAGGTGGCAATCAGAGCCACACAACGCTTCCCAGAGGCTAAAATAACCCTGTCTACCCTACTGCCACGCTCTGATGTGCCATTCCACGTGATCCATGGAAATAATGTGGAGCTCTCCAGAAGCTGCGCACTTATTCCTAATGTTCATCTCGCCCATCACAAAGACATACAACCCCATCATATGTATGACCATGTACATCTCAACAAACAAGGAGTGAAAGTCTTCGCCAGAGTGCTGAAAAGCACAGCCCTTGGAAACACACCAAGAAACAGCAGAAACACCAATCAAAAGAGAAGCTCTCAGCCACCAAGAACCCTCCGTCCTCCAGCAGAGCCCAGACCGGCCACAGGACCTCCATCACAACACCAGAGCTACACAACGCCAAGAACCCTCCGTCCTCCAGCAGAGCCCAGACCGGCCACAGGACCTCCATCACAACACCAGAGCTACACAACGCCAAGAACCCTCCGTCCTCCAGCAGAGCCCAGACCGGCCACAGGACCTCCATCACAACACCAGAGCTACACAACGCCAAGAACCCTCCGTCCTCCAGTAGAGCCCAGACCGGCCACAGGACCTCCATCACAACACCAGAGCTACACAACGCCAAGAACCCTCCGTCCTCCAGTAGAGCCCAGACCGGCCACAGGACCTCCATCACAACACCAGAGCTATGCAGCGGCAGTTCAACAACCACAAAACCCTGCGGCCGCTGAACTCAACCAGATAAGACATCTGCTGAACATAGTCTGCTCTAGACTGAGGACTTAACCTGCACACACACACACACACACACACTACAGAAAAACTATCCATGAAATCTTTTAAAATCAGTTGTTGGAACATACAGGGTCTGCACTCTTCTACTTTTGGTAACAAGACGGCAGACCAAGACTTGCTCAGCAGTGTCACAGATATGGACATCTGTATCTTTCATGAGACGTGGTGTCGCAGTAATGACACATTACATTGTCCAATAGGATACAAGGAAATTGTTGTTCCTTCTTTAAAAAATCCTAAAATTAAATGTGGTCGTGACTCAGGTGGAATACTTATATGGCACAAAGACGATCTGAAACATTCAATTAAAATTGTTAAAATTGAAAAAGCATCTATTTGGCTTGAAGTGAAATCCGTCATATCACAGTGTAACCTTTACCTCTGTGCCGTCTATATTCCACCTCACGACTCTCCCTATTACGAAGAGCAAAGCTTTCCAAGGCTACAGACTGACATCTTACACTTTCAGTCCAGAGGAAATATCCTCATATGCGGCGATTTAAACGCCAGGACAGGGGGAGAAATTGATTATGTAAATATTGTAGATAATGACCACATCCTCAATGACACCACGTTTCATTGCTCAAATATCTCACCAAGAAACAGCTATGATAGTTCAGTCAACATGAACGGAAAACAAATGCTAAAGCTGTGTAAAGGGTTAGGGCTGTACATCATTAATGGCAGAACTAGAGGAGATACACTAGGCAGATTCACGTACTGCTCCAGATTAGGAACCAGTGTGGTTGATTATTCAATAACAGATATGGACCCAAACTTTATTAATGCCTTCACAGTCAGACCTCAGCTTCCGATTTCCGATCACTGCCAAACTGTGCTTTATCTGAAACCACCACAGGAAAGGACCAAAACATCTCCCCTCCAATCTGAAAAACTGTTCCCTTTGAAACCTAAACTCAAGTGGACTCAACCCAGCTCCGACCAATTCAAAGAAAATATGAACAGCCCTACTATACTAAAAATGCTGGATGGCTTTATGTCCACTGAGTTCACTTTAGATGGTAATGGGATAAATCTAGCAACAAAAAACTTAAATTATATATTCAAAACATTGGCGACTCTATCTAACATTAAACAGCAAAACAATCATAAAACAAATCAGCAGAGAGTGAGAAAGGATGTGTGGTTTGATGATGAATGTGCAGGTCTCAGAAAAGAGCTGAGGAGACTTTCCAACCGAAAGCACAGCGACCCATCCAGCCAGACATTACGCCTTTCTTATTCAGACTGTCTGAAGAATTACAAAAGACTACTGTGGAATAAAAGAGAGAAATATTTGAACGCCAAAATTGATGAAATTGATAAAGCAGTAGATCAAAACACTTTCTGGAACTTATATAAAAAACTTGATAAACCCAAATTAGAGACATCGCTCCAGAATGGCACAATCTGGAAATCTTACTTTGAAAACCTTTATCAAACAATTGAACCAGCTGACCTTAACCAGCCTCAGATTAAAATCAAGGAGAAACTAGAAGACTTGGAGAAAACTATTAAAAATTATCAAAATCCATTAGATAAATTTATAACAATATCTGAAATATTAGAACATATAAAAAATCTCAAATTAAAGAAAGCATGCGGACAAGACAACATTAATAATGAAATGCTTAAACTCAGCAGTCCCAGCATGATTCAAGCTCTAGCCAAACTATTTAATCTGGTTTTATGGTCCGGTCACTTCCCTGAGATCTGGTCTGAAGGACTGATCACCCCCATATTTAAAAAAGGTGACCGCTTCGACCCCAATAACTACCGTGGCATCTGTGTGGGCAGTGCTTTAGGAAAACTGTTCTGCAGTCTCATAAACAGCCGCATTGTCTCACACATCACTACACACAACATTTTAAATAAAGCACAAATTGGCTTTTTACCAAAACACCGCACATCTGACCACATCTATTCTCTTCACACTCTAATCAACAAAAACATCAAAGACAAACAAAGAAAAATATTTGCATGTTTTGTAGACTTTAAAAAAGCTTTCGACTCAATTTGGCATGATGGTTTACTATACAAACTCCTACAAATTGGCATTGGCGGAAAAACATTTGATATTGTACAATCCCTTTACACCAACAGTAAAAGTGCGGTGAAAATCAAACACCACAGAACCACGTTTTTCCGGCAGGGACGTGGAGTGAGGCAGGGATGCAGTCTGAGTCCAACTCTATTTAACATCTATATTAATGATCTGGCATCAATGCTGGAGCACTCTACTGTCCCCGGCCTCACTCTACAGTCCGACCACACAGAGGTCAGAGGTCACTCTACTGTCCCTGACCACACAGAGGTCAGATGTCTGCTGTACGCGGATGACCTGGTCCTGCTGTCCCGCACACCTGAGGGCCTTCAGCAGAGCCTGGCCCTGCTGGAACAGTTCTGTCACGAGTGGGCCCTGACAGTCAATCTGGACAAAACCAGAGTCATGGTGTTCCAGAAGAAGGCCAGATCTCAGGCACACAAACACCCGTTCACTTATAAAGGCCAGGTCCTCCAGCACAGCACGAGCTACAGCTATCTGGGCATCAACATCAGCGCTTCGGGAGGCTTTGGTCTGGCTGTCAAAACACTGAGTGAAAAGGCTCGGAGGGCTTTCTATGCTATAAAGTCACGATGCGGTCACTTAAAAATACCCATAAAAACTTGGATAAAATTATATAATTCAATAATAAAACCAATTCTTTTATATGGATGTGAAATTTGGGGATCAGTACTGAATTTAAAAAATTGGGATAAAACTTCAATAGAAAAACTACAATTGGAAATTACCAAAAACATTTTAGGGGTCCACAGAAGCACGTCCAACACCGCCTGCAGGGCTGAATTAGGCCTGTACCCGCTGGACATTGAGATCCAGAAGAGATGTGTCCAGTTCTGGCTTCACCTCCATCAGTCTGATCCAGAGTCAGTCCAATATAAAGCCCTCCTCGCCAATGAAACCTCAGCAGAGTCTCATCCTCTAAACACACTCGCTCTCCAACTAGTCCATCAAACTCAAGCCCCGATTGACCACAGCTACAACCCCAAAACCATTATTAAAGAAATTGACAAAAATCTAAAAGACACCCATGATAAATCACTAAAAACACATTTTGAACTCAAAAATAAACTCCAATGCTATTCAACCCTAAATAGAACCACTAAATTGGCCAATTATCTAGTAATTAAAGAATTTAAAGAAAGACAAATCCTCTCCAAATACAGATTGAGTGACCATGATCTAGAAATAGAGAGAGGAAGACACAGACACACATGGACAGAGAGAGAGCAGAGGATCTGTAGACACTGTGATCTACAGCAAATAGAGGACGAGGAACACTTTCTGCTCATCTGTCCTAAATATCAGCATGTGAGAGAAACATTTCTGGCCAGATTTGAAACTCTGATTCCATCATTCACTGAACTGAGTGATAATGAGAAAATGTCCTTCATGCTTGGAGAAGATGAGAGCACAGCCGCACTCGCTGCACAATATGTGTTAGCCATTCATAACAATAGAGACCGCTAACTCTCTCGAGCTTCAGCTACTCACTTGTGTGACTTATTTACTGTGCTGCATGTGACATGATCTGTACATATAT
>CM042239.1:4614951-4749951 GCA_023566225.1 Romanogobio albipinnatus
AACTTTTTTTTTCTTGCACGTTGTTTGCGGGGCTCCGTACTAAATAAAGGGTGATTATTAAGTACCCCCTTTTCTTTACTCATCTTATTTTTGTATATATATATATATATATATATATATATATATATATATTTGCACTTGATTTTCATAGGGAGCTTCAAAGAAGACGGAGAAAGTCAGAGATAGAGTCTCAGGTCAGCTGACAATTTTTGAGTCTGTGGAAAGGGAAAAAAAAACAGACATGGCCAGTGCATGTGAGGACACGGCCATCACTTCATAGCAAAGGACATGATGCCCTTTAGAATGGTAGAGAGGCCAGGATGTAATGCACTGATGAAAACAGTTGCTCCAAAATACAAAATCCCAAGAAGACAACACTTTTCTGAAAAATAAATCCCGAACATGTACGTAAAATTAAAAGCTCAAAGGCCTGGAACCAACCACACCAACAGAAGGGGTCGCTTTAGGGAGCTCCAGCCAATCACTACTCGGGAAACATATTCACCTGAATGCCACCAGGGAGGCCTGACCTGGTGTCATTTACATTGGACACTTCAGTCTGGCCAACAACCTGTCTGTTCAGAAACAGAGCCTCTGGACACTTGCCTCCAGGTAAGCTATCCAGACAAAGGCACTGCAAAACTGGCAGTACCCCTCAGACCGGATCTATACACACCTATATAAGCTGAACAGTTAATTTTATCACATCAGCATGAGAAATGAAAGCTGCATGTCTAGAGATTGCATTTTGACCTGATGACCACACCAGTGTAAACATTAAAGAGATATTCAAAAACCTAATTAAAGATTGGGGAACTCAGCAGTCAGCAGTGGTGAGCGTCACTATTGACAATGGCACAAATATGAAGGCTGCATTTAAATCCCTCCTCCCATCGAACTGGCTCAGCTGCTTTGGACATAGTAGTTTAAATCTTGCACTTGGAAAGGCCCTGAAGATTGACCAATCGGATGCTGCTGTGAGTGCTTGCAGGAGTGTCGTCCAAGGATTTAACCACTCATGGAAGAGAAGGAGAGAGCTGGCGGAAAAGCAAGCAGAACTTAATCTTCCTCAACATACCTTGATCCGAGACGTTGTGACTAGACGGGGGTCTACATATGACGATTACTAGGTATGTTTGAATTTCTTGTGCATGGCAATATCCTGTTCATTAAATTATTCCGTCAGTGTCAACTCAGCATAGGCACAGGGTGCATAAAAACAATTGTAAATGTAAACAACAGATAAAGAAAGGCATGTTTTACTAACTCACTTGCCTTTTCTCACTCTCTCAGACACACACACACACACGTGCACACACACACACACATCTGCTGGATGCTTCTCAGCAAGCCTGTTGTTTAGATTAGTAACATTTTTCTAACTTAAGCCCTATTCGGACGGGATTAGTTTTACATGGGGAGGTGGAGGTAAAGTAATTTTACCTCAGGACGTCTGTAATATTACTGGCCAATTCGCACGGGATAAGACATCTCAGTAAAACTAGCAGAAGTGGGAGGGGTAACTCGCTTTACCCACCACTGTAACCTCCTTGTCGTCATGTGCGTATGACCAGTGGTTAAATTGGCTTTTGTAGGGAGGGGGAGCCCTTATTTATGGTGAATGGTCATCATTCAGAATCACGCCATTAAATGACTTGATGTGTTTTTACACCAAAGGGGCTCATTTTACAGAATTAATGTGTAAGTTAGGGTTGAGTAGTTATTCAAACAAAGAGAAAAACTTTACAATTCACTTACTTTATTATTATTTTTTACCTTTAATATTAACAGGCAGGCAACGGATTTCACCCTCAGAAAATGTATGATATTGAACATGTTTAAAAATATTGGCTGGCAAATATGTAAACAACTTTTAAGACAAGAACATTGTTGATTTAAGAGAATCAGGGCCAATTTCTTTGCCAGTTTGTTTTGTTTCATTGAATCACACTGACACGAGAGGTAATTACTTAACCCACTGTGAAACAACCCGAACAACACTTGAGGAACTTGTGTGCAGACATAACACTTTTCATAACACTAGTATACACTTTCAATACATCACATTTACTTATTCACATACAACAATTCATGCATTCATCAGCTTCCAAATAGGAGCAAAGGCAGGCTCCTCTGGTTTATGCTGCCTTTGTCTACAGGCAGCATGGTCTGCTGACCTCCTTGTCATCACCCACTTCCTAACAAAGTTAGTTGGGTTCCACAACTCTAGTGGTGGACCCACTAACTTTATGAACATCAAAGATGATACATTGACTATTTTCAGCTGATTTCTCAGTGGTGAAACAATAGTATTCATCGCTGAAAATCCCCTTTCACATTCATACGGTATGACGTTGCTTTCTGTTATCACATGAGCAAACACACAACATGGCGCCAACAAGTAAAAAGCGCGAAACTGGAGCAGGGAGGAAACGCCGAGTTTAATCTTGGTTTGGGGAGAACGTTGGTTTCAGAGGCATGAGACCATGGTGCATAATCACACTATTTGGGAACAGATTTATCGAGAGGTGTTGTGCCTCTAATAAGTGTTTTCAATCTTCTTTTTGCTTTAAATGGTGCAGTATGTGGAAAATACTGGAGGTTTGTCACAGAGTTGTCTCCAGTAGTCTATATAAGGGAGCTTCTGTCACTTTGATTGATTGTGACCTTTGACCTACCACGCCCCTTTGACCTTGACCACCCACATCATTCCCCTCCCCCACATTTGACCTCGACCACCCACGTCGCTGTCACCTTTGACCTTGTGTATCCTCCGGGGAGCGATATGACCTTTGAGGTCTCATGTTTGAAATAGCGATGTCAGGGTACGACCTCTAGGCCACCAATGTGAAGAATGATTGTATTGAACTTTGACACGACTATTTGAAGGAATGATTTCAGGGGGGACATCTGCCGGACACGTGAGGGGTTGGTGCATTCCATAGATGGGAACATTTTTTTCACAGAGGAGTTGAAAATTGTCATTATGGTACATCGGTTTTATAAAAGGAATGTATTTCTATTTAAATGTGATGAATAGAAACAGGCCATATACAATATTACATTGTATAATAACAATTATCATACTAAAATGCAACTGTAAAATGAACTTACATTTTCAGGGAGCAGGGCAAAAGTAGGGGTTTTACATTCATGTAATTACATTAATGTATGGATGTTTTACAAAATACCCTTTAAAGAAATATAAAATCCCTCTCTCTGGCTCTCTCTCTGTCTCTCCAAGAATGTCAGCAGCACCGGTGGGGTGTGAAATTTGACACAGTCACAGCAGCGGCAGGGCAGGAATCAGGCACAGTCTATGCTTTAACTTATTGTCCCCAGAGAAATGGTTGTTAGAGACATAATAAAATCCTATCTTGTATCCAACATCTGACGCCCCATACTGGGTGATTTCTGCTTAAACTCATCATAAACCATATTTTTTTATATATACCTCATTTATACAAATAGTCAACCAGATATTGATTAATATAACATCCGATGTCCTATGATTTTTAAATCCAGCATACAGGATCGTTTTTACTAAACAGAGAATGTTCCATTACTTTATAATGTTTTAGAGCTTATTCCTACAAAGATGCCATTTAAAAAAAGGACTAGTTGTTTTTGGTGTTAGTTTCTTGTGTTTGGCATCACCTCAAACATTATAGTTAGCTAGTGGGAAATATATATTACACATACAACAATATAAATACATTGAATGATTAATTTACAAAAGGAACTGCACTGTATAAAAACTGCACTCTCTCTTTCTCTCTCAAGCATCCCAGGGAACCGTGTGAAATTGTTTACCAAGCCAATTTCCAACGCCTGAGAAATAACACGTACAGGCCCATCTGTGTAAACACATTACAAAACAACTTCTGGTTAAAATTGTTTTACCAGGGTATTTGGAGGCTCGGTATGTGTTAAAAAGACAGTCCGGAATGACTTATATATATATAAAGTATTTGTTTAACGCAAGACAAGCTGTCTGGGTGTGAGAGTTCGACACATGGATTCATCACAATGTCATTCAATTGTTGATTTAAATGGAATGTCTACCGGTTTGGAGGCAATAGCCGTCGAATCACAAACAAACGTTGTTGTGCTACGACATTTGAGATCAGCTAATTGTAAACACAGATGATTTTGACACAGATCTAAAAACACATGGGGATTTTCGGCAGATGAAGCGTGGAGGTCTGGCTCCATCTTGTGGTCACAACTGAAAGGGATGTCCTGTGATAAATATATGCTTTAAATATAAAATATACTTGAAACTGTTAAATATATATATATATTTATATATCTGTAATATATTATAAAACACCGATATATGTTAAAATTTCCCCACTTTCATACTATAAACAATCTCGCCCGTATAGTTTAAAGTTTCTATTTATTTCAAACGCAATATATGATACACGTGTGAATATATCAATATATGATACACGTCGGACCCCGCAGTTAATAACCTATTAGTTTTAAAACCACAGTTTTCCATGATATAACTATATATATATATATATATATATATATATATATATATATATATATATTCTAAAATAGTCTGCATTACTATAATAATAACTGATTTCCCAGATGTAAGAATGTCACGCCCCCTGTAACATGCCCGCAGCATTTAAAAGAGCAGCCACAGCATAGACAATTACAACTTTTCCGAAAGCTTAGACTACATCGCTTTGTTCCAGTCTCCGGCTGAAGATGTCATTTCACCGTAAGTAATTATTTATTTTACCATATTGCTGATTGTTGAAAATAGTTTTAAAACTGTTGGTGATTGGTAAAGCGTTTCTAGTGTCTACTATGTCTTCATCATACTAAAGGTAAAAGAGCAGTGCTATTTTATTTGTTTGATAATATAACGTTTTGATTATAACAATACATTACTATTTGCGGTTTTATTATATTACATTTACCTTTTTTATCAGACGTTCTCAATTGTTTACACACAAATACTGGTACTTGAGACACAATGACCACAACATGTAACTCATTCACCAACCCCCTGAATCAATTCTGCTAAACTACAAGCACAGTTCCTGCTTTACACTCAAATTGCCGTTCTAAAACACACTTTTTTCAAAACACTACACACAATTCTCTGCTTTTGGCACAATTTTCATGCAGAAAATATCTTGTTTTCACAAGGAACACACTGCCATTCAAATATGCACACTGACTCATCACAAGGGCAAACACCCGTCACACAGTTTTACAATTAGCAATCAGAGCTTTAGCATAAAAGGGCAACAGGTGAGCTCTTTTGTTTTGGAGCAATGGATGCCAACATTGGAAACAGAGGCAGAGCCAGAGGAGTGAGAGTAAGAGGAGGAGGACGGGGAGGACGAGGAAGGCCAAGGACCGTAATCTCTGATGAGATCCGAGCCACTTTGTTTGATCATGTGGTCAACCATGGTCTAACAATGAGGGAGGCTGGGCAAAGAGTACAGCCACATTTGAGCAGGTACACTGTAGCATCCATCATCCGGACTTTTCGAAATGAGAATAGGTAAGAAATCTACTCTCACTAGAAAAATGCAGTACTGCATATCAATACAGTACTCAATGAGTACAGTAGTACAGTATTGCCTGTGGACCTGTGGACTGCACCTCAGCTCCCCCTACAGGTAGCAATGATGTTGAACGTCCATCGTGTGCCAACTCAGCTCTACCATCAGGTAATCTACACTCCGAACGATCGTCGAGTAGTAACGCAAATAGACAGCATGTCGGACAACCAGACATTGAAACGTTGATTCGACATGGTGGTTCCATAAACGGATATCACGTCTTACCAAGACCGCGTTTTAACAGCGTACAATTGACGAGAACCATGAACCTGAGAGAGATTAACTCTTCAGATTTGGCCGCGTATCACATTTTTCTACATGACGCTTTTAGCACAATATCGTCTTATGCTAGAGACATTGGTGGTGATGGCTGTGTAATTAATTTAACACTGTTGGCTCATAGTCTAAAATCACCCGTTAGCTCGGTCTTAACCCCCGGCAATAATTATGACATCAATATTTTTTCAACCAAATTGAGAATTTTACAGAGCGACGACCAGATTTTGTCAGACGAGGCGGTCGAAATTGACACTAGCGTGGCCATGAGCAGACGGGGAGGTGGTAAACGTCGTAAACTTATGACCAGGTGATTTAAAAAAAAAAAAGACAAGTTTATTTTGCCCAACAAATATATCAAATAAATTGTGCTTTTCTCTATGTCTTGCACATTTTCTTGAACCAGAACTATCCGATACTGCGCTAGAAACTAGAGCCGCTGACATCCACAACAAAGCCGGATTCTCAATCCAGCATGAGATCGGCCTTGGTGACATAGCAACATTTGAAAATCTATTAGACATCAAAATTGTTGTTTTTTTACAGAGCAAACGCTGGTATGATAGAAACATACAAAAATCACGACGATCCACATCCAAAAACGGTATGCCTCTATTTGCACGACAGTCATTACTTCATGATACGTAATCTGCCAGCATTCATCGGTACGGCCTATGTATGCGAATTCTGCTATAAAGGTTACACAAATCGTCGACACCACTATTGCAAGCATGTCTGCAACATTTGTCACGATACGGATTGTTACAGCTTTCCTAAAAGAACTGTACATTACCCCGATTGTCTGAGGTTTTGTAATTCGAGCTACTGCTTTGAAATGCATAAAAAAACACCCCATGGCCATGATAAACCGCCTTGCGATGCCGCGAAATACTGTAAACTATGTAATAGACGATACAATGTCATAGGTAATGGCGCTCGAGAGCAACACAAATGTGCACCCGTACGATGCGTCCATTGCCGCGAAGATCTACCGGAGGAGGGGTTACATCGTTGTTTCATAAATACTCACGTCCTGAAGGAGCTTACCGAGAATTATATATTCTACGATTTTGAAACTCGTTATGAAAACGGAAAACACGTCACTAATTTTGTATGCGCGATCACTTTTGACGGGGAGAAATTTACGGCTGCGGGTACCGACTGCATAGCAAACCTAATCACACATTTCAGACAACCCCGATTTAAAGGATTCTGTTTCATAGCGCACTACGCATCCAAATTTGATGCGTTTCTATTGCTTGAGTATTTTTGTAAAGCAGGGCTTACTCTCGAGGTCATAATGCAAGGATGTAAATTAATCTTCATGTATGACGATGCTTATGCCCAGAGATATATCGACAGCTATTCTTTCATCCCAATGGTTTTGTCTAAGATGCCTGTGGCGCTAAACTTAACTACTACTGACAAAGGGTACTTCCCGCATCATTTCAATAGGGTTGAAAATGAGACTTATATAGGTCCATACCCTGACAAAAAGTTCTACAACTATGAAAACATGAGTGATAAAGACCGTGTAAAGTTTGACGCATGGTCACTGTCTCAGGGAAAGTGTTTAGATTCTCTGATCAGCTGTACGAGTATGGCGTGAATGACGTTGTTTTATTACGCGAAGCATGCATGAAGTACAGAAAAGCGTTCATAGAATCCACAGAGCTCGACCCATTCAGCTTAAGCACTCTCCCCAGTTGTTGTATGGGTGTCTTCAAGACCCATTATCTCGATAGAGGTACGCTGGCTCTAACGCATAATAATGCGTACGTCCAGCAGAGCAAAACTTACTCTAACGTTTCGATCGAATGGCTCGAGTACTTGAAAAAGACTCAAAATGTGGACATTCATCACGCTGTAAACCACGGCGAAGTATCGATCGGTCGTTATTTTGTAGACGGTTACTACGAACAGGATGGCGTGAAATACGGTCTAGAATTTAATGGTTATTTGCACCACGGGCACGATTGCCGTTTTGAGCCATATCATACACACCCCATGTCAATTATCCCCTTCGGCGTTCTCAGGAGACGGTTTGAAGACAAAGTTGAAATTCTGCAAAACGCGTATGGTTTACGAATTGAGGTTCTTTGGGAGTGTGAATGGAACAGAATGAAACAGACCGACCCCTCTGTGATGGAGTTTATGAGCACTTATAAACAACCCGAGAGACTGAAGCTGCTGGAGGCCCTGTTTGGGGGACGCACTAATGCTTATAAACTCTATCACAAAACGGTCGAGGGTGAGAAAATAAACTATTTGGATTTTACCAGCTTATACCCATTCTGTCAAGCCAGAAAAACCTATCCGATCGGACACCCCGAAATAATTTTCACAGATTTTGATGTGATTGAAAATTATTATGGTCTTATCAAAGCGACGGTGTACCCCCCACGTAAATTACTGCACCCGGTTCTCCCTTACAGATGTGGTGGAAAACTCATGTTTCCGCTGTGTCAAACCTGTGTGCATGACCAAAACCAAACGACAAACTGTAGTCACACGGATGATGAGAGGGCTCTCTCTGGTTGCTGGGTCACTATTGAGCTTTTAAAAGCCCTCGAGAAGGGTTATGAGGTTGCGAGGATCGACGAAGTTTGGCATTTCCCGCAACGCTCAGATACACTGTTTGGCGATTATGTGAAGACTTTTTTACGTTTGAAACAACAAGCGTCTGGTTATCCGTCAAATGTCGTCATGGACTCCGACAAAGAGTCTTACATCCACGATTATTTTGAAAAAGAGGGTATCCGTCTCGACCCTGAAAAGATCGCCCACAACCCTGCTCAGAGGTCGATCAACAAATTATTGTTAAACAGTATTTATCTAGAACCTCCCTCTTGAAAGACCCTGAAGAATTCACAAGACTGGTTTTTGGCAACGATCTGGCGCTCTTCACATTCGTCTCAGACAACGTGGCTCTTGTCCAGTATCGCTCACCGAAAGGTGCTGTTTGCATGACTCGTGACATTAACGTGTTTGTAGGCGCATTTACAACTGCTCATGCTAGGTTAGAGTTGTACTAACTGATGGACCGACTCGGCGATCGATTATTATACTCGGACACGGACAGCTTAATATTCGTATCTAGGGCTGGAGACTGGGAACCCCCTCTGGGGGACCATTTGGGGGAACTGACGAGTGAAATAGACGATGGGGATTATATTACGAGTTTTGTTCTAGCGGCCCGAAATCTTACGGGTATCGCACAGCCAAAGGCAAAGCATGCATAAAGGCTAAGGGTATAACATTGAACGCCAAAAACTCCCTAGCTATCCGCTTAGACAGTCTTATTGGTCTGGTTGACAGCTATGTGACATCACGTGATGATACAAAATACCTCCTGGCTCACACTGAAAACATTGGGAGGGATAAAAAGAGTCTCACATTGCACAACAAGTCACTCGCTAAAACGTTTAAGGTGGTGTATAATAAGCGTAGACTTTTACCCGATTTCAACACTCTCCCTTATGGCTACTGATCTAATGGTTCACAGAGGTTCGCGGGAGGCCTCTGATTTTGATTTCAGACTTCGGTCCATCCAACTCTGGAAAGTCTTATTTTGTGAAACTTCTGTTGGAAAACAGTGTGAATTTGGTTTCCAAAAAAATTGAAACCATTGTTTTTTTTGTATGATTGTTGGCAACCCTTGAATGATGAATTACTTAAATTGTGTGCTATTAAATTTGTTGAAGGAATACCTCAGAGTCTGAATGATGATTATTTGCTACCCGTCAACAAAGTGAATCTTTTGATTGTTGACGATATGATGCAGCAAGCGTCTGGGAGCTCAAAAATTGAACGGGTATTCACGCAGTATGTACATAATCGTAATCTCAGTGTGATATATATCACGCAAAATGTATTTGTGCAAGGTAAATCCAGCAGGACCATTAGCTTAAATACAAATTACTTGATTCTGTTTAAAAACCCCCGGGATGCCAATCAAGTGGCTGTGCTAGGGCGTCAAATGTACCCAGGAAATGCAAAATACTTTATGGACTGCTATCGTGATGCTACGAGTCAACCTTTCGGGTATTTAATGATAGACTATAAAGTTAAAACCCCTGAACAATATCGGCTCAGAACAGGTCTACTTTCCGACCGCCAAGTGGTGTATCTCCAGAAAAGAAGAAGAACGTGATCAGCGTCATGTCGACCAGACTGTGTAAGCATCTCCCGCTGTTAAAACTGCTACATAAATCGACACCTAAACAACGACGTCTTATTTTACATTCGGCGTCCGACGAGCTCATTTTAACTTTGTGCGAAGTTGCACTTAGCATACTCTATGGAACGATTCCTATCAATCAACGGCAATACCAAAAGCTGAAAAGGAGGAAATCGGAAATTAAATTTGTCGCCAATAAAAAAATTGGCATATCAGCCAAGAAACGCGTCTTCAACCGAACTGGAGGCTTTCTTTTACCGCTCCTAAGTGTCGCAGTGCCGTTTATTTATAGCTTGATAACTTCAGGATGGAGGTGAGGATGGAGTATGCTGAGAAAATGTATTTAGTGCCGCAGCACCAGTTGGAAAATTTGAAAACTGGAAGCGGTCGGGAGAATATTCAGCAGATCGTAGAAAACGACCTAGACAAATCCATAAGAAATATTTTACTAAGGAACGATTTGGATCAACATGAAAAAGTCAAGCTCTACATAAACATCCTGAGCAGATTTTTAACAATCGTTAAACAAGGCGTTCGGGAGAACAGTGTTTTAACACTCTCTTTACCAAATCATGACCATGCTCATAAAGATGCGAGCATTCCTGATGACTCAAATGCACTACTGATGATGACTCAAATGTACAACTGAGAACTTCTTGGGTCCGCATGTTGTTTTCTTATTATTATTTATTGTACGACCACGCCTCCTTATACCCGGTGGTTTAGATAGTCTCTTACGGGCTATGACCATCAGGCCCGATCCGTCTTGAGATTTAGCGTTGTCGTTATACGATCTCGACAACGCGTTTGAGACAACGTCGGTTACTATATTTTTAGCAGCTGATTTTAGATGGGGTTTAGCGATGCTGAACCCTCTTTTTAGAAATGGTATAGCCATCCTAAACAGTCCTCTGAATAACCCTCCTAGGCCCACCCCATACATAACCCCGCCTCCCAAATATCCGGGTAGACCTCCACCAGCCTGGTTTCGGTAATAGTTAACATATTCAGCAGTATTTGTCTCACGAGGGTTAAAATAATAAGACATTTTTAGATAATAGAATGTTTCGACGGTTTAAAGTGAAGTTTTACAACGACTTTCCCGTAAGAAAATTGTATTTCATGGTTTCTATTGTCCTTCAGTTCTATAGCTATGTCTGTGATGAGCTCCTTGTTGATCGATGCGTAATGAGGTTTGTCGTATCTAACACTAACCATATCCTTGTTTTCACCCGTTATATGTACGCATCTCAAAAGGGGTACATACGAATCACCAACTGCTTGATAATGGATAATGTCTGTGTAAACGTAGAGCGTATAGAGACCTAAAACATTACTTTGATATCACGCTAGATGCTCTAACCAGAAAAGAAATTCACGGCATGTCTTTAAATCATGGTCTATGATATGGGTAACTGTTGTTTCAATAACGATATCTGCATCGAAGCCATCATCTTTTAACATTTTTGACTCGCAAAAATCCGTTACAAAGGCGCAGATACAGACGATATCGGCGAGTCGTAACTCAGATTCACACATTATATCGAGAACATCGCTTATTACAGAAAATGGGTCGGGGTTATTAAAACATTCGTCGTGCAATTTATACCATGTCACTGACATTCCTCTTATATTTTCCATTTGTTTCTTGAGATTTGTTGTACGGTTGTCTTCCGTATTGCTGACATCAACAGAATTGCATGCGTCGCTGATTACATCGGTCAACAATATTTTGAGTTGTCTTCTGTAATGTCCTTTAAAAAAACTTTCTATGAGTCTCTTTTGACTGCATGCTGCTCCCATGATGTTGCTGCTGCTGGTGACGGTTTCTTGATTACCAACCATTCGCAAGGGGGTTGCCTTTCCAGAGATCAACAGCGTCGTTGACAATTTCCTTGCGGGCCTTGTCCGCGAGCTTGGACCTGATTTCCTGTAATTTCGTAGAGATGAATGGCTCGTCTCTCAATTCATGTAGAATCGCACAGACGGTCCCCTGAATCTGGTTTGAGGTTTGAGAATCTGAGTTTAGCTCCAACCACAAATAAACACACCTGAACCAGCTAATCAAGGTCCTAGTAAGACACTGATTAGCTGGTTCAGGTGTGTTTAATTGGGGTTGGAGCTAAACTCTGCAGGACAGCGGCCCTCGAGGACAGAGTTTGGAGACCCCTGGTGTAGAGCATTGGCTATAATGGAACGGAGATCAGGTTTAAACAGTTTACGGGTCAGGTCGTCAAAGTGGGTATCGAAAAAGTATGCTGGTGGTTCAAACAGACACAAATGTTGTAGCTGACTAGGATGATTTGTAGCACAGCCCTCACAGATCTCCTTCAGCTTTCCGTCGATGAGATGCTGTAGCATCACAGCAAGCGTGCCTCTTATGATTTTGAATCCAATGTCCGTGAAGCAGCCGTCTGTACCGTCGAACCCGTTAGAGGGGTCAGCAGAATTGCACAATCCTGTTAGGAAACTCAGGTTGCGATATCCAAGCTCAGCACAGAATTTATCTAACCATCCAGTGGAGGGGGTGACGACGGTAGCCTCACCGCCCCAGTCGTTTTCAAATTTCGATTCGTCGTGGTTCGATGGTCCATGGGTGTCTGTCAGTATATGATCGGTAGCGTTGTCGTCGGAAGACCATCCGTACTTGCGGATGGGTACGTGTTCTGAAGCGTCGTCTTGAGACATTTTATACGAATGAAGTGCTGAGTGGGTCTGTCTACTTGCTTTTATGGGCGTAGTGAATGGGCGGGGACGGCAGATCGTACAAGTCGCTGCGTGGACATCTCTCAGGGTGGAACAGCTGAATTTTAATTTTGTTGTATCCCTGATGCATGTCGCACCACTTGAACATCCTGTTTATGGTTGAAAAAATACCATTCAACAAACCCGTATCACACCACTTGAACAGAAACCCCAGCTTGTACAACTTGTGTTCGTCTCGATGACCACCGCTGATGCGGTCAGGAAGCTCCTTCTTGTCTTTACAGCAGATAACGAAAACGTAATCGTCCTGATTCTTTTTAGAATGATTACCGACCAGGCGGTACCTGGTGTTCGGGACCACTCCTTCCCACTCGCCGATATACAATGGTTCACTCCCGCGATCATTCAGATCCCTCCAGACACGCTCGTAAAACAGTGTCCAGTCTTTCTCATGAAGCACGAGACAGGGATCCTCACCCTGTATAAATTCATTTGCACTGTCAGTCGTGTAGAGAGTGACCATTCGAGATGCTTTATGAAATATGTAACCGTATACTCGGTTACTAGACATCGAAAATTCGGTCTTCACAATCCCCGTATCTTCATGGAAAAACTTTGTCAGACTGACGTAACCTTGAGGTTTTCTCGGAGCCATACGCGGATTGTCAAACATTGCATCACTGCATTCTTTATTCTGGGTTTTAACAAATTTTAAAGATGCCATGTTCATGTAATTCACAACCCTTATCCATTTGCTGTTTGTCTGTGGCTATTTATACTGATTTATGCTGGAATGCACCAACCCCTCACGTGTCCGGCAGATGTCCCCCCGAAATCCTTCCTTCAAATAGCCATGTCAAAGTTCAATACAATCATTCTTCACTTTGGTGGCCTAGAGGTCGTACCCTGACATTGCTATTTCAAATATGAGACCTCAAAGGTCATATCGCTCCCCGGAGGATACACAAGGTCAAAGGTGACAGCGATGTGGGTGGTCGAGGTCAAACGTGGGGGAGGGGAACGATGTGGATGGTCAAGGTCAAAGGGGCGTGGTAGGTCAAAGGTCACAATCAATCAAAGTGACAGAAGCTCCCTTATATAGACTACTGTCCCCCCACCTACAACGCAACCGAGTGCTTCTTCAAGCACCTCCATGCTTGCAAAATGCGGCAAAAACTACTTTTAAACAGGAAATGACGGTGTTTTACCGTACATTTTTATAGCGGGTCTATTCGAACGGGATTAGTATTACCCGAGGTCATTTTTCCGGAACTTTTTACAGAAGGTAAAAGTCTCCGTGATCTTTACTGACATTGTCCGTAATGATTACCGAGATGGCACATTCGGACAGGACTAAAATCACAGAGAACCTCTGGTATACTTACTTTACCCCCACCTCCCCATGTAAAACAAATACCATCTGAATAGGGCTCTAGTCTAATATAATGTTTGAAGATTTGTTGAACAACATGCTGCAGTGACTGCAACTCTCATGGCTGACAGAAAAACCAGGCATCTTGTGCTCAGGGGGTCATACATCTCTACACTTGAGGACACATTTACTTTACAGAGAACCTTTACTGATTCCCTGGATGCAGAGACTTGCATCCCAATCTCATCCGTGAGGCCTGTCCTTCAGCATCTGACTGAATATATCCTGGCAGAAAAGGATGATGACAGCAGCCTGGTGAGGAGCATGAAACATACAATCTGCAAGAACTTGCAAGAGCGGTATGAGGATTTTGAGCTTTAAACATTTCTACACGTGAAACAAAAAGCTAATCAACACAATTATGATAGTATATGATTTGTGTGTAGTTTTATGTGATTTGCTGTATTTTCATATTAATAAAGGATGTTTACATAAAAAATGCTAAGCATTAGTGATTAGCTGCGTATAAAAGGATATACATAGGGTATTTCAACATTATATGACTAAAATCCACATTAGATAGTTATACCAAACACTCAATTGTGGTTTAAAGTGAGTTGAGTAAAAGTATAATATTAATCTTTTAAATTGTGTTATGTAGCTTAATGTTAACTGTAGCTCTAATGAACCTGTCATGCCAGGAACTATTCTCTTCCATAAATAACAAGTAATATGTAATAAGAATTCACATACAGTCCCAAGAATATGCTTTTTTGTTTGTTTTCTAGAAAGATTATGTGATAGTAGGTGAATTCATGTATAGTGGGATCAAAGTCGTGTAGATGGGCAAGCCATAATTCCAGAATAAAGGCTAATAATGACAGAATACAAACAACAGAATAACAGAATATGATAAAGTATAAAAGGATAATGAAGATTAGTTCTCATACACAGCAGAAGTGTGAAAGGTTTGACGAGTGAGAACAATAGAAAAGTGAATGGGGCACCAGACATAGACAATAGAGTGCAAGCAGGTGTTTACAGGGCAATACAATTTATTAGCATCTTATCAGCTTTCTCTAGAAACTCACATGACATGGTCTTAGGAAATGCTTCATGAAATTCATAGTTTTAGAGATAACATCCTCAGATTTGAAATTAAGTATGACCACACTTGTGGCTTCAGCTTTGTGTTTCTAAATTGCTACACAACAGCTACATCATATTTTTATACATTTAAAAAAATCTATATTTAGCCTGAAGTATGACCACACTTGTGGCTTCAGCGTTATTGTGTTTCTAAGTTTCTACACTAGATATATATTATATATATATACTATATTTCTACATTAGATATAGAAATATCCACAAGTGTTGGATTTATAAATATATGTTTATGTGTCTATTCAGAATTACTTATGAGCAACAACCTTTTTATTTCAGTTATGTCATTTATGCCCCACTTGCCAAAATGGGGGTTATGGGAGAAGGGGTTAATGAATGTGAATTTAGTGAATTGAAGACAGTGTTGATTTCCAGAGTATTATTTTTCTTTACCACAACGACCTGTAAATAAAACATATTTGCTTATTACATCTTATAACAATTGTATAATCATTCATACTTGTGCAGCTTATTTTACTAGTAATTACAAGACTCACGTTTATCATCGTTCACCTTCTGGGTCACCTGTTGAGGGGTTTGGGACCATCGCAGTGTCATATCTGTGAATCCTCTATCAGCAAGAGCAGATCCCAACTGCAAATAACATTCATTTTAAAATGATTACATCATTGGCCAGTTGCATAAAGGTTTGACCAGTGAGAACAATAGAAATTTGAATGGGGCAGTTCGCCACACCAGACATAGGCAATCATTTACAAAATGATTTATTAGCATCTTATCAGCCTTCTCTCTTAGGAAATGCTTAATAGAATTCATCATTTTAAAAGATAACATCCTCAGATTTGAAATTAAGTATGACCACACTTGTGGCTTCAGCTTTGTGTTTCTAAGTTTCTACATGACAGCCACATTTGTATAGATTTAAAATATATATTGTTAATATTTGTATTTTTGTTTGTATGTTTGAACCAAGCGGCAACCTCCCCCAGTCCCTCTTGAAGCCAATATGGAAGTGACTTAAGCCCTATTCGCATGGGATTAGTATTACCTGGTGACCTCTAGTAATTTGTAATAATTGTGGAGGTTGTCTGTTATCGTAATCCCGTGCAAATCTAAGCCATGTCTGTAATTTGTAAAGTAAAAATTCCCCCACAAATGACCTACCATATTTCGCCAAACACAGAGGTCCTGTGATAATATTAGTCCCGTGTGAATCGGCATCTCTGTGATTTGGCCAGGATTTGGAGGGTCGTATATAATTTTTTCAAGGTTTATGCATTTTTATCCATATTTCGCAAAGAATGAAGGCTGCATTCATAACGTGGACAGTTATGTGGTCATTTCTAAATCACACAAGGTCCCCAGATAATACTAATCCCATGCGAATAGGGCTTTAAACGGCAGTTCATGGACTGGCCACTAGAGACAGACTCCAGAAGGAGCAGAATCTCATTGAGCTCCATGTTAAAATGCCGGTAACACTTTAGAATAATGGTTATTAGTTAACATTAGTTAATGTATTAACTAACATGAACTAACCATGAGCAGTACATTTGTTACTGTATTTGTTCATCTTTGTTAACGTTACTTAATATAAATACAGCTGTTCATGGTTTGTTCATGTTAGTTCACAGTGCATTAACTAATGTTAACAAGATTTTAATAATGCATTAGTAAATGTTGAAATTAACATTAACAATGATTATTAAACGCTTTATGTTAGTCATTACAGCATCAGCGTCATTACAACGTCAGCTCCGCCCACATCCCACCGCTTTGCCCATTTTCTGTTAACCGGAAGTGACACGCTGCCAAGATGGCAATGGCCAGCTCGACCCTACTTTACACTTAAAAACTGCTCTGCAGAATCCTATGGGTGACGTCATGGACACTACGTCCATATTTTTTACAGTCTATGGTTTGAACTTATATACTGTATCTCCCTATTAATAACAGTCTGAGTGTTTCTGAGTCTTCATCTGTAAACTCTCACATGTTGGCTTTCTAAAATATATGTTGATGACTTGTGAACAGCAGTTATAACCTTTTTATTTTTGGTATGTCATTTATTCCCCACTTGCCAAAATGGGGGTAAAATACCAGTACCAGTACAGCTAGTATTTTACAGTAATAATGAAGGTTGAATATGTTTCTTTCTCTCACCTGTTTCAGAACATTTTCTCTTATTGAAGGGTCAGTCAAATCAATTCCGGAGTTAAACTGCATTTTTACAAATGACCTTTTTAAAGCGGGACCTAAACAAATATAAATTCATACACGTAAATATATGTATTAGTTGACTTTATGCTCATTAAAACTCCTCACTGTATGATATGATATAATAAAGTGTCAGACTTAGTCTAAAATTGTTCTCGCATGACAGTATCTATGTTTACAACAATCACACACAATGCAATTTACAGACACACAACTTTCACACATTATACATTATACTCCCTTAAACGTTACATTACACCTTTCACCTCTATACCACACAGATTACAACACCTTTGCTTCTTATACTCTTGATGTTTTTTTTTTTCTTCAACTCTAAGATAGCTTGATGCAAAAAAGTGCAAAAAAAGCCTGTGTGCTTCAGTCTCACTCTGTTGAATCTTGTAAACTTGTACCTCCGGTTTGATGGTAATAATACAAATTCATTATGCAGGACATGATTCGGGACAGAGACTATATTATTAACCAGCCTATGTTTATTTGATTATTCAGCTTTGTTTTTAGCATTAACAGACAGACTCGTATACCATCTGGAGTTGACATATTGCTGTATACTCATAATCACAGACAAAGAATAACAGAAGAATCTGCTTTCCTACTCCAAGCGACCTAAGACGACGAAGGGAGTGGATTCTCTGTTTTATTCTTTTACAGAGTGTATAAATATGATCTTTCCAAGATAACATATCATCTATCATCACTCCTAAATACTTGTATGTTTTAACCTGTCTGAATTTTTTTAATTATGAATTACAGGCATTATACACTCACCTAAAGGATTATTAGGAACACCATACTAATACTGTGTTTGACCCCCTTTGGCCTTCAGAACTGCCTTAATTCTATGTGGCATTGATTCAACAAGGAGCTGAAAGCATTCTTTAGAAATGTTGGCCCATATTGATAGGATAGCATCTTGCAGTTGATGGAGATTTGTGGGATGCACATCCAGGGCACGAAGCTCCCGTTCCACCACATCCCAAAGATGCTCTATTGGGTTGAGATCTGGGGACTGTGGGGGCCATTTTAGTACAGTGAACTCATTGTCATGTTCAAGAAACCAATTTGAAATGATTGGAGCTTTGTGACATGGGGCATTATCCTGCTGGAAGTAGCCATCAGAGGATGGGCACATGCTGGTCATAAAGGGATGGACATGGTCAGAAACAATGCTCAGGTAGGCCGTGGCATTTAAACAATGCCCAATTGGGACTAAGGGGCCTAAAGTGTGCCAAGAAAACATCCCCCACACCATTACACCACCACCACCAGCCTGCACAGTGGTAACAAGGCATGATGGAGCCTCTTTTTCCTATTTGTAGTGGAGATGAGTGGTACCCGGTGGGGTCTTCTGCTGTTGTAGCCCATCCGCCTCAAGGTTGTGCGTGTTGTGGCTTCACAAATGCTTTGCTGCATACCTCGGTTGTAACGATTGGTTATTTCAGTCAAAGTTGCTCTTCTATCAGCTTGAATCAGTCGGCCCATTCTCCTCTGACCTCTAGCATCAACAAGGCATTTTGGCCCACAGGACTGCCGCATACTGGATGTGTTTCCCTTTTCACACCATTCTTTTTAAACCCTAGAAATGGTTGTGCGTGAAAATCCCAGTAACTGAGCAGATTGTGAAATACTCAGACCGGCCCGTCTGGCAACAACAACCATGCCATGCTCAAAATCGCATTTTTTTCCCATTCTGACATTCAGTTTGGAGTTCAGGAGATTGTCTTGACCAGGACCACACCCCTAAATGCATTGAAGCAACTGCCATGTGATTGGTTGATTAGATAATTGCATTAATGAGAAATTGAACAGGTGTTCCTAATAATCCTTTAGGTGAGTGTATGAGTACCAGATGTAGACCCAAATATAATATCCTCTTCTTTACTCGTGCAAGAATAATGATCTTGTCATTAATACAAAAAAGACTGTACAAGTCATTCAAGACATTAACACAATGTCATCAGAATATTTTAAAATATATTGATTTGACAAGTTAGTTCGACAGTCATCTGTGTACAAGATGAAAAGTATAGCAGAACTGTCGCAACCGTGGGGTACTCCAACATTTGTTGTGATGTTGATGATCTCACTTGGTGAGAAATTAGATATACCAACGAATCAAATAGGGATTTACATCCAACTGCACAAGTTTTGACATCAAAATGCTGAAGTATAAATCTTTCTAAGCATTTCCCAATTACTGAAGTAAGGGCTACTGGTCTAAATCCGTTTAGGTAACGGTTTTATGTATGTAGTCTTCCATAACTCAGGAATGGTATATGTATCAACTGTAATGACCTTCCCCTTTAATTTGCTTCGCTTTGCGCTACCACTAGAGGGAGCACTAACGTGTATAAGTAAACAGGAAACTAAGCAATGGCAGTGCACGTTTGTTCTCGAGCTAACATCAACTCGGGGAAAATGGTTCAAACTTTTGTGTCCCTTTGGCAAGCAGAGCGAGGTATGTTAAGTTTTGTTTCATGTATTTCTTTGGTAAGATTTGATTAATTTGAACAAATGTTAAATGTGTAGTGGATGTTGGTTAAGTTTGTTTATGAATTTTTACTTTAAATATGTTTGTTTCTTTTGTTATTTTGTTTTCTTGTAGTTTTACGGTGCCATGTGCTGTGATGCTATTGTTATGGTGCAAAGAGAGAGAATTTGCAACAAAGAATTGAGACCATGAACACTTCAGCAATGAAGTTTATTGCATCTGAGTAAAAATAAAACAAGAGCACCCGTCAGAAACTCTCTGCCTCATTCTTCGACGCCAAAGGGCCGCTACAGAACTGAAGCCTGAAATACGGATTGCCACACTCCGTATTCATTTGCGAAAAGACCTTCAACTACATCTATCTGGACCAACAGCTTTTTTCTTATTTATAGACTGAAACATTTTCCTAACATCCTCAACCTCAATAACAATTCTCTCCAATGATGATAGAGCACCAGTGTCTATTATTTCATTGCATTTAGCATATTTACCTATTGATTCCAAAACCAAATTCGTTATCAATTACAATAGATTTGCAGATGATGATGACAATCCAGTCATTGTTTTCATGATATCTCAAACCTTCTTTGTATTATTAGTCTTAAAGGCTTCCTGTAATGACTCCTATGAACTTATTTTGCTTCCTTCCAATTTAAGATTAGTTCACTTTAAAATGAAAATTACCCCATGATTTACTCGCCTTCAAGCCATCTTGGTGTATATGACTTTCTTCCTTCTGTTGAACACAGTTGGAGTTATATTTTTAAATATCCTGGCTCTTCCAAGCTTTATAAACGGCAATGCCGGGGTCCATTGAGTTTGAAGCTTAAAAAAGGACACATATCCCAAATAAACACACTCCACATGGCTCCAGAGGTTAATAAAGTAATATACACCTAGGATGGCTTGAAGGCGAGTAAATCATGGGGTAATTTTCATTTTAAATTGAACTACTACTTTAACTCTCTTTCTATTTAAGGACCCTTGTATCCTTATTCTTAAATGGTACTTTCCTCAAATGTATAACTTCTTTGATACCTTGATTTACAAAGGTATATTGCTGACAAAAATATTTACCTTCTCCATAAACCTCCACCTCACAGAGAGAGAGTATCTTCATGTTTCCAGGAATGATCAGATTCACATAACGTCCCTCCATCTCACCACATGGGTAGCTGTAGGACGCGCCTGCTGGAATAGCAGGAATAACAGCACATCTACAGACAGAGAGAGAAACAGATGAAGGAGATAGAGTGGTGAATCTTCACATTTCTCATGTTCTTCCCCGAGGGTCTCACATGGGATTGTTGTTGCCGTTGTTCTCCAAAGAGTTTCCGATGCGAATCTCCGCTCCGTTTATTTGTTCTGCGCAGCATTGTTTTATGTTAGTGACAACCACTTTAGTAACTCTGTAAATATGTCGCAGATCCAGCCTCCACCACGGGTTAGTCGCACTAGGGGTTGCGGAGCATCCTGTATTCGCCTGCTGGAGACCTCGATTACCATCAATGGCCTTTTCAGCAAACCAGTTCCCAGATGTTGACGACTGTGTAGCAGCTCCATCTACTGCCAGATTTCCTGGGAAATGAATAAAGTTCTGACATGTCTTGACAGAAAGTTTGAACATGCATTTGTGTGAATGAAATTTGAGAGCTACAGGATTATTGAGGCGAATTGTGTCATTTCTAGGGCTGCCCTCCTAATAGTCGACTAACGGTTAGTCTACTATTAGGAGGGCAGCCCTAGAAATTACACAATTCCTAGAAGAGTCTTGGTCGACCAAAATTGTATTAGTCGGTTAGTTGCAGAAAAAACAAACTCCACAGAGAAGAGAAAAAAAAAGAAAAACAAGATTGTTACCGGCAGGAAATCCAAACATTCATCGACCTCAAATATAGCTTATCACTTGAAACATATAAGAAGCAAGTCTGCTCGCTCTAATGTTAACCTAGATAAATGTGCGCTATTATTAGGCGCATATCCAGGTGTTTGCGCGTAGAGTGCGCCGGCACGATCACTTGCATTTTATTTAAAATAATTTCTGTAAACTCACAATAACAACAAAGCGTTGTGCTTTTGTAAAATAAAGAAATCAAACAGGATGCGCTTTCTGCCGTCATGGTCTTTTAGCACAGACACACCCAATTCAGGTCTTGCAATCTGTACAATCTGAGTTGATAAATTGAATCAGGTGTGTTAGGTGAGGGAGACGTGCAAAACGTGCAGTGGTGAGTGGTCCCCAGGACAGGTTGAGAACCACTGTTTTAGCATTTAACATAAATTAACCGAAACTCAGCGCATTACACTTGCCTCACAGACATGAGAGATATATCTATAGAAAGCTTGACATGTCTACTTTTAAATCAACAAATTCAAGCGGAAAACAAATATTCTCAGATTATGTAATCCGTATGAAACCTACATATAGGCTCGTCCACTATCTCTGCCGCCGAAAAAAAGATTATCAATAAATTATTAAAATGTTTAGACAGTCTCCTTCTGTTTTTTTCAATGACTTCTAGTCACCTAGAAAAATCTTTAGTCGTTGGCAGCCCTTTTAATTTCTGCATCAACTTTTTTTTAACATCCTATGTTAACATTTTCACCACTTCCTGTTGTTAGAATTAAGCAAACACAGACTTTCCTCACAGCAGGGACACATGCATACATCTCAATAATATGACTGTAAGATGCCAATAAAGCTTTAACATTGTTGTACTGGTTTGGAAGGATATGAATAAAATGAGACAATTTTCAGTACCAATTTTGTATGGCATTGATATATTGAAAAATGCTCTACAACAAGGAATTACCTCCCAAATACCTGTAGACTTCAACCTCACAAAGAGCAAGAATTTTATCATATCCAGGAATATGGATAATCACGTAACGTCCCTCCATCGCACCGCATGAGAAGTTGGCCGTGGCTCCAGAAGGAATAGTAGAAATTACATCACATCTACAGAAAGAAAGATTCTGTAATTGGTTTCTGTTCATTCTCAGCAGTAGCCAAAGATAAAGGTCAAAGAAAGCCTCACATGGGGTTGCTGTAAACGTCTATAGAGTTCCCGACACGAATCACTGCCCCGTTTATCCTGTCATAGTAGGTGGTCACTCTGTTAGTGATGGTCACTCTGTTCACTCGGTATACTTTCATCAGATCCACTCTCCACCACGGGTCGCCCTGTATGCCAGTGTGGGAACAGACATCACGTACACCATCGACTGCTTGTTCGGAATTCCAGGTCTTGTACGTGGTCGGCTGGACGGTTGTTTTCATTAATGCAAGGTTCTCTGGAAGAAGGCCGGACAGTTTACATTGGTTAACTGCTCTCATCCAATCCCCTGCTCCACTCGCATCTCCACCCGACCGCACCCCACCCCGCCCCCTCCTGCGACATGAAATTTCGCGGGCAAGTAGGCACTAGGCAGCATCAACTCAGCAATGGAGAAAAACCAACAAACAGACAGCAGCAAGCGGCCCCTGCTCGCCCCAACAGTCAAGGTTGGAATAAAGAGAAAGTCAATTGAGGAAAGAGCAGAGATAAAAAAAATAAATGTGAAGAACGCCAGACTCAAAGCCGAATCAATATAGGGTCCACCATTGCCCGTTGGAGGAAGCTTCAGAGAAACCTTTGGACTTAAAACCGTTGAGCAGGTAAACATTTATTTATACTTTTATGGTGTGGTGTATTACATGAATAGCTTTTTATCAGTCTGACAACATGATCATGCTGCCGGTCGGCATTAGAATGTTAGCCGTTTAGTATCGCCTATCACGGGTCAAAGTAATTATATTTCTTGACGTGCTGGACTATTTCAATAGGCCTAACGTTAGCGGTTTTCTGTTCGAGCCGATAGAACATTGCATGTGTTGCTAATCTTGCGTGGGCATGAACTCAAATCGCACATGGTACATCTCTGTTCCGATGTTTACTCCTGCTTGACTGAGTGACGTTGTTCAGGTCGTTTCCCGGTGGGAGGGATCAGGTAACACAGAGGGGAGGGGTGTGCGTGTGGAGGGGCGGGATGAGTTTTTTTAAAAATTCAGGCTTTCTCGACTGATTTTCAACATCGTAGACTACAGCTTTAAATGAAATGTCTTAGTGTTTTTTTTCCATTATCCTTAAACCATAAAAAAATGAAATAGCACTTCAACTATTGAGTTATGTTTAAGATAACCAAAACTTAAAAGGGACCTATTATGCAAAATTCATAGGCCCCACCCTATTTGCTGAGACACAGCCCTGAGTGAGTCCATGGTCTAAATATTCCACGGCCAACTTTTAGTGTTATTACAACAAAGTGGAAACAATTGTAAACAAGCGCAACTCAGCCACAAAGTGGTAAGCCACATAAAAATAAAAAAAATCCACATAAAAAAAAGTTTCCATAGCCGAGCAGCTCATCCAAGCCTTACATCACCAAGTTCAATGCAAAGCGTGGGATGCAGTGGGGTAAAGCACGACTTAAAGTTAATGTGCATGTAAAGCAGGCGTCCCAAAACTTTTGGCAATATAGTGTACATAAATACATACATAGATTAATCAATTAACCATTCAGAATGTGTGAATTGCATTCTACATGTTGTCACTTCTCTCCATCAATCAGTACGTTTACATGGACAACAATACTCCGATATTAATCTGATTAAGACCATACTCTGATTAAGAAACTACAATGTAAACAGTGATTTCGAATTACCTTAATCCGGTAAAAGCCATACTCAAATTAAACAAAAATCGAATTAAGACATGTGGAGTATGCCTATTTTAGTCGCATTATCGAAGTGCATTGTAGACATGTGCACAGCTTAATCTAACTATTAACGTTGTGTAGGAGTTTTCACTGCATTTTGTGACAGGACACACACACACACACACCTGGTAAGTGCAGAGGGGAGGGCTTTTGGAGCTCGCTCGAGCCACTGCCCTTTTTAAAAATGTATCAAAAGTGCCCCTCTCAACAATCATCAATAATATTGTGACAAATAAAACAGAATTTGAATTATAATTAATATAACAGCGCGTACAAAACAGTAACAAAACGCTCAAATTCCCGTTTATCTTTTATGTATCTGTCAGTCTGAAATGTCGTTGCCATGACGTGTTGTTATGGTGCGTGTCTTGCTTGACGCTCACCTGGTCCCGTGTTCCTGTGACGTCTCCGACAAGCTCTCCAATCTGGCCGGTGCCCGTGGCATAAAAGTGGAGAGAAGACGCTACTCGAGAGACCCAATACGCGTGAAATGTTGTTTTGGGGTGACTGCCCGTGTGTAATGATTTAGTAAGGTTTTACCTTTGTTTTGGTACTATATGTACGAGGTTGGAGAAAGGGACAGGTAAGAATGTTGCGCGATATACATTGTGCACATGTAGGATTTACTCTGTATCAGACACACTAGGTTAGGGGCGAGTTCCACTCGTTGTATTTCTGTGTTTGGGTAGCTAGTATAGGTCAGGTAGGCGTCTGAGACGTGAAGATGTTATTTTTGTCATATTTTCTTTTGATAGTTAGGTTAGAGACTGGGCCATAAGTTAGTATTGTGTTTTGTTTTGTTTTGTTTATTTGGACGCCGCCCACGTTCCTTCTCCAATTCTCTCACTTTGTCTTTTTGTGAATTTTGGTTGCCAGTTGTTGAATCGAAATTGTGGCTTGTTTCAGTTTGTGCATATTTCTATTATTATTATTGTTAGTATTATTACAGTTATTGTTATGGTTATCATTACTATTATTATTCACTTGTTTTCATTTGTAAATAAACTCTTGGCAAATTCATTCGGTGTTGTCACTGTGCCTTTAGGTCGCAACTGGTTTTGTTATATGCCTGCAGATGTGGAATTCTCTTCCGTTAATGGAAGAGATCTATTTGACCATCTTAGGGGTCGTAACACAGAGTATTGTCTTATTCAGAATAAGGTCAATAATTAGATTACTGCTGTCCATGTAAACGTAGTCATTGTCCCGACTCTGCTGGCCTATTCTTGAAACGGGGCCGTGAGCACCAGCTCATTTGCACTTAAGAGTAACACACACACGTTCATACCTGTGTATACGATGCAAACAATGAATTATGTTTATTTACATGTGTGGGTTATAAGTATGCTTCCACAAAAAATAAATGAAATTAAATCTCACAAGGGAGAACGACCCAGGAATCTATTAAAATGCTTCACACTTCCAAAGCAAATCTACGCCATTGATATGATATTATTATATATTGAATATAAATAAGTAAGTGACATGTAAAGGCCAATTATGGTAACCCATACTCGGATGGGTTAAATTCAGAGGACAAATTCCAAAGTTAGTGAGTAGGGAACACACACACTGCAAACACAACAACCGGAGCACTGGGCAGCCATTTTGCTGGAGCACCAGGGGAGGGCTCAGTTGTGTCATCGGGTTACCAGCCTGACCATTAGGCCACGACTGCCCCTTACGCTCTACAACAATGAATTACCTTCAAAATAACCGTAGACTTCAACCTCACAAAGAGTAAGAATCTTCTGATCTCCAGGAATGATCAGATTCACATAACGTCCCAACATCTCACCACATGAGTAGTTGTAGGACTCTCCAGCTGGAATAGCAGGAATAACAGCACATCTACAGACAGAGAGAGAAACAGATGAAGGAGATAAAGATACTGTCGTATATTCACATTCACATTAGTGTTTGAAGTCTCATGTTCTTTCAACATTAAGAGTCTCACATGGGATTGTTGTTGCTGTTGTTCTCCAAAGAGTTTCCGATGTGAATCTCCGCTCCGTTTATTCGCTCTGCACAGCAGTCTAGTCTGTTAGTGACGACCACTTTACTAACTCGGTACACATCATGCAGATCCAGCCTCCACCAGGGGTTAGTCTCATCAAGGGTTGAGGAGCATCCTGTATTCACCTGCTGGACACCTCGATTACTGTCAATGGCCTTTTCAGCAAACCAGTCCCCAGATATTGACGACTGTGTAGCAGCTCCATCTACTGCCAGATTTCCTGGGAAATTAATGAAAAAATCTGTTGTGATCTTTAGTTTTTTTGCAAAACACTGCAGACAACTGACAACTCTTTTCCACTCTCTGACTTTTCCAAAAAATCTCAATTAATCCACCCACTATTTTTTAATCCCCATAATACCTCAACAGTCTCATAGAACAAGCCCTTTTCATTTTCTGATCAATGTCACGTCACATTGCTTCGGCCCCGCCCATGACTACTGACTGTATTAGCATAGTTTCCGCCATGAGCGAGTCGTATACTGTCCTCCATTTTCACCTTGCCGGAGCTGTAGAGACAAGAATGCCTCGTAAGCAACTCGGGTGTTTTGTTGTTGGTTTTAGGAGTGAAAATAACAGTCTTAATTTACTCCCAACTTCATAACCACTGAAGATGCAGTGGATACATGAGGGAGTCACTTCAACCAATGAGGTTTATTCTCGTGTTACGCATCACGTTTGAGCTTCAGATAGAACCAATGAGGTTTATTCTCGTGTTACGCATCACGTTTGATCTTCAGCAAGAACCAATGAGGTTCATTCTCATGTTACGCATCACATTTGAGCTTCAGCGAGAACCAATGAGGTTCATTCTCGTGTTACACAGCACGTTTGATCTTCAGCAAGAACCAATGAGGTTCATTCTCATGTTACGCATCACGTTTGAGCTTCAGCAAGAACCAATGAGGTTCATTCTCATGTTACGCATCACGTTTGAGCTTCAGCAAGAACCAATGAGGTTCATTCTCATGTTACGCATCACGTTTGAGCTTCAGCAAGAACCAATGAGGTTCATTCTCGTGTTACGCATCACGTTTGAGCTTCAGCAAGAACCAATGAGGTTCATTCTCGTGTTACGCATCACGTTTGAGCTTCAGTGAGAACCAATGAGGTTCATTCTCGTGTTACGCAGCACGTTTGACCTTCAGCGAGAACCAATGAGGTTCATTCTCGTGTTACACAGCACGTTTGATCTTCAGCAAGAACCAATGAGGTTCATTCTCGTGTTACGCATCACGTTTGACCTTCAGCGAGAACCAATGAAGTTCATTCTCGTGTTACGCATCACGTTTGACCTTCAGCAAGAACCAATGAGGTTCATTCTCGTGTTACGCATCACGTTTAATCTTCAGCAAGAACCAATGAGGTTCATTCTCGTGTTACGCATCACGTTTAATCTTCAGCAAGAACCAATGAGGTTCATTCTCGTGTTACGCATCACGTTTGACCTTCAGCGAGAACCAATGAGGTTCATTCTCATGTTACGCATCACGTTTGAGCTTCAGCAAGAACCAATGAGGTTCATTCTCGTGTTACGCAGCACGTTTGAGCTTCAGCAAGAATCAATGAGGTTCATTCTCATGTTACGCATCACGTTTGAGCTTCAGCAAGAACCAATGAGGTTCATTCTCGTGTTACGCAGCACGTTTGAGCTTCAGCAAGAACCAATGAGGTTCATTCTCATGTTACGCATCACGTTTGAGCTTCAGCAAGAACCAATGAGGTTCATTCTCATGTTACGCATCACGTTTGAGCTTCAGCAAGAACCAATGAGGTTCATTCTCATGTTACGCATCACGTTTGAGCTTCAGCAAGAACCAATGAGGTTCATTCTCATGTTACGCATCACGTTTGAGCTTCAGCAAAAACCAATGAGGTTCATTCTCATGTTACACAGCACGTTTGAGCTTCAGCAAGAACCAATGAGGTTCATTCTCATGTTACACAGCACGTTTGATCTTCAGCAAGAACCAATGAGGTTCATTCTCATGTTACGCATCACGTTTGATCTTCAGCAAGAACCAATGAGGTTCATTCTCATGTTACGCATCACGTTTGAGCTTCAGCAAGAACCAATGAGGTTCATTCTCATGTTACGCATCACGTTTGAGCTTCAGCAAGAACCAATGAGGTTCATTCTCATGTTACGCATCACGTTTGAGCTTCAGCAAGAACCAATGAGGTTCATTCTCGTGTTACACAGCACGTTTGATCTTCAGCAAGAACCAATGAGGTTCATTCTCATGTTACGCATCACGTTTGAGCTTCAGATAGAACCAATGAGGTTTATTCTCGTGTTACGCATCACGTTTGATCTTCAGCAAGAACCAATGAGGTTCATTCTCATGTTACGCATCACATTTGAGCTTCAGCGAGAACCAATGAGGTTCATTCTCGTGTTACACAGCACGTTTGATCTTCAGCAAGAACCAATGAGGTTCATTCTCATGTTACGCATCACGTTTGAGCTTCAGCAAGAACCAATGAGGTTCATTCTCATGTTACGCATCACGTTTGAGCTTCAGCAAGAACCAATGAGGTTCATTCTCATGTTACGCATCACGTTTGAGCTTCAGCAAGAACCAATGAGGTTCATTCTCGTGTTACGCATCACGTTTGAGCTTCAGCAAGAACCAATGAGGTTCATTCTCGTGTTACGCATCACGTTTGAGCTTCAGTGAGAACCAATGAGGTTCATTCTCGTGTTACGCAGCACGTTTGACCTTCAGCGAGAACCAATGAGGTTCATTCTCGTGTTACACAGCACGTTTGATCTTCAGCAAGAACCAATGAGGTTCATTCTCGTGTTACGCATCACGTTTGACCTTCAGCGAGAACCAATGAAGTTCATTCTCGTGTTACGCATCACGTTTGACCTTCAGCAAGAACCAATGAGGTTCATTCTCGTGTTACGCATCACGTTTAATCTTCAGCAAGAACCAATGAGGTTCATTCTCGTGTTACGCATCACGTTTAATCTTCAGCAAGAACCAATGAGGTTCATTCTCGTGTTACGCATCACGTTTGACCTTCAGCAAGAACCAATGAGGTTCATTCTCATGTTACGCATCACGTTTGAGCTTCAGCAAGAACCAATGAGGTTCATTCTCGTGTTACGCAGCACGTTTGAGCTTCAGCAAGAACCAATGAGGTTCATTCTCATGTTACGCATCACGTTTGAGCTTCAGCAAGAACCAATGAGGTTCATTCTCATGTTACGCATCACGTTTGAGCTTCAGCAAGAACCAATGAGGTTCATTCTCATGTTACGCATCACGTTTGAGCTTCAGCAAGAACCAATGAGGTTCATTCTCATGTTACGCATCACGTTTGAGCTTCAGCAAAAACCAATGAGGTTCATTCTCATGTTACACAGCACGTTTGAGCTTCAGCAAGAACCAATGAGGTTCATTCTCATGTTACACAGCACGTTTGATCTTCAGCAAGAACCAATGAGGTTCATTCTCATGTTACGCATCACGTTTGATCTTCAGCAAGAACCAATGAGGTTCATTCTCATGTTACGCATCACGTTTGAGCTTCAGCAAGAACCAATGAGGTTCATTCTCATGTTACGCATCACGTTTGAGCTTCAGCAAGAACCAATGAGGTTCATTCTCATGTTACGCATCACGTTTGAGCTTCAGCAAGAACCAATGAGGTTCATTCTCATGTTACGCATCACGTTTGAGCTTCAGCAAGAACCAATGAGGTTCATTCTCATGTTACGCATCACGTTTGAGCTTCAGCAAGAACCAATGAGGTTCATTCTCATGTTACGCATCACGTTTGAGCTTCAGCAAGAACCAATGAGGTTCATTCTCATGTTACGCATCACGTTTGATCTTCAGCAAGAACCAATGAGGTTCATTCTCATGTTACACAGCACGTTTGAGCTTCAGCAAGAACCAATGAGGTTCATTCTCATGTTACGCAGCACGTTTGATCTTCAGCAAGAACCAATGAGGTTCATTCTCATGTTACGCATCACGTTTGAGCTTCAGCAAGAACCAATGAGGTTCATTCTCATGTTACGCATCACGTTTGAGCTTCAGCAAGAACCAATGAGGTTCATTCTCATGTTACGCATCACGTTTGAGCTTCAGCAAGAACCAATGAGGTTCATTCTCATGTTACGCATCACGTTTGAGCTTCAGCAAGAACCAATGAGGTTCATTCTCATGTTACGCATCACGTTTGAGCTTCAGCAAGAACCAATGAGGTTCATTCTCGTGTTACGCAGCACGTTTGATCTTCAGCAAGAACCAATGAGGTTCATTCTCATGTTACGCATCACGTTTGATCTTCAGCAAGAACCAATGAGGTTCATTCTCATGTTACGCATCACGTTTGAGCTTCAGCAAGAACCAATGAGGTTCATTCTCATGTTACGCATCACGTTTGAGCTTCAGCAAGAACCAATGAGGTTCATTCTCATGTTACACAGCACGTTTGAGCTTCAGCAAGAACCAATGAGGTTCATTCTCGTGTTACGCAGCACGTTTGACCTTCAGCGAGAACCAATGAGGTTCATTCTCGTGTTACGCAGCACGTTTGATCTTCAGCAAGAACCAATGAGGTTCATTCTCATGTTACGCATCACGTTTGAGCTTCAGCAAGAACCAATGAGGTTCATTCTCGTGTTACGCATCACGTTTGAGCTTCAGTGAGAACCAATGAGGTTCATTCTCGTGTTACGCAGCACATTTGACCTTCAGCGAGAACCAATGAGGTTCATTCTCGTGTTACACAGCACGTTTGATCTTCAGCAAGAACCAATGAGGTTCATTCTCGTGTTACGCATCACGTTTGACCTTCAGCGAGAACCAATGAAGTTCATTCTCGTGTTACGCATCACGTTTGACCTTCAGCAAGAACCAATGAGGTTCATTCTCGTGTTACGCAGCACGTTTAATCTTCAGCAAGAACCAATGAGGTTCATTCTCGTGTTACGCATCACGTTTGACCTTCAGCGAGAACCAATGAGGTTCATTCTCGTGTTACGCAGCACGTTTGACCTTCAGCGAGAACCAATGAGGTTCATTCTCGTGTTACGCATCACGTTTGACCTTCAGCGAGAACCAATGAAGTTCATTCTCATGTTACGCATCACGTTTAATCTTCAGCAAGAACCAATGAGGTTCATTCTCGTGTTACGCATCACGTTTAATCTTCAGCAAGAACCAATGAGGTTCATTCTCGTGTTACGCATCACGTTTGACCTTCAGCGAGAACCAATGAGGTTCATTCTCGTGTTACGCAGCACGTTTGACCTTCAGCGAGAACCAATGAGGTTCATTCTCGTGTTACGCAGCACGTTTGATCTTCAGCAAGAACCAATGAGGTTCATTCTCATGTTACGCATCACGTTTGAGCTTCAGCAAGAACCAATGAGGTTCATTCTCGTGTTACGCATCACGTTTGAGCTTCAGTGAGAACCAATGAGGTTCATTCTCGTGTTACGCAGCACATTTGACCTTCAGCGAGAACCAATGAGGTTCATTCTCGTGTTACGCAGCACGTTTGATCTTCAGCAAGAACCAATGAGGTTCATTCTCATGTTACGCATCACGTTTGAGCTTCAGCAAGAACCAATGAGGTTCATTCTCGTGTTACGCAGCACATTTGACCTTCAGCGAGAACCAATGAGGTTCATTCTCGTGTTACGCAGCACGTTTGATCTTCAGCAAGAACCAATGAGGTTCATTCTCGTGTTACGCATCACGTTTGAGCTTCAGCAAGAGCCAATGAGGTTCATTCTCGTGTTACGCATCACGTTTGACCTTCAGCGAGAACCAATGAGGTTCATTCTCGTGTTACGCAGCACGTTTGATCTTCAGCAAGAACCAATGAGGTTCATTCTCATGTTACGCATCACGTTTGACCTTCAGCGAGAACCAATGAGGTTCATTCTCGTGTTACGCAGCACATTTGACCTTCAGCGAGAACCAATGAGGTTCATTCTAGTGTTACGCAGCACATTTGATCTTCAGCAAGAACCAATGAGGTTCATTCTCGTGTTACGCATCACGTTTGACCTTCAGCGAGAACCAATGAGGTTCATTCTCGTGTTACGCAGCACGTTTGATCTTCAGCAAGAACCAATGAGGTTCATTCTCATGTTACGCATCACGTTTGAGCTTCAGCAAGAACCAATGAGGTTCATTCTCGTGTTACGCATCACGTTTGAGCTTCAGTGAGAACCAATGAGGTTCATTCTCGTGTTACACAGCACGTTTGATCTTCAGCGAGAACCAATGAGGTTCATTCTCATGTTACGCATCACGTTTGATCTTCAGCAAGAACCAATGAGGTTCAATCTCGTGTTACACAGCACGTTTGATCTTCAGCAAGAACCAATGAGGTTCATTCTCATGTTACGCATCACGTTTGAGCTTCAGCAAGAACCAATGAGGTTCATTCTCATGTTACGCAGCACGTTTGAGCTTCAACAGAACCAATGAGGTTCATTCTCGTGTTACGCAGCACATTTGACCTTCAGCGAGAACCAATGAGGTTCATTCTCGTGTTACGCAGCACGTTTGATCTTCAGCGAGAACCAATGAGGTTCATTCTCATGTTACGCATCACGTTTGATCTTCAGCAAGAACCAATGAGGTTCAATCTCGTGTTACACAGCACGTTTGATCTTCAGCAAGAACCAATGAGGTTCATTCTCATGTTACGCATCACGTTTGAGCTTCAGCAAGAACCAATGAGGTTCATTCTCATGTTACGCATCACGTTTGAGCTTCAGCAAGAACCAATGAGGTTCATTCTCATGTTACGCAGCACGTTTGAGCTTCAACAGAACCAATGAAGTTCATTCTCGTGTTACGCAGCACATTTGACCTTCAGCGAGAACCAATGAGGTTCATTCTCATGTTACGCAGCACGTTTGAGCTTCAACAGAACCAATGAAGTTCATTCTCGTGTTACGCAGCACATTTGACCTTCAGCGAGAACCAATGAGGTTCATTCTCATGTTACACAGCACGTTTGATCTTCAGCAAGAACCAATGAGGTTCATTCTCATGTTACGCATCACGTTTGAGCTTCAGCAAGAACCAATGAGGTTCATTCTCATGTTACGCATCACGTTTGAGCTTCAGCAAGAACCAATGAGGTTCATTCTCATGTTACGCAGCACGTTTGAGCTTCAACAGAACCAATGAAGTTCATTCTCGTGTTACGCAGCACATTTGACCTTCAGCGAGAACCAATGAGGTTCATTCTCGTGTTACGCAGCACGTTTAATCTTCAGCAAGAACCAATGAGGTTCATTCTCGTGTTACGCATCACGTTTAATCTTCAGCAAGAACCAATGAGGTTCATTCTCGTGTTACACAGCACGTTTGACCTTCAGCGAGAACCAATGAGGTTCATTCTCGTGTTACGCAGCACGTTTGAGCTTCAGCAAGAACCAATGAAGTTCATTCTCGTGTTACGCAGCACGTTTGAGCTTCAGCAAGAACCAATGAAGTTCATTCTCGTGTTACACAGCACGTTTGAGCTTCAGCAAGAACCAATGAGGTTCATTCTCATGTTACGCATCACGTTTGAGCTTCAGCAAGAACCAATGAGGTTCATTCTCATGTTACGCATCACGTTTGAGCATCAGCAAGAACCAATGAAGTTCATTCTCGTGTTACGCAGCACATTTGACCTTCAGCGAGAACCAATGAGGTTCATTCTCGTGTTACGCAGCACGTTTGAGCATCAGCAAGAACCAATGAAGTTCATTCTCGTGTTACGCAGCACGTTTGAGCTTCAGCAAGAACCAATGAAGTTCATTCTCGTGTTACGCAGCACATTTGACCTTCAGCGAGAACCAATGAGGTTCATTCTCGTGTTACGCAGCACGTTTGAGCATCAGCAAGAACCAATGAAGTTCATTCTCATGTTACGCATCACGTTTGAGCTTCAGCAAGAACCAATGAAGTTCATTCTCGTGTTACGCAGCACATTTGACCTTCAGCGAGAACCAATGAGGTTCATTCTCGTGTTACGCAGCACGTTTGAGCATCAGCAAGAACCAATGAGGTTCATTCTCGTGTTACGCAGCACGTTTGAGCTTCAGCAAGAACCAATGAAGTTCATTCTCGTGTTACGCAGCACATTTGACCTTCAGCGAGAACCAATGAGGTTCATTCTCGTGTTACGCAGCACGTTTGAGCATCAGCAAGAACCAATGAAGTTCATTCTCGTGTTACGCAGCACGTTTGAGCTTCAGCAAGAACCAATGAAGTTCATTCTCGTGTTACGCAGCACATTTGACCTTCAGCGAGAACCAATGAGGTTCATTCTCGTGTTACGCAGCACGTTTGAGCATCAGCAAGAACCAATGAGGTTCATTCTCATGTTACGCAGCACGTTTGAGCTTCAACAGAACCAATGAGGTTCATTCTCGTGTTACGCAGCACGTTTGAGCTTCAGCGAGAACCAATGAGGTTCATTCTCGTGTTACGCATCACGTTTAATCTTCAGCGAGAACCAATGAGGTTCATTCTCATGTTACGCAGCACGTTTGAGCTTCAACAGAACCAATGAGGTTCATTCTCGTGTTACGCAGCACGTTTGATCTTCAGCAAGAACCAATGAGGTTCATTCTCATGTTACGCATCACGTTTAATCTTCAGCGAGAACCAATGAGGTTCATTCTCGTGTTACGCAGCACGTTTGAGCATCAGCATTCTCGTGCATCAAGCAGGTTTGGTTGAGCTTCTGTTTATGTTCGCTGATCAATGTTTATGTGAATAAAAGCCTAAATTCAGTCAATGCATTCTGATCAGTCTGTTCATCCAGTCTCTTCAGAAAATTTGGAATGAACCGCATTGTTTTGTTTTTTTACAATCTCTTTATGAACTTTTTGAAGCGTCAAAGTGTCAGTTGCTTAGCTGTCTATGGAGGGACAGATAGCTCTCAAATTTAATCAAAACGATCATAATTTGTGTTCTGAAGATGAATGAAAGTCTTACAGGTTTGGAAAAACATGAGGGTGAGGAATTAATAAACGAATTTTTAATTTTTGTGGGACGTTTCCAACACATAATAAATGAAAGGGATGTTAAATATTGATTTGAGAAGAAATCATTTTAAAATCTTGTCAGCTTATTAACGTGTACAAAACAATCGCCGGATGAGCGATCATTATACAGCGCTACTACTGACGACGGTCATGTTGCAACTGACCAATCAGGATCAAGCATTTCAGAGAGCCAATATTGAAAAGTGCTCAACACTAATGCATTACCTGCCAAATACCCATAGACCCCAGCTTCAGTGATGCTAAGAATCTTCTCATCTCCAGGAATATGAACAACCACGTAACGTCCCTCCATCCCGCCACATGAGAAAGTGGCCGTGGCACTGGCTGCTAGAGTAGAAATGACATCACATCTACAGAAAGAGAGATCATCCGTTATCGGTTTCTGTTCGTCTGCATCCACATTAAACAAAACAGTTAAAGAAAGACTCACATGGTGTTGCTGTAAATGTCAAGGAAGTTCCCGACACGAATCACTGCCCCATTTATCCTTGAAGCATAGGTGTTTCTGTTAGTGATGGTTACTCTGTTCACTCTGTATATCTTCAGAAGATCCACTCTCCACCACGGGTCGGTGTCTTCGTTAGTGTGGGTCCAGGTGTCGAGTGAGCCATCAAGCGCAAGTTCAGGGTAAGAGCCTGCGAAAGTTGATGACTGAGTGGTTTTGCCCCAAAGTGCTGCATTCTCTGGAAAATGTTTCAAGGACAAAGGCAAAAATTGTCAAACAGGCAAAAACAGAACAAAGGTTTAAATAAAATGGATGATTCTTACCTTCTTGTCCATTTGCCCTTTCCTCAATCAATAAAAACCCTGTAGAATCGAAATTCAGATTATCAGTGAGTTTCAGAGCACTGTGTTGTATTTTTGCTTTAATTTACTTTTATAATGTCACTAACAAAATATAATATGAATGATAATGGAAACATAAAACATTGATCTGTGTAATGAGCATGTTGGAGGACACTATTGACAAGAATAAAAATCTGAAATGAACAGATGTTTCTGTGGACTCACCACCTGACAAAAAGTCAAGTAGACGGTCAAACTATTTACATACACAAATGAGCAACTATTCCACATAGGATTTGATTAGTAAAGTAGACCTGAAGAGTAAACTGAGAAATACTATCCCAGAGATCAAGTGAGAGACAACCCTTCAAGTTTGGAATAGTAAAAAAAAAAGAAGATGAACGTCATCGTTTTATTAGCAAGAATTCGTTAAATTGAACAAAAGTGACGGTTAAAAGAAATATATAATAATAAATAAATAAATAAATATATATAAAAACAGCCCTGACCCGTCGAGGAATTGACTCAACTAGACCCCTGAAGGTCTGTTGTGGTATCTGGCCATCCACGTGATGTAGAAGAACACGTGATCATCAGACCAGGCCACCTTCTTCCATTGCTCCGTGGTCCAGTTCTGATGCTCGTGCCACTGTTGGTGCTTCGTGCGGTGGACAGGGGTCAGCATGGGCACCCTGACTGGTCAGCGGCTGTGCCGCCCCATACACAACAAACTGAGATGCTCTGTGTATTCTGACCCCTTTCTATCAGAACCAGCATCAACTTCTTGAGCAGTTTGAGCTCCAGTAGCTCGTCTGTTTGATCGGACCACACGGGCCAGCCTTCGCTCCCCACGTGCATCAATGAGCCTCGGCCGCCCATGACCCTGTGGCCGGTTCACCACTGTTCCTTCCTTGGAGCACTTTTGATAGAGACTGACCACTGCAGACCGGGAACACCCCACAAGAGCTGCAGTTTTGGAGATGCTCTGACCCAGTCATCTAGCCTAACTAACTAGCCACTAAATTTTCAACTAAATATCCAAATAAATCTGATTAGTAAACTAAATTAACTATATAAACAAAATTACTAATCTGCCCACATTGTCACTGTATGATAATGGAAATGAGCTGATGACATCACCGTTTTCTCCGGAGCGGCTGTACGGTCGAATGAAATTCTGTTGCATTATTTTCCTGTTTAACACTGTGAAGCTGCTTTGAAACAATCTGCATTGCAAAAAGCGCTATATAAATAAAGTTGACTTGACTTGACTAGCCATCACAATTTGGATCTTGTCAAACTCACTCAAATCCTTAGGCTTGCCCATTTTTCCTGCTTCTAACACATCAACTTTGAGGACAAAATGTTTACTTGCTGCCTAATATATCCCACCCACTAACAGGAGAAGAAGAGATCATCAGTGTTATTCACTTCACCTGGTCATAATGTTATGCCTGATCGGTGTATGTTACAAGAGATTTCTATTTCAAATAAATGCTATTCTTTTGAACTTTCTATTCAAAGAATCCTCGAAAAAAAAGTAAATAAAGAAATAAAGAAAGAAATAATAATAAATATATATATATATATATATAGAAAACAGTCTTTTAAATTATATTTCGCTGTTTTACTGTAATAATGCATGCAGTACAATGATAGTGATATAATTACTGAACCTATGATAAAAAGGTGGGGTTAAAAAATACGGCATCATTATACAAAATAATGAATGTATGAAAGAGCTGTTTGTTTGGTAAGACATTTCAATACTTTCCATAATATACATTAAATCCACAGTAGAGAGATGAGTGTAAACTAAACTACAAACAGAGCAAACAGAACAAAGTAAAGCCTTGCAGAAACCTCTAAATGTTTGTTGTACTTTACCCAGTAAGATCCACAGGCACTTGAAGAGCTTCATCGTGGCTGATTAAAGGCGTCTGTCTTTCTTTTAGGGATGAGAGTGAGAGTTCTATAGGTTTTATGGAGGACGACCCATTTAAATGTGCATCACATGATCAACCTTGTCTCTCCTCCCATCCATCTCCATCATATTATCTCATCTCATAGCTCTCTCTCTCTCTCTCTCTCTCTCTCTCTCTCTCTCTCTCTCTCTCTCTCTCTCTCTCTCTCTCTCTCTCTCTCTGAATTCAAATTCAAAAGAGCTTTATTGGCATGACAAATTGTACATTGTATTGCAAAAGCATTTATATGAGCATTAAAATATAAATAAATCAAATAAAAAATGTGGGAAAAACCCACCCCGTTTTTCTACAGTTGTACTTTAAGTGGTGTGTGTGTTGCCTGAGCACCGTCATGCATGATTGAATTATATTTTTGCAATTTTCAAATAATAATCCACGATGATCACATTACACAAAACTGAAATTGCACTTCAAAATAACACATTGTCAATATTTTTTGATACCACCCGCAAAATTTCACAAATCACGTTTACAGGGGAGCCCATGTCTTATTAAGGCAAGCCGAGCTCCCCCTAGCCCCCCATTAGTTCGCACCCTGGTTTTATTCCAATAAGAAAGGTAATTTTCTTTTTGTGCTCTAATGTTGGGCCAGATTTTGTGGATGAGTGTGTCAGTGTCCTGAGGCTGATTATTGTTAGTCGTGTTAGTTTGTTTGTGAAGCTTCAAGATCAGCTGAATCAGGGGACTCTTCTCAGAGTTAACTTCAAGGTTTTTAAGGGCTTTAAAATGATAAGAGTTGGGGTCACTCATTTTTAGATGTTTCCAAAATTTGATGGCTCGTTTCTCAATGTGGATCAGTAGAGGGTATTGGCCTAATTCTACCCTTCATGCGTTGTCCAGCGTGTTCCTCTGTACTCCCAGGATACTCTTACAGAACTCAGCATGCAGGGTTTCAATCTGATTTTTGTCCCATTTGTCAAATCCATAGTTTAGGAGAGGACCCCACACTTCACTGCCATATAGTGCAATAGGTTCTATGACTGATTGGAATATTTTGAGACAGATTCTGATTGGTATTTCAAATTGAATCGATTTGATGGCATAGAAAGCCCTTCTTGCTTTCTCTTTTAGTTAATTCACAGCCAAGTTGAAGTTTCCGTTTGCACTGAATTTCAACCCGAGGTATGTGTAGTCTGTGACATGATCTATTTTGGTCATACCAAGGGTGAAACTGTGCCTCTTTCCCTGACATCTGGGTCTTTTCTGAAATGTTAGTACTTTAGTTTTAGCCGTGTTAACTGTCAGGGCACAGGTCTGACAGAACTGATGCTGGACGTCCAGGTTCTGCTGTAGACCCTCTTCTGTTGGAGACAGCAGCACCAGATCATCCGCATACAGGAGGAACTTTATAGAGGGGTCATGTAGTGTGAGGCCAGGAGCGGCTGATTGATCCTGGAGTTTCGCCAATTCATTGATGTAAATATTGAAGAGGGTCGGTGATAGTGGGCAGCCCTGTCTCACACCCCGCCTTTGAGTGAAGAACGCTGTTTGTTTATTTCCAATTATAATTGAGCATTGATTGTTTGAGTACATTGTTTTAATAATATTGTATGTTTTACCCCCGATATCTGATTCTAGAAGTTTAGACAGAAGACCTTCATGCCAAATTGAAAGGCCTTCTGGAAATCTGCAAAGCAAACAAAAATGTTGGTTTTGTTTTGGTTAATGTGTTTGTCGATCAGGGTATGCAGGGTGAAGATGTGGTCTGATGTTCTGTAATTTGGTAAGAATCCAGTCTGACTTTTGCTCAGGACATTGTGCTCTGTGAGGAAGTGAACGAGTCTCGTGTTGATGATCTTCCCCAGGTTACTGCTCACACAGATGCCTCTGTAAGTGTTCGGGTCTGATTTGTCTCCACTCTTGAATGTGGGCGTTATGAGTCCTCTAGTCCAGGTGTCAGGGAAATGAACAACACTCAGAACCAAGTTGAAAAGTTTTAGTAAGACCAATCTGAATTTGTGCTCTGTGTTCTTCAGCATTTCATTGAGGATGCCATCTGGTCCACTTTATTTATTTTTGTATTTTTTTATGGCCTGGATTTTATCAATAAGTTAATTTTCTGTGATGGGGTAGTCTAATGGGTTTTGGTATTTACCAGTTGTATGTTCCATATTGATCTTTTTTTTCCTTCATATATTTGGGTTTGTTCTGGGTTCATTTTTATTTCGCCATAAAGTTGTTCACAGTGATTCCACGTGTCTCCATTTTGAATGACTGTTTGTTCATGTTTTTTATTCAGGGAGTTCCAATTGTCCCAGAATTTGTTAGAATGTACAGATTCCTCAATAGTTTTAGTTTTGCATGTACTGTTCTCTCTTGTTTCTGAGTGAACACAGAGAATATACAAGTTTGATTAACAAACTTAATCAACCAGCCTTTTTAAAAGAGTCTGAGAAAGGACGGGTGATCATCATCGTGTTCAGCACATATTTTCAGGGTGTTTACTGCCATGTACAAATGCCTTTAAGTTTACATAGACCTCCTAAAGCAGCTGCAAAAACACAAACAAATCAGCAGCCTTGACTAATCCCCCGTCCCTGGCACACCTACCGCTTAAAGGTGATCGCACAACTTTATTTCTGCACTATAAAAACTGATGGGCTGAAAGTAACCCAATTTGGGTTGTTTTGCAACCCACTGATGGGTAAATATGCACAAACCCACCAGTGGGTTAATTAAAGTATGTTAAATATGGGTTTAAAAAATGTTTTTTTTCAGCGATGCCATAGATAGGAGAAAAATGTTGGTTTCTCAAAGAATAGCTCTTAAAAAAAGAGAAATGTTTTTGTAGTATGAAGAACATTTTAAATAACCTACTGTGAAAGGTTCCGAAGATGTTAAAGGTTGATGGACTGAACTTTGAATTTCAAACCTCAGACCGTCGTCTCACATTTCTGATTGGTGCACCATGTTGTGACTGATTCCCTTACAACCTGCACTTCAACAAACAGTACACATTTCAGAAAACAGATTTCAACATCCAAAGTAATTAGGTTCAGTATTATAACACGTAAAATCGGTTTATTTTAGGCAAGGCAAAAGGCTTTTGCGTCAATTCTGCGGCTCTGAGGCTTGCTCTCTTCTGACGAGGATGCAAAAACATGAGTTGTTATGTCAGAGGGTGTATTATTTCAACTGTCACTGAAACTGACCAAGACACTAACCAATGCCTGGGTGACAAACACTGGACAACAAAACAATTCCCAACAGGAATTTTAGTGTGAACAGCTTCCATCTCTTGCTGTTTTTAAAGGCTGTTTAAAGTGCTGTTCCCTAGCCTTTTAACCTTTTAGAATTATGTAGCCTAATTGTTTTATGATTTAGTATTTTTTGTTCAACACTTGGGTGTACTGTGCAATATAAAAGTCTTAGAATGCATGAAAGAATGAACGGACCCGCACTAACAAATAAATATCAAATCAAACACATTAGACGGAAAACATTTTAACTGGCCAATGTATACACCAGTGGCCTGTTGCACGAAGCTGGTTTCAGGTGCTACCCAAGTAAGTTTGAGGTTAGTTTGAGCAAATTCTGTTTTTTCGGGCTCAAGAAGATGGATTGTTTTTTAGCCGTGTTCATCACATATGGTAACTTACACTACATGGCTAACCTGCTCTGGAGCAGGTTTAATTCTGGGTTAGAGATCGCAAACCCAATCTGGACCAGTCTCTCGTTCCAAATTAAAGCAGTTTATAGTGAAAAAACTTTAGAGACAAGATTGCTCATCTTTGGTGTTAATTATTTATTATATTTATATTATATGAATTATAATTTACTTTTAATTCATTTAATATATTCATATAATTATTATATGAATTGAAAAGTAGCCTAATGTTAATATAAATATAATACATGCATTCATAATTCTTTTAAACAACGTGTATTCATTTGAGCTCTTTGTGAACATATAATTACTAGGCATAATTCTTTGATTCACATCATAGTCAGATATTTTTTCAGCTGCCGTCTCAAACATTTGCTGCAGGAGCAGTGTTTATTCCTGCCTTGTAAACGCATTTAATTTCATGATACTTTTAAAAATGACCTCTCAATTTTCAGAAAAAAAGTGAATTGCGGCGTGTCTCTTGCGAGAAGTGAATCAAACGGACACTGTGATTGGCTGTTGGCCACATGTGTCACACTTTCAGAGTTAATCACAAACTCTGGATTAAACCTGAGTTGACAGAGAATGTTTATACCAAGCTTTGAGAGACCGTTTAACTTGATCTAAACCAGGCTGGATTTATCGGGATTTGTCAACTCTAAACCTACTCTGAAACTCAGAGTTTGTTCAGCTAGCTTCATGCAACAGGCCTCAGAGGAGCCCGCGGCGTTGGTGAGAATCTATCCATGCTGTGTTTACATCCATTTCTATGCAACCTTTGAATTGTCAACTCTCAAATATTTGCATCAACGTGTATGCACTAGATTCAGTAGTGGCTTTTGCTGTTTCACCTGAAACAGGCCTAGCAACAGAAAGATAAGCACTAAAGAGAGCCAACAAAAGTATTTTGCAGTTTAAAAATATATATAATAATAAAAAAAATTATGTATTTTTTTATGTGTCAGAAAATTTGATGGGTGGTGAGCTTTGACCTTGGGTATGGATATGAATATGAATGGGTATTTTTATTATATGGGTTTGATTAACCTTGAATAAGCCTGAAGCTATCATTAATGCTTGTTGAGGATCTGTTTGCTGTTCATACCACTACACCTGTCCCTAACTTGACCCTTAAACTTACTCATACCACCACACCTGTCCCTAACTTTACCCTTAAACTTACCCATACCACCACACCTGTCCCTAACTTTACTCTTAAACTTACCCATACCACCACACCTGTCCCTAACTTTACCCTTAAACTTACCCATACCACCACACCTGTCCCTAACCCTACCCTTAAACTTACCCATACCACCACACCTGTCCCTAACCTTACCCTTAAACTTACCCATACCACCACACCTGTCCCTAACTTTACTCTTAAACTTACCCATACCACCACACCTGTCCCTAACTTTACCCTTAAACTTACCCATACCACCACACCTGTCCCTAACCCTACCCTTAAACTTACCCATACCACCACACCTGTCCCTAACCTTACCCTTAAACTTACCCATACCACCACACCTGTCCCTAACTTTACCCTTAAACTTACCCATACCACCACACCTGTCCCTAACTTTACCCTTAAACTTACCCATACCACCACACCTGTCCCTAACTTTACCCTTAAACTTACCCATACCACCACACCTGTCCCTAACCCTATCCTTAAACTTACCCATACCACCACACCTGTCCCTAACTCTACCCTTAAACTTACCCATAGCCCCATACCTGTCCCTAACGTTACCCTTAAACTTACCCATACCACCACACCTGTCCCTAACCCTACCCTTAAACTTACCCATACCACCACACCTGTCCCTAACTTTACCCTTTAACTTACCCATACCATCACACCTGTCCCTAACTTTACCCTTAAACTTACCCATACCACCACACCTGTCCCTAACTTTACCCTTAAACTTACCCATACCATCACACCTGTCCCTAACTTTACCCTTAATCTTACCCATACCATCACACCTGTCCCCAACTTTACCCTTAAACATACCCATACCACCACACCTGTCCCTAACTTTACCCTTAAACTTACCCATATCACCACACCTGTCCCTAACCCTACCCTTAAACTTACCCATACCACCACACCTGTCCCTAACCCTTCCCTTAAACTTACCCATACCACCACACCTGTCCCTACCTTTACCCTTAAACTTACCCATACCACCACACCTGTCCCTAACTTTACCCTTAAACTTACCCATACCATCACACCTGTCCCTAACTTTACCCTTAATCTTACCCATACCATCACACCTGTCCCTAACTTTACCCTTAAACTTACCCATACCACCACACCTGTCCCTAACTTTACCCTTAAACTTACCCATACCACCACACCTGTCCCTAACCCTACCCTTAAACTTACCCATACCACCACACCTGTCCCTAACTTTACCCTTAAACTTACCCATACCACCACACCTGTCCCTAAATTTACCCTTAAACTTACCCATACCACCACACCTGTCCCTAACTCTACCCTTAAACTTACCCATACCACCAGACCTGTCCCTAACTTTACCCTTAAACTGACCCATACCACCACACCTGTCCCTAACCCTACCCTTAAACTTACCCATACCACCACACCTGACCCTAACCCTACCCTTAAACTTACCCATACCACCACACCTGTCCCTAACCCTACACTTAAACTTACCCATACCACCACACCTGTCCCTAACTTTACCCTTAAACTGACCCATACCACCACACCTGTCCCTAACCCTACCCTTAAACTTACCCATACCACCACACCTGTCCCTAACTTTACCATTTAACTTACCCATACCACCACACCTGTCCCTAACCCTACCCTTAAACTTACCCATACCACCACACCTGTCCCTAACTTTACCCTTAAACTTACCCATACCACCACACCTGTCCCTAACTTTACCCTTAAACTTACCCATACCATCACACCTGTCCCTAACTTTACCCTTAATCTTACCCATACCATCACACCTGTCCCCAACTTTACCCTTAAACTTACCCATACCACCACACCTGTCCCTAACTTTACCCTTAAACTTACCCATATCACCACACCTGTCCCTAACCCTACCCTTAAACTTACCCATACCACCACACCTGTCCCTAACCCTTCCCTTAAACTTACCCATACCACCACACCTGTCCCTACCTTTACCCTTAAACTTACCCATACCACCACACCTGTCCCTAACTTTACCCTTAAACTTACCCATACCATCACACCTGTCCCTAACTTTACCCTTAATCTTACCCATACCATCACACCTGTCCCTAACTTTACCCTTAAACTTACCCATACCACCACACCTGTCCCTAACTTTACCCTTAAACTTACCCATACCACCACACCTGTCCCTAACCCTACCCTTAAACTTACCCATACCACCACACCTGTCCCTACCTTTACCCTTAAACTTACCCATACCACCACACCTGTCCCTACCTTTACCCTTAAACTTACCCATACCACCACACCTGTCCCTAAATTTACCCTTAAACTTACCCATACCACCACACCTGTCCCTAACCCTACCCTTAAACTTACCCATACCACCAGACCTGTCCCTAACTTTACCCTTAAACTGACCCATACCACCACACCTGTCCCTAACCCTACCCTTAAACTTACCCATACCACCACACCTGACCCTAACCCTACCCTTAAACTTACCCATACCACCACACCTGTCCCTAACCCTACACTTAAACTTACCCATACCACCACACCTGTCCCTAACTTTACCCTTAAACTGACCCATACCACCACACCTGTCCCTAACCCTACCCTTAAACTTACCCATACCACCACACCTGTCCCTAACTTTACCATTTAACTTACCCATACCACCACACCTGTCCCTAACCCTACCCTTAAACTTACCCATACCACCACACCTGTCCCTAACTTTACCCTTAAACTTACCCATACCACCACACCTGTCCCTAACTTTACCCTTAAACTTACCCATACCACCACACCTGTCCCTAACCCTACCCTTAAACTTACCCATACCACCACACCTGTCCCCAACTTTACCCTTAAACTTACCCATACCATCACACCTGTCCCTAACTTTACCCTTAAACTTACCCATACCACCACACCTGTCCCTAACTTTACCCTTAAACTTACCCATACCACCACACCTGTCCCTAACTTTACCCTTAAACTTACCCATACATCACACCTGTCCCTAACCCTACCCTTAAACTTACCCATCCCACCACACCTGTCCCTAACCCTACCCTTAAGCTTACCCATACCACCACACCTGTCCCTAACTTTACCCTTAAACTTACCCATACCACCACACCTGTCCCTAATTTTACCCTTAAACTTACCCATACATCACACCTGTCCCTAACCCTACCCTTAAACTTACCCATCCCACCACACCTGTCCCTAACCCTACCCTTAAGCTTACCCATACCACCACACCTGTCCCTAACTTTACCCTTAATCTTACCCACACCACCACACCTGTCCCTAACTTTACCCTTAAACTTACCCATACATCACACCTGTCCCTAACCCTACCCTTAAACTTACCCATCCCACCACACCTGTCCCTAACCCTACCCTTAAGCTTACCCATACCACCACACCTGTCCCTAACTTTACCCTTAAACTTACCCATACCATCACACCTGTCCCTAACTTTACCCTTAATCTTACCCATACCACCACACCTGTCCCTAACTTTACCCTTAAACTTACCCATACCATCACACCTGTCCCTAACTTTACCCTTAATCTTACCCACACCACCACACCTGTCCCTAACTTTACCCTTAAACTTACCCATACCACCACACCTGTCCCTAACCCTACCCTTAAACTTACCCATACCACCACACCTGTCCCTAACTCTACCCGTATCCCACCTACCTATCAGAAAAGATGTTTTGCAATTCAATTTGAACACAGTAAGTACATTGTACTTATTTTTTGATGTAAGTACATAGTACTTAAGGCCACCTAATATAAAGTGGGGCCATAAAATTTTGATTGATTGATTGATGTTTTTTCATCCCCAAAACATAAGATTCCCTAAAATAATCATAAAATGGTCATGAACTGAGAAATCTAAATTCCCTTGATCTTTTGACATTTAAGAGGCCATTGTACTATAAAAACATCCTGTAAGTTTCAGAACTCGTCTACTTTTGCTTATATGGAAGCCAATCTGCCATAACGACAGAATGTGCCACTTTATTATGTGATTAACCTTTCATGCCACCATCTGAATATAATGCCTTAAATTCAAATATAACATTATATATCTGAATATAATGAAATCTAGCAGACGCTTCTACAAACATTTGTGAAAGAATGGGCCGCTCTCAGGAGCTCAGTGAACTCAAGCGTGGTACCGTGACAGGTTGCCACCTGTGCAATAAGTCCATTTGTGAACAACTTCCCATTTTTTTAAGTCGACATTTATGTGATGAAAGTCGAGTCGACTAGTCGCTGATAATGTAATTAATAAACAAATAACCCTGAACCTTGAGCTGAGACACAAACACAGGTCTTCTTGTGCAAAGGACAGCTACAGTATATGATACAGCGCTGCCCATAAGGTTATTGCTCCTACATAACAGCTTTTGTATCAGTTCTTTTGTCTTTGGGTCGTTATATTTCTCACAGATATCTACTCGTTCTGAATTAGATACAGTTAAAGTAGCTCAATAAAGATTACATGTATATGAATGCATTAGTGAGAGCGATTGAATTTATTCTACCTGCCAGCATCTCTACTAATTGTAAAGCTGTGAATTTTAGTTACTAAGAAATATATGCTATAACTTCTCAGTTTCTAAGCTATTTTATTGATAAATCACATAACAGTGTTGACAATAGATTTCACCACTACTGAAGGATTTTGTGTGTGTGTTACAATGGAGGCAGCATGCATTCGTTTAGAATGGTGATTAACTTACGTGTACAATAAGCGTGCATTCTCCCAAACAATTTTGAGCATCCAGATGGTATAATCAAACATGTCTTGTGGAGAGCTCTCTGAGTATTCATTTATTTGTCATTTTGAACTGTTGGTAACAGAGTCTGTATGTCAAAAAAATGGGCCTTCTATAGGCCAGTGACTAGTCGACGTCAAGCTTAAAGCGTCATGGCAAAGCATTAAAGTCGACTAGTCAGTGCAACCCCTACTCACTACTAAATATTCCACGCTCAACTGTTAGTGGTGTTATAACAAAGTGGAAGCAATTGGGAACAACAGCAACTCAGCCATGAAGTGGTAGGCCACGTAAAAATCACAGAGCGGGGTCAGTGCATGCTCAGGGTCACAGTGCACAGAAGTCACCAACTTTCTGCAGAGTCAAGAGCTCCAGACCTCCAAACTTCTGTGGCCTTCAGATGAGCTCAAGAACAGTGTGTAGAGCTTCATGGAATGGGTTTCCATGGCCGATAGCTCATCCAAGCCTCACATAATAATAATAATAATAATAATAATAATAATAATAATACATTTTATTTGTACTGCACTTTACATTTGGAACAAATCTCAAAGTGCTACAGTTAAGATAATTTAAGAAGGATAAAATACTAATAGATTGAATGGTTAAAAGTCATAAGTTCTCCTAAAAATAAATGTTTTTAGTCCTTTTTTAAAAGTCTCAGTAGTTTGAGGTGCCCTCAGATGGTTGGGGAGGGCATTCCAAATCCGAGGAGCGGCAGAACAGAAAGCCCGATCACCCATAGTGCTGAGCTTTGTCTTGGGGAGAAGGAGGCGGTTTGAGTTTGTTGATCGAGTTGTAGTTAAAGGTGTGAGTAGTTATTTCAGATAGGGGGGGGGGGGGGGGCATTTCCATAGATGCACTGGTGGGTTAGAAGGGAGACCTTATTTCAATCCTGGCGGTAACAGGAAGCCAGTGAAGTGAATGGAGAATGGGTGTGATGTGATCGTATTTTCGAACTCTCATCAGGATCCTAGCAGCACTATTCTGAACATACTGCAGTCTCTGCAAGCTTTTGTTAGGGATCCCGGTGAGAAGTGCGTTACAGTAATCCAGTCTGGAGGAGACAAAGGCGTGGACCAGTTTTTCAGCATCTGCTAAGGATAGCGTTGGAAGGAGTTTTGCAATGTTTCTGAGATGGTAGAAAGATGTTTTGCAGAGGTTTTTGATATGGGCTTCAAAGCTGAGTTGTGGATCAAATCTTACATCAAGATTGGTGACAGTTGTGAAGAGGGGAACGTCATGACCAGAGAGTGTTATACCAGATATGGAGGAAGACTGGGTTTGATGTGGAGTGCCAACAAGAATTGCCTCAGTTTTAGAGCTGTTTAACTGGAGGAAGTTGTGCTTCATCCACATCCTTATCTCCTCCAGACAGGCGGTGAGTGTTGAAGACGGAGATGATGTTGTTGAAATGGAGTTTTGTGTTTCTGATTTCAGGTACAGTTGTGTGTCATCAGCATAGCAATGAAATGAGACTCCATAGAGGCTAATGACATGGCCGAGGGGGATGATGTAAATGATGAAGAGAATGGGGCCAAGGACTGACCCCTGAGGAACCCCGCAGGTAACTGTGTGTTGCCGGGACCTCTCACTTCCAAGTGAAATGTACTCTGTTCTGCTAGTGAGGTACGATTTAAACCAGTTAAGAGCAGTGCCAGTGAGTCCAGTGGTTTGATGCAACCGTTTAAGGAGTATACCATGATCCACTGTATCGAATGCAGCAGACAGATCGAGGAGAATGAGGAGGGATGGTGAACCTGCATCAGCTGTCATCCGTAGGTCATTTGTGACTCTAACCAGGGCCGTTTCCGTACTGTGTGCAGAGCGGAAGCCAGACTGAAATTTTTCGAAAAGATTGTTGTATTTGAGATGATCCTGGAGGTGGGAAGCTACAACTTTTTCCAGTACTTTGGAGAGGAATGGGAGATTGGAAATGGGCCTATAATTTGCAAGCACATCTGGGTCAAGGGTGGGTTTTTTGAGAAGTGGTCTGATTATGGCAGTTTTTAGGGCAGATGGAACATTGCCAGACTGGAGGGAGTTGTTTATTATTGTGGTAATCAGAGGACTTAGGACAGAGGTGTTTACTTTCACTAGAGCTGAAGGAAAAGGGTCGAGGGCACAGGTGGTAGGTTTCATCTTTTTAATTATCGTCTCAACCTCTTGCTGTGAGATTTCTGGAAAGCGATGTAGGGGCTCCGAAATTACAGGCTGTGAGTGCATAGTCAGGGTGGATAGTGGTGAGGATCCAGGAAAGGTAGAGTGAATTGAGTCTATTTTTGTTTTGAAAAAGTCCAGGAAATTATTACAGTGCTCTTCTGTAGTTTCTGTAAGTGAGGGGGTTTGTGGTTTGAGTAGATGGTTTATGGTGGAGAACAGCTGTTTGGAGTTTCCGGGACTATTTCTGATGACGTTTGAGTAGTAAGTTGACCGTGCCTCCATAAGTGACTTTGAATAGTCCTTTCGGTGTTCCCGAAAAGCAAGCTTGTGCACAGTGAGACCTGTGGTTTTGAATCTCCTCTCAATGGCACGCCCAGCTGTCTTAATTTTTCGTAGTTCACCGGTAAACCAGGGTGCTGATCGGGTGAAAGTGACTGTTCTGGTTTTTACCGGGGCATGAAGATCCAGAATGCTTCTGAGGGTGTTATTGTAATAGTCCACTGAATCCATGGGTGGTAGACAGTTTACAGAAAGGAGATGCTGGAGATCGGATGCCATAGTCTCTAGGTTGATGTTTTTCAGATTTCTGAAGCAGATTTGGCGTTTGGGCTTGATGAGGCTATATAGTGAAGACATCTTCATGGAGATGGCCTTATGATCAGTTACGAAACTCCCAGATCATACACCAGAAGATTGCTGAGAGAAACAGAGTTTGTAATGACTAGATCGAGAGTGTGACCCCTGGTATGAGTGGGGGCATCGACAAGTTGTGTCAGATTAAAACAGTCGAGTAATTGAAGAAATTCTGCTGCAAAACGGCAGGTTGAAGAGTTGACGTGAATATTCATATCTCCAAGTATGATGATATTAGCAGACAGTATACAGAAAGTTGAAAGAAGATTGGACATCTCTGGGATGAATGATGGGTTTGGTTTTGGTGGCCGGTAAATAAGAAGTATCGTAGTGGAAAGAGGGTGCTTACATTTAAATGCAAGGCATTCAAACGAAGACAGCTCAGGCAGGGTTATAGGGGACAAGATCAGATCACTTCGGTGGATGACAGCCAGACCACCACCACGCCCTGTGCTGCGGGCTTTCTGTAAATAGCAGTAACCAGGGGGACAGGTCTCATTTAAAACAGAATAAACATCTGGTTGATGCCAGGTTTCTGTAAGGCACATCATATCTAAACACTTTTCTAGAATATGATCATGTATGAGGCAAGATTTGTTTGTGATGGATTGTGCATTAAAAAGTTCAATTTTGATATTCGTTGCAACAGTGTGTCTCTGTATTGGCCGAAATAAACTGAAATCCACTCCATGTTTTCTCCGGTTTCCATCCAAGTCAGTGCGTAGCGTTGTCACGGAAACTCCAGCGCTACTAGTCCTAGGAGTGACGGCGCCCTGATGACGTGTTGGAGAAGCGACGGTGCGCACGCCGGACCAGATGGATGAGATGTTGTGATCAGACCGGGAGAAAACAAACTTTCGACGGCAACTTCTGTGAATGTAACGGGGCCGGCGAAGGAGTCCAAGTTGTTTAATGACTGATGTACACGATGGAGTGGTATAGTTGTTGAATTTCTGAAGTTGAATGGCTGAGTAGTTTAGCATTATGCCAGTCGTGGAGAGTGGTCTGCTAGCCGCAAGCAACGCCCGTGATGCACATAGGAAAGCCAACAGACACAGCAAGCAAACAACCGTGACCATGGGTGAACACATCACGATCATCGGCAGCGACCCTAGGCGTGAGCCCCACGGCAACGGGTAGCGACGAACAGTCACGGGAATCCCCAAGCGATAGCAACTGGTAGGCAAGCAGCCGCTTGAGTCGGTGGAATCCGTACAGAACACATACAAATCCACAATGTTTATTAGTGAGCAGCGACACTAGTAAGACTTACTGAACGTATTACTGGTCGATAAACGTTATGCTTATACCATAGCAACAACTGTTGCACGGTAGAGGGTTTTCAGTTAGAGAAAACGGAGAAGGGGCGAGTGTCTGATCTGATCTCCAGCTGAAATGTGTAGTTTGGTAGGTGAGTAAATGTCCTTCAGATTAGAAGCAAGCCGTAACAATCCATAAAAAAAAAAGTTTTTAGACGTAACAACGGGCGTCTTCTCCTGTCATGAGTAAGTTAAATCCATTCAAACTACCAACGACCGACTGTAAACAGCCGAGTGGAGTCATCTGAGACGATAAGATCCAAAAAAAAAAAAAAACGGTCCCAATATTAGCACTGACTGATTTTACTAGTTATGATAACAAAAAATTAAATAAAATCTAAATCTAACATTACAATTTAAACCAAAGTCGGGTGGAAAAGCGGCGAACAGACAATGCCAGCGTCCTCTCCCCCTCGTTGCTAGGCAACAATCAACAATCAACATCACCAAGTGCAATGCAAAGCGTGGGATGCAGTGGGGTAAAGCATGCCGCCACTGGACAATTGGGCGACTTTAATTCTCAGGAGTGACCAATCACGCTTCTCTGTCTGCCAATCCCATGGACGCGTCTGGGTTTGGCGGTTGCCAGGAGAACGAGACTTGCCTGTCTGCATTGTGCCAAGTATAAAGTTTGGTGGAGTTATGGGGTGGGGTTGTTTTTCAGGGGTTGGGCTTGGCCCCTTAGTTCCAGTGAAAGGAACTCTTAATACTTCACCAAGACATTTTGGACAATTTCATGCTACCAACTTTGTAGGAACAGTTTGGGAACGGCCCCTTTCTGTCCTAACATGACCAGTGCACAAAGCGTTGCTCCATAAAGACATGGATGAGCGAGTTTGGTGTGGAGGAACTGGACTGGCCTGCACAGAGTCCTGACCTCAACCCGACAGAACACCTTTGGGATGAATTAGAGCATAAACTGTGAGTCAAGCCTTCTCGTCCAACACCAGTGCCTGACCTCACAAATGCGCTTCTAGAAGAACGGTCAAAAATCCCCATAAACATACCCCTAAACCTTGTGGAAAGCCTTCCCAGAAGAGTTGAAGCTGTTAGAGCTGCAAAAGTTGGGCCGACTCACCTTTGAAGATGTCCAAATGTTTCTTGTTTCTTATTTTGTTTAAATATCTTTTTTTTCCCATTTAGTACTGCCCTTCAGAAGCAAAAGAAGATACTTGCATGTTTCCCAGAAGACAAATTGAGTACAATTTACCTTGATCTTCAAATTCAATATGTTTTCACCCCCTAAAAAAATGTCTATGTAAAATATCTTATTCAGAACAGTACTAAATAAAAAATAACTTGCATTTTGTATGATCTCTCTTATTTAGTTAAAGTTATTCACATTTTCACAGATTCTGCAAGTGGTTCACATACTTTTTCTTGCCACTGTATATCATCCTATATATATATCGCTATTGTAAAATAAAATCACTCATATCATGACTTAAGATTTTGGTTATATCGCCCACCCCTATCATGGGGTAAATATTTGAAGTCAAATGAATTCTGACAAAAACAGATCATATTCATACTCATGTAAGATGCAGTTTCAATATAATTTACAAACCCAATAAAACTCACCTGATAACAGCACAAAGATCAAACCAATCATCATGAGGACACTCGACTGCTCTTTTCAGGGACAAGAAAGGTTGTGGGATAAAACAAGTTTAGAAACTCGTTACACAATGCATCTGTTGACGTGCATATTTTACATTGAAAATAACATTCAAAGAGTGTCAGCAGAGATTTCCATTTCTGTGAAACCCAAGTCACTCCTATGTTGGTCTAGGAATGTTTTGTTAATGTTCCCATTAACCATCTAGTTTTTTAAAAATATTTTTCTTGGCTATGCAAACATTAAGGAAACATTTAATTTATTCTTCTTTCAAACATTATGGGAAAATTCCTTTTGAATGTTCTCTGAAACAAGAATTCAATTTATTTTATTTTTTTTATGTTAGTGAGCATCCATCATATTTAAAAAAAATATATGTTCCAAGAACGATGTATTAATGATGTTTTTTTGCTAACCTATTGAGAACATTATTAATGACCAGGGGCCAGATTCTCGAAACATTCTTAAAAATAAAATTATTCTTAACTGCCAATTTCTTCTTATTTTCTAACTTAAGAAAAAAAGATTTTCCAAAAACTTTTTTTAAAGGGGTGATGAACTGAGAAATCAACTTTCCTTTGAGCCTTTGATATATAAAAGTTAATCGTGATATAAGACTATCACGTAAGTTACAGAGCTGAAAACGTATACTTGTTAGTCAAACTCAAATACTTGTTAGTCAAATAAAAGCTTTTATTGACACCAGGCCACGTAAAACGAGAGCTCTCAGAATATGTTGACCACTGACATAATAACAGATAAATATGAACGTCTGATTCTGTAGCCACACCCACTAACTCGTGGAGCTAAACTGATCACACTACCGAACAATAAACATGCCGAAGAAAGTAATACATTGCGCTGTGCCTAGTTGTGGAAGAACACAGTCCCTGCATAAGCTTCCTTCGGATTATAATGTTAGGAATGAGTGGTTAAACTTTATTTTTAATGAAGTTCCAGCTCACGTGGGGAAGACATTGCATGTATGTTCATTTCACCAGATCCGTTTGTAAATAAGAGACTGGATTTGCGCTGCTTTGTCCCGTGGTGGGTCCAGTATCTCATTCGGACCACCGGGGGATGATACTATATGGATTGCCACATCACAAGGTGGGCTGGATTCACTCTTGTGGGACCACAAGGTGGGCTGGAAAGGTGGGCTCTTTTGTTTTCCCCTTCCGTTGCAGGCTTCAAGGTTGGCGGGACCCTATTCATGGTTAAATTAAGATCTGACATGTTCACCTCTGAGCCCCAAGAGGGTGCGGTTTACACTGTGTGACGCAATGCCTCGCTGCTCTCATCCCCCTCTTTCGCCAGTCCACTGTCAGAGGTGGCCGCCGTAAAACACTGCTCCTTCCCTGGCCTCCTCTGTCAGATCGCAGAACATGACCCTGCCCCCACCTCGGGACGCTCCGCCTCACATGTCTGGGCCGGTCATTCCACTTCACTGCCCCACTGTGGGTACGCCTGTGGTTTGCATGACCCCGCTGGTTCAGTTTTTGGAAGCCTGTCTAGAGCTTCCCAATCTGTCCCGCTGGCTCGCTTGAACGATCAGGCTTGGCTATGCGATTCAGTTTGCATTGTCTCCTCTCCACTTTCGGGGAGTCTGCTATACCATGGTGGGTGGCAATGCCCCTGTCATGTGTGCAGAGATCGACACCCTACTGATGAAGATGAAGTCCGACTTCTACAGCCCCTACTTCATTGTACCCAAGAAGAGCGGTGGGTTACAACCAATCCTGGACCTGCGTGTCTTGAACTGAACCCTTCACAGGCTTCCATTCAAGATGTTGACAGCCAAACGCATTTTCGAATGCGCTCGTCCGTTGGATTGGTTTGTAGCGATCAACCTGAAGGATGCGTACTTTCATGTCTCCATTCTTCCTCGACACAGACCATTTCTACGGTTTGCTTTCAAGGGGCAGGCATACCAGTACACGGTACCCCCATTCGGGTTAGCCCTGTCTCCTCGCATTTTCACGAAAGTCGTTGAGGGAGGACGAGGAGCAGGTCCTTTTGGTTGCAGCACATTGGCCCAGCCGGACTTGGTTCTCTGAACTCGAACTCCTCGCGACATCCCCTCCCTGGCCAATCCCTCTGAGGAAGGACCTCCTTTCTCAGAGATGGGGCACCCTCTGGCACCCGCATCCCAACCTGTGGAACCTACAAGTGTGGGTTCTTGACGGGACATGGAAGGTTTGAGTACCCTACCACCTCAGGGGGTGGCTACTATCACTTCAGCTAGAGCCTGGTCCACGAGACATGCCTATGCTCTGAAGTGGAACCTCTTCGTCACCTGGTGTTCTTCTCGCCGAGAAGACCCCAGAAAATGCCCGATCAGGTCTGTGCTCTCCTTCCTCCAAGAAGGGTTGGATCGAAGGCTGTCTCCTTCCTCCTTCCACTTTCGAATATTACAATCTATTATGACCTCTGACCTGTAAAGTTGCCAGAATAATAATAATAATAATAATAATAATAATAATAATACGCTGTTTGTTAATTGGCCAAAGGAGAACTGGCACCCCGACTGAGCCTGGTTTCTCCCAAGGTTTATTTTTCTCCATTAGGTCACCTAATGGGGTTTTGGTTTCCTTGCCACTGTTGCCTCTGGCTTGGCTTGCTCAGTTGGGGACACTAATTTTTTCTAAATTTTTCAACTAAATATCCAAATAAATCTAATTATTAAACTAAATTAACCATATAAACTAAATTACTGATCTGATCTAAAGCCCACACTGCCACTGTATGATAATTGAAATGAACTGATGACATTACCATTTTCTCCAGAATGGCTATACGGCTGAATAAAATTATGCTGCATTATTTTCCTGTTTAACACTGTAAAGCTGCTTTGAAACAATCTGCATTGTTAAAAGCGTTATATAAATAAAGTTGACTGACTGACTGATTGACCCTGAAGGTGCCCTGCAGAGATCTCCCTTTAAAGCACTGCAGTCTGTTGAGCTTAAGGTCCTCTTTATGAAGGCGGTGCTCTTGATTGCTTTGGCCTCCATCAAGAGGGTAGGGGACCTGCAGGCATTTTCGGTTGATGAATCGTGCTTGGAATTCAGGCCAGCTAACTCTCACGTGATCTTGAAACCCCGGCCTGGATATGTGCCCAGGGTTCCCACCACTCCTTTTAGAGATCAGCTCTGTCCAGTATGTGCTCTCTGCAATTATGTAGACAGGACGCTGTGTTTCAGGACCTCAGCTCGCTAACAAACATCTGCAGAGCTGCAGGCTGGGCAACACTTAACACATTCGCGAGATTCTACAATCTCTGTGTAGAGCCAGTGTCCTCTCATGTACTCGCTCCCAGTGGCCAGTAAGTAGGACAGGCTCGGCGTCATCGCTTGCTGTGCCATTCCACTCCACGGACTGAATGCGTGTGCTAGTTTACTCAGGTGAGTTTCTCAGTAGGCCCTGAGTTCCTCCAGAGGAGAACTGGCACCCCGACTGAGCCTGGTTTCTCCCAAGGTTTTATTTCCCCCCATTATGCCACCTAATGAGTTTTGGTTCATTGCCACTATTGCCTTTGGCTTTGCTTGCTCAGTTGGGGACACAAAATGTTCAACTGAATATTCAAATAAATTTTCAACTAAATTACTGATCTGCCCGCATTGACACTATATGATAATTGAAATGAGCTGCTGAGCGGCTGTACAGCCAAATAAAATTCTGTTGCATTATTTTCCTGTTTAACACTGTGAAGCTGCTTTGAAACAATCTGCATTGTAAAAAGCGCTATATAAATAAAGGCGACTTGACTTGACTCCAGCACTGTTCATGCCGACACTAGAGTGCATGCCTGCTCAGTCAGCCCTCATGCTAGGCTAGGTGCCTTCATGTGCATGGTTCCCCCTCTGGGCAACCCCCACATGTGTATTTCCATGGTAATTCTCTCCGAGCACGTTTCTTCCCTTGGCAAGCCACCCCTGGGGTTGAAACATTCCACCGTGCGGGCTGGATACCTCAGAGTGTTCCATATGCATCCTGTACTCGGGTCATATATGTATTCTTAAGTCCTCCCTGCAGGCATACACTGTGTTGCATATTTCCACGTGGGATATGCTTCCAAGTGTGCCTTGGTATTCGGCGTTGAACATAGCCCTTCGCTCGTGCTAATCTCATGAGGGATCCAGGGTGTTTTGTGGCAGTCACCCAGGCCGACCAGAGGGCGTTGATTGCCAAATGGATTCATCTTGCTCTATTTGTTTACCATTAGCGCATGCTGATGATGATTTATTCTTCTGTACTAACTTGTGTCGTAGCCTACGCTTAGGTGTCATCATCATACAGTCAGAGACACTTCAGTAAAACCTTCTAGGCCCATTTTAAAACCAGGGATAATTCAGACTATTATTAGCAAATAAAAGTCACAGATGTCTGCAAATAAATCTTTCATATGACTAGGAATAGTGAAAAATCATTGGTTCATTGGTTCATAATCATTTGTTGTTCTGAGTTCAGTGCAACGTATCCCTCCTTTTCTTTAAAAGTAATAGTTTTCTTTAAAAGTTGTATTATTATTAAGTAATAATAATAATAGCAAGAACACTCAAATCAGGGTAACAGTAGGGCACTTACAATGTAAGTAATTATATCTGTCATTGTTGGTTACTACTACACTTTTTAAAACCAAATGAAAGTTCAGTATGATTTCTTTAAGAGATGTATGTACTAGTCTCGAGCTAACTGATTTGAGTATCAAATACTCAAACAGGTGTCTACAAACCTTCATTTGCATTTACCCTAGACTTTGATTTTGAATTACAAAATGATGACGGGCTAGTCAAAGTAGGCAGTGCACAGACTCAGGTGATGTAGGGACAGGACCAAAACCTTAAAAGGATAGTTCACCCAAAAAGAAAAATTGCTCCATGAGTTACTCACCCTATTTTACTTTTCTTTTTATGGTTGTTGTTGCTGACAGTCATTTGGATGTTTTTTACAGTGTGAGCAATGGCACCAACTGCTGGTGATTCCATGATTTATAGCCATTATTTTTGTAATTTTATACTGTAAATTACAAAATACTGTATAGATGATACAGCCATTTTCTGTACAAAAAAATGAGAATTACTGTAATTTGACATTAATGGCATAATATAATGGTAATTTTATGGAGTCAATTTAAAATAATTGAAAAAGAAGTGTTTTGAAACGCATACAATTATCAAATGCAAATCTGTTGAGTGCCGTTTCTCTTCTGGTCTTTCTTTTGGAAGACGTTCCCATCGGATTGAATTCTCCATGAAAGTTTAGCATCTTCTTCCAGTCCCTTCTCCTTCAGGATCTGCTCCATCTGAAGAACACAAACAGACTTATGAAGGATATTTCTGCTGTGGAATTACAGTGGTAAGAAGAGCGAGACTCACCTCCGATAAAACCGTGTTCATCACTTCCGGATCATTCAGATTTTCACTTGATTTCACCTCCAGTTTCACGATCTGTCTCTTCCGAACTGTGGGACAAAATAATGTACAGTACAATCCATATTTCAGTAGAACATCAATCAAATGAGTTCATAAGTAAAATGTCTTGCTCTGTTAGATGTATATGATTTTCTTAATCTGGACTGGCAGTTAAACAATAACTAAATAATCATATAGGGCCCTATCATACACTCTGAAGGACAGCTGGTCATCAAATGTTACTCCAAGATTTCTGACTGACTTTGATGGGGAAATCAAGGATGTACCTAACTGGATGGTGAAGTCATGTTGTATGGTGGGACTGGCGGGGAAGATAAGAAACTCAGTCTTTGCCAGGTTGAGCTGCAGGTGATGTTTTCTCATCCATGCAGAGATGTCAGCCAGACAGCTGGAGATTCGTGCAGCTACTGTGGGGTCGTCTGGGTGAAATGAAAGGTAGAGCTGAGTGTCATCAGCATAGCAGTGGTATGAGAAGCCATGTGCCTGTATGATTTGTCCCAATGAAGTAGTGTAGATGGAGAAGAGGAGAGGACCAAGCACTGAGCCCTGGGGAACCCCAGTGGTCAGTTGATGTGTTTGGGATTCCTCTCCTCTCCAGACAACCTTGAAAGACCTACCTGTGAGATAGGACTCAAACCAAAGGAGTGGAGTCCCTGTGATTTTCAGCATAATAAAATGGAATAATTCATTAATCTTACCCTTAACCAAAAGTGGTTATTTGTTATTAATAAATTATATTCACCAACAAAAATTTCTTGCCACAGATCAGACATTGTGAATTTTGGGTGAACTATCCCTTAAATTGCGGGTGCAAAGGTGATGTTGACCAGGGCAGTTGAGACCAAGTTAAGACCGAGTCCAAATGAGTCAGTCAAGAGAGAGACAGAAAAAAAAGAAGCATCTTCAAGACCATGTCCTTAACTATTGGTAATTTATGTGATGCAAGAGACAGCATATCTTCTATTCTAAGATAATCATTTTGCATTCTATTTGTGTAGTGGGGAAGCCCATTACCTTCCTTAATAATTAGATCATAAGCCAATTGGCTGTCACCACGGTGATGTCATTGTCATTGTCACTATCTGCTTCTGGCATCAGATGTGGACATTGGAGCAAGGTAGGAGAGTTTAGGAGGTTTTTAGATGATCTGTTTTAAATTTAGTAACTGAATGCCACTGGTTGCATGTTTTTTGCACAATAGTAAGCTCCGACTGTTTGACAGCCCTTCCATCTCGTATGGCTTGAATGAGCTTTTCGGTTTCCCTCGCGGGTCTCGCACTGCTGTTGTGGCTGCCGTTGTTGTGTGTATGCCCTTGATTATGCACACATCATTTCATCATCGGTATGTCTAAATAGGCATTTGCGAAGTTTGGGCAGAGGGCTAAAGTGTAGCAGTAATATTAAATGGTAATATTCTCTTTGTGTTTCAGGTGCTAATTAATATGGTCATACTTCCTGGTTCTAGTAAGAACTCGAGCTGCTGCGTTTTGGACCAGCTGGAGTTTGTTTATTAGGCAAGCAGGGCAACCACCCAGTAGAGCATTACAATAATCTACAGCTCATGAACGCATGAACTAACTGTTCAGCATTTTGCATTGAGAGCATGTGCCGTAATTTAGATATATTTTTAAGATGGTAGAATGCAGTTTTACAGATGCTAGAAACGTGGCTTTCAAACGAAAGATTGGTATCAAAGAGCACACCCAGGTTCCTCACTGACGACGAGGACTTGACAGAGCAGCCATCAAGTGTTAGACAGTATTCTAGGTTACTACTTGTGGAGCTTTTTTGTCCAATAATTAAAAATTATAGCGAGGAGGATTCAGTCTCCTCGCCCCCCTCAGGAACCTGATGATCAGGTCGTGCTGACTTACCTTCTTGTTCTCCAAGAGATCGTGGTGGGCAGATATAGCGGCCACATAAACTTTGAGGGTGGAGGGAGACAGCCTTCGCTCCAGCCCCTCTTGGAGAAACTCAAGCACGGACCTGATTGGGCATTTCCAGGGGTCTTCTTGGCGGGAAGAGCACCAGGTGACGAAGAGGTTCCACTTCAACACATAGAGGTGTCGTGTAGACTCTGCCCTAGCGGAAGTGATGGTGGCGGCCACCGTAGGTGGCAGGCCACTCAAACCTGCCGCGTCCCGTCCAGAAGCCACACGTGGAGCTTCCAGAGCGCTGGACGCGGGTGCCAAAGGGTGCCCCGTCTCTGAGAGAGGAGGTCCGGTCTCAGAGGAATAGGCCAGGGAGGGGCTGTCGCAAGGAGTAGCAGTTCTGAGAACCAGGTCTGGCCGTGCCAATACGGGCGACCAACATGACCTGCTCCTTGTCCTCCCTGATCTTGCACAGTACTCGTGCGAGAAGGCTCACTGGGGGAAACGCATATAAGCATAGGCCCTGGGGCCAGCTGTGCGCTAGTGCATCCGTGCCGAGCGTGCCCTCGGACAGGGAATAGAACAGGCTGCAGTGGGAAGAGTCTTGGGAGGCAAACAGATCTACCTGTGCGTCGCCGAATTGTTCCCAAATCAGCTGGACCGTCTGGGGATGGAGTCTCCATTCTCCAGGAAGTGGCTGAATCCGTGAGAGCTCGTCGGCTGCACGGTTCAGGACCCCCGGGATGTGGATAGCACGAAGGGACCTCAGGTGCTTCTGACTCCATAAAACGAGATGGCGGGCGAGTTGAGACATACGGCGGGAGCGTAGACCGCCCTGGTGGTTGATGTACTCTACTGTGGCCGTGTTGTCTGTCCAGACAAGTACGTGTTGACCCCTCAGCAACGCTCGGAAGCGGTGCAGGGCGAACCGTACTGCCAGCAACTCGAGGCAATTGACATGCAGGAGTTTGCGCTGGGGTCCTGTCCAGGAGCCCTCGGCTGCTTGTCCATTGCACATGGCACCCCAGCCCGTGGCGGAGGCATCTGTTGATACAACAACATGCCTGGAAACTCGTTCTAATGACACTTCGGCCCGTAGAAAACTGAGGTTCGACCACGGAGTGAGTGTCTGTAAGCAGGCCCGGGTCACTTGGACCTGGAGCGTGCCAGACCGCCATGCCCATCTCGGGACTCGATCGCGAAGACAGTGCTGAAGCGGTCTCATATGTAGCAATCCGAGCGGCGTTACCGCGGCTACCAATGCCATATGCCCCAGGATCCTCTGAAAATGTTTCAGTGGAACCGCACTCTTGCTCTCGATTTGACGGAGGCAAGTCAGCAGAGACTGCGCGCTTGCTCGTAAGCTGCGCGCACATGGCGACCGAGTCGATCTCCATACCGAGAAAAGAGATCCTCTGCACTGGGCAGAGTTTGCTCTTCTCCCAGTTGACCCGAAGGCCCAGACAGGCTAAGTGGTGGAGAACCAGATCTCTGTGTTCGCAAACCTGCTCTCGAGAGTGACTCAGTATGAGCCAGTCGTCGAGGTAGTTCAGGATACGAACCCCGTGCTGCCGTAGGGGTGCAAGGGCTGCCTCGGCAATCTTCGTAAAGACGTGAGGGGACAGAGATAGCCCGAATGGGAGGACCGCGTACTGGTATGCCCGCCCCTCGAAAGCAAACCGTAGGAACGGTCTGTGTCGAGGTAAGATGGAGACATGAAAGTATGCGTCCTTCAGGTCGATCGCTGAAAACCAATCGCCGGGACGAACGCATTCGAAAAGGCGTTTCGCTGTCAACATCTTGAACGGAAACTTGTGAAGGTAACGGTTCAAGATGCGCAAGTCCAGGATTGGCCTCAACCCACCGGTCTTTTTGGGTACAATGAAGTACGGGCTGTAGAACCCGGACTTCATCTCGGCTGGAGGGACAGGTTCGATCGCACCCTTCGCCAGTAGGGTGGCAACCTCCGCTCTCATGACAGGGGCATTGGCCCCGACCATAGTAAAGCGGACTCCCCGGAAACAGGGAGGAACCTGCGCGAACTGAATTGCGTAGCCGCGCCTGACTGTCTTCTCGACCCAGCCGGACAGCCCTGGAATCTGAAGCCAGGCTCCCAGGAACTGTACGAGCGGGGTCATTCGGACTACAGACGTACCCGATGTGGGGCAGCGATGCAGCGTTACCGACCCGGACAAGGGAGGCTGTTGGGCGTCCCGGTGTGGGGGTGCGGTTAACGGCTGCGTCCTGACAGAGGAGACCAGGGAAGGACGTGCGTTCCACTGGGGTCTGCTCTGCCAGGGGGCTGGCGACAGAGTGGGATGCGAGTGGCGGGACCCGTGGGTGGTGCGCACTGGCATCACCAGACTCTGGGGGCTCAGGGATGGGAGAGTTAATTCTTTCTTTGACCAGATTAGGGTGCTGCTGACCCGGGGGCCAGCAGCTGAACAAAGGATTCTCCCCCGGCCCTCCACCGGGGGAAGGAGTGGTCCTGCTACCATCTCCTCGAAAGAATTTCCCATCCCTGAGCCGTCCGTCTCAGGAGCGCCGCTTGGCCTGGCGTTTAACGGGGAGCGGGGCGGCCTGAGGGGACTTGGACGCCTTCCTACGGCTTCCTCCGCGACCCGGCCCGGGTGAAGGCTGCTGCTGGGACCGGGTGGGAGGGGCGGGAGCCTTAGGAGGGCGTCCTCGGCGGCTGTGCCGGCGGCTGGGTGGAAGCAGCAGCTGGCCGCCGGGGCAGTACATGTTTGAGAGCCTCAGTCTGCTTCTGGGCGGTTGAAAACTGTTGGGCGAAGTTTTCAACCGCTCCGCCGAAGAGGCCACGTGTCCGCTCGGTGTCCCGCATATCGGCCAGGTTTAGCCACAGGTGTCTCTCCTGGACCACATTTGTGGACATCACTTGACCCAGGGAGCGTGCGGTCACCTTCGTCGCCCGGAGAGCGAGGTCGGTGGCGACACGCAGCTCATTTAAGAGCCCCAGATCAACTCCACCCTCGTGCATGTCCCTGAGGATCCTGGCCTGGTAGACCTGTAGGATCGCCATGGCATGCAAAGAGGCGGCAGCCTGCCCCGCAGCTCTGTGCGATTTCGCCACCAAGGTTGATGTGAATCGACAGGCTTTGGAGGGGTGCTTAGGATCACCTCGCCAGGTCGAAGCGCTCTGAGGACACAGTTGCATCGCAACAGAACGTTCAACCTGGGGGACCCCAGTGTACCCTTTGGCCGCGGCCCCATCAAGGATGGAGAAGGCGGAGGAGACTGCAGACCGATCGCGGGAAGACAACGGGGACTTCCAGGACCGGGCAATCTCCTCATGCAGCTCGGGAAAGAAAGGCATTGAGGGCGGGGACTGACGTGAGTCAGCGCGGGCCCCCAGATACCAATCATCGAGCCGCGAGCGTTCGGGACAGGGCGGAGGGTTCCACTCTATCCCTAAACTCGCGGCTGCCCGAGACAACATGGCTGTCAGCTCTGGGTCTGACTCGGGCAATGCTGGCGCGCCCGAAGGCGGCAGCACAGCCGAGTCGTCATCCTCAGAGGACTCGAGCCCACCTTGTGATGCGGTGACCGACATCGCATCATCCTCTGGAGCGCCAAACGAAATGCGCGGGGGAGCCGGAGCTGGCCCCGCGATTTCAGCCTGGACACTCACGGGTTGCGGAACGCTAGAGGGGGGTGTGGCCCGAGGCATGAGCGTCGGGGCTTTGTTCCACACCGTAACCCTCAGGTCACCCTGACCACCAGCCGAAGTACCGGCCACGGGGGGCGCGGTAGATCGGGGGGTGGTAGAGGGGACTCTCACTTCAGTACGAAGGTCTTTGAGTCTAGACTGCAGAACCGCGATGGTCATGTTCCAGCAGTGGGAACATGACTCATCCACGAACGCTGCTTGAGCATGCTGAACGCCCAAGCATACCAAGCAGAGATCGTGCCCATCAAAGGAAGTCAACGCATTGGCACGCCATTGGGCGCTGTTAAACACCTCGAAGGTAATTGGCTTCTAGGCGAAACCCCCATTCGTCAGTCACTGACGTACGTCGGAGTGCAGTAGGTCTTTAAGCAGTAAAGTCACAAGCAGTAATCAGTTTAAAATAGAAATGATATATATGAATTCAACTTTAGTGAGAAAACAACAAAGATATTTTACATTTACATTTCCACTTCTGTTAGAATGGCTTACTTATAGAGTTGATCAAATGAACTGAAGAACATATCAACACTATGGTAAACCAAGAGGCTCAAAAAGCGCTAAAGTTACTCAAATCTGTTATAACGCAACAGCATTTTAGCGGCCTCTTGAGGATGACACAATACACTGCCTTACAGTTACATAAAGCACCAGGATTTCAAAGGAATTATATTTGAAACTAGACTTCTGAATAATACTGAAGATATTATTATAAATTATATCTATATTATGAGCGCTGCACATGAAGACATTATGGCTTTCCCTAGGCTCTTGAGACTGGCTTCAAGTCTGGAGGAAGCACCGCTGATGTCAGTGCGAGCAGCTGGCATCTATGCAGTAAAGCCAAGCCTTCAGGTCTCTGAGGTGGTTCCACTGTCGACAACACTCCCTGTTCCAGAGATGGCTCCAGCCACTGACCAGCATCCAGAGATGGCTCCAGGCACTGACCATCGTCCAGAGATGGCTCCAGCCACTGACCAGCATCCAGAGACTGCTCCAGCCACAGACCAGCGTCCAGAGATGGCTCCAGCCACAGACCAGCGTCCAGAGATGGCTCCAGCCACTGACCAGCGTCCAGAGACTGCTCCAGCCACAGACCAGCGTCCAGAGATGGCTCCAGCCACAGACCAGCGTCCACAGATGGCTCCAGCCACAGACGGCTCCAGCCACAGATCAGCATTCAGAGACGGCTCTACCTCCTCTCCCGAGTCCAGAGTGGGCTCCGCCTCCTCTCCCAAGCCCAGAGTGGGCTCCGCCTCCGCCTCCACTCCCGAGCCCAGAGAGGGCTCCGCCTCCTGGCATCTATGCAGTAAAGCCAAGCCTTCAGGTCTCTGAGGTGGTTCCACTGTCGACAACACTCCCTGTTCCAGAGATGGCTCCAGCCACTGACCAGCGTCCAGAGATGGCTCCAGGCACTGACCAGCATCCAGAGATGGCTCCAACCACTGACCAGCATCCAGAGATGGCTCCAGCCACTGACCAGCGTCCAGAGACTGCTCCAGCCACAGACCAGCGTCCAGAGACGGCTCCAGCCACAGACCAGCGTCCACAGATGGCTCCAGCCACAGACCAGCGTCCAGAGACGGCTCCAGCCACAGACCAGCGTCCACAGATGGCTCCAGCCACAGACCAGCGTCCACAGATGGCTCCAGCCACAGACGGCTCCAGCCACAGATCAGCATTCAGAGATGGCTCTACCTCCTCTCCCGAGCCCAGAGAGGGCTCCGCCTCCACTCCCGAGCCCAGAGAGGGCTCCGCCTCCTGTCACGAGCCCAGAGAGGGCTCAGCCTCCTGTCAATAGCCCAGTGAGGGCTCTGCCTCCTGTCACGAGCCCAGTGAGGGCTCCGCCTCCTGTCACGAGCCCAAAGAGGACCCCTTCTCCTGTCACGAGTCCAGAGAGGACTTCAACCGGGCCACCTGCTCAGTCTGCTCCATCGTGGGGGTCTCCAAGACCATCTCCGCTGCTGTGGTGGTCGTCTGCTCGGCCGTGGGGGTCTCCAAGACCGTCTGCGCTGCTATGGTGGTCATGTGCTCCACCGTGGGGTCTCCAAGACCATCTGCACTGCTGTGGGGGTCGTCTGCTCCACCGTGGGGCTCTCCAAGACCATCTGTGCTGCTGTGGTGGTCGTCTGCTCCACCGTGGGGGTCTCCAAGACAGTCTGCGTCGCTGTGGTGGTTGTCTGCTCCACCGTGGGGGTCTCCAAGACCGTCTGCGTCGCTGTGGTGGTCGTCTGCTCCACCGTGGGGGTCTCCAAGACCATCTGCGCTGCTGTGGTGGTCGTCTGCTCCGCCGTGGGGGTCTCCAAGACCGTCTGCGTCGCTGTGGTGGTCGTCTGCTCTGCCGTGGGGGTCTCCAAGACCGTCTACGCTGCTGTGGTGGTCGTCTGCTCCACCATCTGCGCTGCTGTGGTGGTCGTCTGCTCCACCGTGGGGGTCTCCAAGACCATCTGCGCTACTGTGGTGGTCGTCTTCTCGACCGTGGGGGTCTCCAAGACCATCTACGCTGCTGTGGTGGTCGTCTGCTACACCATCTGCGCTGCTGTGGTGGTCGTCTGCTCTGCCGTGGGGGTCTCCAAGACCGTCTGCGTCGCTGTGGTGGTCGTCTGCTCCACCGTGGGGGTCTCCAAGACCATCTATGCTGCTGTGGTGGTCGTCTGCTCCACCATCTGTGCTGCTATGGTGGTCGTCTGCTCTGCCGTGGGGGTCCCCAAGACCATCTACGCTGCTGTGGTGGTCGTCTGCTCCGCCGTGGGGGTCTCCAAGACCATCTGCGCTGCTGTGGTGGTCGTCTGCTCTGCCGTGGGGGTCCCCAAGACCATCTACGCTGCTGTGGTGGTCGTCTGCTCCGCCGTGGGGGTCTCCAAGACCATCTACGCTGCTGTGGTGGTCGTCTGCTCCGCCGTGGGGGTCTCCAAGACCATCTGCGCTGCTGTGGTGGTTGTCTGATTATCACCTGAGGGCTCTCCACCCCAGACTGTCAATCCATCACAAACTACATTACCCATAATCCTTTGCCCGGACTCATCATCACTCATTGTTTGTACCTTTGTCTAAATACCTTAATCACACCCTGAACACCATCCAAATGACCAGCCTGAGATCCCTGTCATACACCAGGCGCAATGCGACGTCAGGCGCGAAGCAAGTGTTTTTTGCTAGTTTCTGTATCTATCTATTTAATAGGGTTGGGTATCGTTTGGGTTTTTTTCGATACCGGTGCCAAACCAATACTTTTAAAACAGTACCGGTGCCTAAACGATGCCTGAACCGACACTTTTTTAAAAAAGAGCCACAAAACGAGGTGGATGAGATTAAAGAATGGCTTTTTATTCATTTTTTTTTATTATTATTTAAATTGAACAATGTATTACAAGTTTAAAGTATACTTAAATATATAAATATAAATAAATACAAAACACAATTTACTTTACAAATTCACAGTAAAACTAAAGCCATCTGACCCAACTACAACAGGCCTAATTTAACTCTAAATAACAGCTACAGTAATAACAGCAGTAGTCTGAAATCTTGGTATGCTACAAACCAGCTTCAGGCTTCAGCCTTATTTAGCAGAAATATGACTATATTCTCTGGCTAAATATTTTAGAACGCATCGCCTTATTGTTTCCATGGCGACACGTCATGCTTCTCACATGACACACAGCAGCCACAATAATGCTGTATGACAGCTCAGCTGTATCGGGTTTATTTAGTTTTTTCAAATATTTCCAAATATTCACAAACTTGCTAACTATGTCATGAACTATCTGATATTCTGATTTTCAAATATGTGTGAGTGAATGTGTGTTAGTTGATCTATACTGCACGATGGGCGGCGCCATGTTAGTTTGCGCCTCAGAGAATCGGATCTGTCGGATTTACATCACATAAATTAATTCATGTCTCACGAAGTACATGAAAGTAAGTGACTGCTGAACTGGGAGAAGAATAGAGTAAACTATATAGTTACTATATAATGTGTATCTGGCCATATTGGCACCGGGTTTCGGTACCCAACCCTACTGTTTAATTAAGCCCATAAATATCCCAGTCATCAGTAGATGAAACATTCAGATGAAATCTGTTACAGGTTTGCAGTGATCTTTTCTCTTGACGGTTCACAAACCATCCACTCTGAAATGTGCCGAACAAACATATCAGACGCGATCAGGCACTTCATTAAAATAACACTGAACTGCCATTTCCTAATGTTGATGTACTTATTTAAGTTTCCACAGGAGTATCGCGAGGTTTGGTTTTGGCGGGCCGTTCACAGTTCACACACGACAGATGACGCAATCTTATTTATGTCTTCAAAAAAACACGGCCGTCCCGAGGCTTAGATTCTTAAAATTGCAATAGTCAAAAACTGTACGAAACCCATCTAGTGCTTGTTTACATTTGGGAAATGGAGATGTGATTTGCGTTCAAACACAGCCAGAATGCAGAAATGCTTATTAGAGATTAGTTTTGTTAAGTATGGCACAATATTAACAGAACAATTGAATTATTTTCTTTATTTAATGGATGAGAGTGTGCTGGTTGAGAGAATATCTGGAGCTGATCATTTATGTTTTTTTCATATTCATTTTATATTTGTGTATTGTCTTCACATGTTAGGATTGATAAACACCAACATCTGCTGGACAAGAAATCTGAACCGACAAGAACGTATTGGTTGAAGCAGACACTTTGCATTTAGTGGCCAAATTCAAATTGGCTAAAGTAAATGAGACAGTTAAATCTCAATTTATCATTTTCTGTCATTTAAAAATCAGCATATGCAAAATTAATGTGACTGTCATTCTGACCACTCAAAATGACTGAAGTGTAGAGCTCCCTCTACAGGACAGGTGTCACATCAGTTTACATTTAGTTTGTTTTTGTAGTTTTTAGCTCAGAACTAGAATCAACTAACAATGCAAAAGCATTCAAAGTGTAGCTAAATGACAAAAAACGTCAGTTTAAGACATAAGGATGAATAAGTTATTTTTATTATTGTCATTACCCCAAACCTACAAATCCTATTTTTGCGATGAAAACAGATTTGCAGAAAGTGACACAGAGCCACATTTACAGATGCCTCAGTGATAGAGAGCATCTACCCAGCTAACAGAAATATGTTCAAAGAACACTTTGTTAATGTAAGTTATAAAACGTTATTTCTGAATGTTCTCTGAATGTTCAAAACATCCAGTTTTTTAAGTTTTAAAAGTGTTTTTGGTTATGCGAACATTCCATTTTGAATGTTTTCTGAAACAAGTAACATTTAAAAAACATTAGGCATGATTTTTAAATAAAAAATTTAGTTTTATATCTCCGTTGTCTATATAGCACTGTGGATGTTTAACTTGCTAGATCGTTTTTTAACTCATTAAATAATAATACATATAAATTAAAGCTGCAAGCAGCATTTAGTGGGGTTCAAGCATTTAAGGTCTTTAAGCAGTAAATTAGTTAAAACAGAGCTTAGGTGAAATGAAGTGATAAACTGACAAAATGTGATTGTAAATGTTATAATAGTGACTTTATAAAGTCTAAATGTGAATTATAGAACCATATTAGTGAGTAGTATGACAAAATGACTATTTTGACCAGCAGGTGGCAGCAGAGAACCACTCATTGGCTCACTTTCATTTTAAATGTTCTGTTTGTTTTATGGCACATTTTCCATGTTAACTCCTTTATATGTGCTTACACATACATATTTTATTGCAATATAAATATTGATATATGAAATAAATGTATTTTGACTAAATGTGATTGTAAATGTTATAATAGGGATTTTTTAATGTCTAAAAATGAATTAAAGAATAATATTACTAAGAATTAAGACATAATGACTATTTTGACCAGCAGGTGTCAGCAGAGAACCACTCATTGGCTCACTTTCATTTTAAAATGTTCTGTTTGTTTTATGGCACATTTTCCATGTTAACTCCTTTAAACGTGCTTACACATATGCATTTTATTGCAAATATAAATATAGATCTTTTTTAAATAAATTTATTTTGACCAAATGTGATTGTAAATGTTATAATAGGGATTTTATAATGTCTAGATATGAATTAAAAAAACAACATCAGTGAGTAGAATGACAAAATGACTATTTTAACCAGCAGGTGACAGCAGAGAATGTATGTTTTTTATTTAATGGCACATTTTCCAAGTTAATGCCTTCAAACCTGCTTACACGCACACACATTTTGTTGCAGATATAGATATGTGAAATAAATGATGGGTAACAAATTGCTTATTCCATGTTTTCCCCTTTAAAACATATTTTTCAGGTCTTATTGTAGATTAAATGTAATATTATTGCAGAAACATACCTCAAATGAACAAATTAAGTGGTAAATCTTGACAAAATGTGATTTGTAGCGTTATTATAATGATTTTATACTGGTTTGGTTCTGATCAAGCGAAAAACCTAGGACTAGTTCGCAAAAGTAGATTTTTGACAAAATTCAAAATGGCGGGAAAATTTGCACACCGGAAATTAATTCGGAGATATACATTTTGTTCGTCATGAGCTCAGCTTTCCAATGATATAAGATGTGACTTGGCCTTTATGATCAACGGTTTAGGAGTTATGAGCAGTTTCACGCAATTGATTGCTATAGCGCCACCTACAGGCCAATCTGGCTCATAATTTGATAACCTCTCCTCGATTTTTGTACTACCATCTGACAAAGTTAAATGTAATATTATTGCAAAAACATACCTCAAATGAACAAATTAAGTGGTAAATTTTGACAAAATGTGATTTGGTTCAAGCCTTTAAGGCCTTTAAGCACACAAGCATCAAAAGACATTAAGTTTTATTTAGCAAGATTTTAAACACTGAAATAATAGATGGAAAACTCAAATTACAGGCAATATAGGCAATTTACCATAGGAAACATATGGTTTTTAACAGTTATAGCGCCACCTATGGTCCGATCTCTATAAAGCTTTGCATGCTTGTTAAGGAGCTAATGTCACACATGCCCACCAATTTTCGTGAAGTTTTGAGTTTTCTCTTAGAATTTATAGGCTTTTGAGTGTATTTTGCCACGCCTCTTTTAATGCTATAAATTAACTAGAAGGAAGAGATGATCGGTTCACGAGCAGCTTTAACTGAGCCTCGAGTCTACAGCGATCTATCAGACACATTAAAGAGTCACAAAACGGTATTTATTGTTTAAATGTCTCTAAAAAATGATTACATTTGAAAGGTGAGACTTTTGGCGCTTTTCCATTACCAGTACCAGCTCAACTCGACTCGACTCGACTTGGCTCGGCTCGCTTTTCGCTCCGTTTTCCATTGCAGATAGTACCTCCACAATAGTACCTGGTTGTCATAGTGATGCCGCAGGAAACTGCCGTGACTTAATCTTCTACGCGAGATACATCCGCTGCCACACGCACAGGACAATGGAGGAAATCGAGTGTATGCTGTTTTTGGATGTTTTTGATTTTGCTGTTTTTTATTCAGGATACTCCGTCTGGCGCGTGCACTGATGACGCAGTGAATAGTGACAATTCTCTCTGACCAATCAGCAGTCTGCCGTGTTTTCACGTCACATTTTAGTATCGCCTGAACTCGCTTAGATCCTCGCTGGAGGTGGTACGAAAAAAAGTACCTGGAAGCAGGTACAGGTACAACTTTTACACAGTGGAAAACCAAACAAATCCGAGTTGAGCCGAGCCGAGCCGGTACTGTGTAGTGGAAAAGCGCCATTTGTTTCATATCAAAAGAACTTGTCTGTCAGCGCGCAGTCTCCTCTCTGATCCGCAATGTATTTTTCACTGCGTGAGAACTTGGTGTGGTGTGAGAGTGCCGTCGCTTGTCAGACATAGCAACAGTAACTAAAGTGGGCGGGTCTTTGCGAACGGTCATTGACAGTATGGACGGGGATTCGCCAGTCCCAATTCAAAACAAATTTCATCACAATCCATCATTGTTCGTTTCAAACATGTGAGAGCATCAAAATGATCCATGGGTGAAATTGATTGGATTTAATTCATTTTTTTTGTCAGTTCCTATCATAATTTTAACATTTTGGCGTTATTGTTTAGCTATTTACCTATGTTTTCAAATTTCCTTTGTTTTTTTGTTGTTGTCTCGATTTGATTAACGGCTTTGAAGATAAACACAATTTTTTAAAGCTCTAAATGACACTTACAAAAACCATAAGGCGAAACCTGGCATGTTTGGTATTGCTGGACTCGGCAAGGATTCTTAGGAGGTCACTCCTGTGAAAAAACACGGGCTTGAAACTTCTAAGGCTCCTTCAAGGCATTGTGCCAATGACGTATACTGAGTTTTTTGAGATACACCAATGTTCTCATAGACTATCATGGCACCCTGGACAAAGACACTGCATGCCAATTTTCAGTAGACTAACAGTTAGGTGCGCTTATAGCTATTTTCATGATTTTTTCACTGTTATAGCGCCACCAAGTGGCCAATTGTCACGATTTTTTTCATGTCAACTCAGATTGAGCTTATGAACATGTGTCCCAAATTTAGCGAAAATATCTCTTTCCGCTCAAAAGTTATAACCATTTTATAGCGCCACCAAGTGGCCAATTGTCATGATTTTTTTTTCACGTGACCTCAGAATGAGCTCATGAACATGTGTCCCAAGTTTTCTGAAAATATCTCTTTCCGTTCACAAGTTATAACCGTTTTATAGTGCCACCTAGTGGCCAATTGTTTCGATTTTTTTCAAGTGATCTCAAATTGAGCTCAGGAAGATGTATCCCAAGTTTAGCAAAAAAATCTCTTTCCGTTCACAATTTATAACCGTTTTAGTAAAAGTGGCCCTGGTGCCATCAAATATTTTGGTTCCCCTTATCGACTGTTAATTGAAATTTTAAATTTTTTGGATGATTATTGATTTTCAGACTCCAGAGAATAATCTTGCAGTGGTTTGGTTCCGATCGGGCCAAAAACCTAGGAGTAATTAGCAAAAATAGGTTTTTCAAAAAAATGCAATTTACTCGAAATTGGCGCCTGAAGGGCGAGCAAATCGGAGATAGCAATTTTGTCCGCCTTTTCAATTTTGAACTTTTGGTTGCTGTAGCGCCACCTATGGGCCATTCGGGGTCATACTCTGATAGGTTGTCCCCAAACTGAGGCCTACCATCTGGCCAGGTTTCATGTCTCTAGGCCTTACGGTTTGGCCTGCACGATGCGTTTTACGAACCCTTACAATTACAATAGGGTTTCACCACTTCGTGCTTGAACCCCTAAAAAAAAAGTCGGCTACGTCCTTCAGCAGCAGAGTAATTCATATTTTTGAATAAAAATGTTATGTTACAAATGCGACACATTGTGGCTTTATTTTATTAATGTTCATTGCTCATGACCAAAAAAACCTATAGTTCTTCACAATGAGGAGACTACAGGTTACAAAACCAAGATCATGTAGCTGTCAGACAGATGTTAAAAACATTTTTTTATTTACATGGATCATTGTTAAGGTTATTTCAGATCAACACATGCAAGTGACCACTAGGTGTCGCCGTAGAGACGGGTGTCGGATTGATTTGAAGCTCCAGAAAATGTGATTATGCGATCGCATGATTTAATGCATAATCAGCCAAAGTCCGCATATTAATGCGGGGGCCGCATTTTTTCAAATACGCCGCACTTTCGTGCAAAATATGCGGGGCTAGCATGATTTCAAAATCCCCGCATTTGCCTTGCAAAAAAGTCATATATATATTAGCAGAAAGTTGAAAAATGTTCGTTTACTTCACACAAGAGCCGCCATTTCCCCCTGTTGCCATGGGAACGTTTTGAAGTGACGTAATTACCCGACGTGAACATCATCGAAAAGCTGCAAACCCCCGTGGAGAAACCATAGATATCAGAGAAACCATGATGAAGCGCAAACTCCCATTGGCCAACAAACATAACAGCAAAAGAGCAAAGCAGTTTCCCTGTGATGACCGATTTCAGAACACAGCATCATGAAGCTTCAGAGCGTTATGAATCAGTGAGTCGATTCAGTGGTTTGGAGCGTTATGAATCAGTGAGTCGATTCAGCGGTTTGGAGCGTTATGAATCAGTGAGTCGATTCAGCGGTTTTGATCGCCAATGTCTCGTATTTCAGCAGTTTGACACGCAATCCGAATCATGAATCGACTCACTGATTCATAACGCTTCGAAGCTTCATGATGCTGTTTTGAAATCGGTCATCACTATATTAGTCGTTATGTAGGGGTTTATTTGCGCACAAAAGCTATTCTTGTCGCTTCATAAAGTTATTGTAGAGCCGCTGTAGTGAGATGGACTCTGGATCTTTAGTCTTTAGTGCTTTTATGGGTCTTGAGAGTGAACATTGAGCCAATGGAGGCCTTTCTGAGCATCGGATTTACACTAAAATATCTTCATCTGTGTCTGAAGATGAGCGGAGTCTGACGGGTGTCCAGCGACATGAGGAGACGTCATTAATGACAGAGTTTACATTTCTGGGTGAACTAACCCTTGAAGAGATTGCACTTTGTGCATTGGAAGCACTCAAATGTCTGTAAAACAGGAAGTTATTCATTCATTTTTCAGAAGTTGTAGCATATTCCTTTTGTAAAGCTACAGAACTTGTTTGACTCAATGTCCGACGACAGTGACGATTAACACATTATTTACATGCATTATATTACATATGCGGCCGTGGGAATGTGCACACTATTGAAGAGACTAAAACACAGCAACACATCAAGTAGAAATTCTTTATTTCCGCGTCAGAGAAAGACGTGGCTTTAATTCTGTTTCCATATTTAATTTCAGTCATGTTCATGTATAGTGTGAAAGAATATGAATATATCCAATTGTTCAGCATTGCTTATATGTTTGTTTCTAAACAATATATGAAACAATCATGACTCTGCAATCTTTGCCAAGAGTCTGCTATCAGAAAACAGATGTAGGTTAAAAAATAACATGTAAAAGATATGGTTTATTATTGCTTTTATAAATTGAGCATGCATGATAATTGATTTGAGCTAGGCCCATCTCTAAGATTATGCAGCAGATTTTTTTGTTATTTTCTGTTTTGTTATATAGTATGTGTCAAGTTTACAGATGCAGAAAAGTGCCTAGCTATGAAAAGTGAGTTATGCCATCACAACTACAATACAAGATTACTTGTCAAATAAACATTAATAAACAAATTAACTTGAAATGATTTTATTTCACGTGTAGAGATTGCAGAGTGATACATGGCCCAGTACAAATGACTTCAAATAATCCTGAAAATAGGCCAAAAATGAAACTTCTGTCATCATATTTTCACCCTCAAGTTGTTCCAAACCTGTATGAATTTCTTTCTTCTGCTGAACACAAAAGAATCATCAAATCAAATCAAATCACTTTATTGTCACACAGCTATATGCACAAGTGCAACAGCAGGTGAAATTCTTAGGTGCAGTTCCGAGCAACATAGTAGTCATGACATGACATGTACAACATTTAAGCAACAACAGATTACACATCTGATGCGCACACAATTACTCACAGCACAGTATACACTACAATAAACAATAAATAATTTACACAATGTGAGTGTAGTTCTCACAGCTTTAAACAATATACACATACTTACAATATACATATACTTTAAACAATATACACTAAACATACACTAAACAATATACATTACGCTATAATAGTAATAATAATATACAATGTATAGTATAAAATATTATTCACAGATTGAAAAATTGAAATCCAAAGTGCAATAGATGCTGTATGATAAATAAATGTGTATATAATGTGTGTGTATCTACAGTGGGTTGTGCTGAGTGATATTCTGTCCAGTGTGTGTTATGATCCTGATGGATCAGGAGTTAAGTAGTCTGATTGCTTGTGGGAAGAAGCTGTTCTGGAGTCGGCTGGTGTGTGTTCTGATGCTGCGGTACCGTCTGCCTGATGGCAGCAGTGAGAGCAGCCCATGGTTCGGGTGGCTAGAGTCTCTGAAGATCCTCTGAGCTCTCTTCACACACCGCCTGGCGTAAATGTCCTGGAGGGAGGGAAGCTCACCTCCGATGATGCAGCTGGCCGTGCGCACTACCCTTTGCAGGGCCTTGCGGCTGCGGGCGGTACTGTTGCCGTACCAGGTGGTGATGCAGCCAGTCAGCAGGCTCTCGATGGTGCAGGTGTAGAAGCGTGTGAGGATGTGGCGGTTCATTCCAAACCTCCTCAGCCGTCGCAGGAAGAAAAGGCGCTGATGAGCCTTCTTCACAACGGCCTCGGAGTGGACGGACCATGAGAGTTCCTCTGTGATGTGGACACCGAGGAACTTGAAGCTGCTGACTCTCTCCACCGGTGCTCCATCGATGGTGATGGGGCGGTGTTCTCTCTCATTCCTCCTGAAGTCGACCACCAGCTCCTTGGTCTTGCTGACGTTGAGGGAGAGGTTGTGCTCCTGACACCACCGTGTCAGAGTGTGCACCTCCTCTCTGTAGGCCATTTCATCATTGTCGGTGATAAGACCTACCACCGTCGTATCGTCAGCAAACTTGATGATGGTGTTGGAGCTGTGGGTTGCCACACAGTCATGTGTGTACAAAGAGTACAGGAGTGGGCTGAGAACACAACCCTGAGGGGCTCCAGTGTTGAGAGTCAGTGATGATGAGATGTTACTGCCCATTCTGACCACCTGGCGTCTGTTTGACAGGAAGTCCAGGATCCAGCTGCATAACAAGCTGTTTAAGCCTAGAGCCCGGAGTTTAATGTCAAGTATGGAGGGCACAATGGTGTTGAATGCTGAGCTGTAGTCCACAAACAGCATTCTCACATATGTGTTCCTCTTTTCCAGGTGGGAGAGAGCAGTGTGTATAGTGGATGAAATGGCATTGTGGGTGAATAAATGATGAAAAAATGCACTTCTTGGGGAACTATCCCTTCAAGATAAATGGTAAAGTCAAGTCAACTTTATTTATATAGCGCTTTTTACAATGCAGATTGTTGCAAAGCAGCTTCACAGTGTTAAACAGGAAAATAATGCAACAGAATTTGATTCGACCGTACAGCCGCTCTGGAGAAAACGGTGATGTCATCAGCACAGTTCAATTATCATACAGTGACAATGTGGGCTTTAGATCAGTAATTTAGTTTATATGGTTAGTTTAGTTTACTAATTCATTTGGATATTTAGTTGAAAAGTGAGCCCCCTAAAATCACTGATCATTTATCAAAGGAGAAAGAAGAATCTTTTTCTTCCCCTCAACATCACAACATGATTTATAACAAAAAGTGCACTACACATGTGCAAGGGTGCCCTCTAGAGGTGGGTAGATACGACCACAGGCCATTGTTGCCCTGGTTATATATTCAACAAATTATACACACATCCTGTTCTTTGTTTTTTACGATGATGAATATCCTTTAAAAAAAAGCTGCATATGGGTTTTGGGAAATATGCACTTATTATGGCTTTATTCACAAAACAACAAAATAAAAGTTCTGTGTGAAGGGAAAGAATAGTTGAATGTAGAATTCTAAAGCATGACTGAATTTTGTGATTCAGGCCCATTTATACTGTCCTTTTTAATTTTGCTCCTGCAATATATTTATGAAATCCATCCCGTCCCTCTGAGTCATGGCCCCAGGTTCCAGAGACCCACAAAATAGAACTGGAGTCCTATTCAATTATTCCTAGCTGCGGTATTCAGCGATCACAGACGGCCTGCTTTGAACACTCAAATTATTTCAAAGTAAACGCACCGGGTCCCTGGACCGGACACCCAGCTAAGGGCATCCGGGGGACGCCTAGCGGCAGGGTCCGGGACAGGCGGTGGCTCGCCTCGCACTGGACATTTTCTCAAAATGCATGTAAGGTTCTAGTTCTGGCTCTAGATCCTGGATTGCAAGGTTCTAGATCAGTTCCAGGTATGTCTTTTTGCAGTACACAGTTCTCCTCACTTTGGATCAGTTTGACCTTTCAAGAGAGCCTGTCTGCCATTGAGTGCAAGAGGCCTCTGTGAGAGATTTAAACAAAGCAGACAAAAAAATTTCCCCTGCGTTCTAGACTCGTCCTCCTGATATGTCGTTCAGGGGTCCCAGGACTACCAGCACACAGAGTTTGGGCCCATTGGACAGCCGGGGGCCGAACAGGGGCCTTTGACATGCGCAACTTATGCCATTCATTTTACATGTGTTTCGTGGACAGTGTCTCATCACGGGTCCCTGGGACGGTGTCACAAGTTACGTGTCCCTTTGACCTATTTTCATGTTAATTGGCCTAATTGGACACCAACAGCCTATGTTGAGCTGCAGAAAAAACAAGGGTCAAAAGGTCGCAGCAACTCCAAATTTGACACCGTGGTAGTCCAGGGGCCCCTGGTTCTAGATCAGTGGTTTTCAAACCTGTCCTGGAGGCACCCCAGCCTTCCAGGACAGGTTTGAAAGCCACTGTTCTAGATCCTGGATTGCAGGGTTCTAGATCGGTTCCAAGTATGTTTTTTGGATCGGATGAATTCTCTGAAACTTTTCGTTTGATTTTAGAAAACATTATCACATATGGTGAAGTCCCTAACTTATTCAACAGGGTTCCTGTAGGCTGTCTGTGGACGATTCATTAAAGGGTCATATTTCATAATTAAAGTAGTTTTATTTGGTACAACCTACTGTACACCAAACAGGGGACAACACAGTGATGTACATTACAGCTGTTAATTATGCATCATTAGCCTTAAAATGACATGCCCACGGACAGCCTACAGAGGTCCCATATGGCGGCATTACAATACCATTAATAACCGAGCGCAGTAAATCACTCCAGCGAGAGAATAACAGATCTACATGTGAGGAAAACGCAGCCCGCGAGCTCCTTTTAAACCCGCACGCATGACATCTCCTCTGCGCGCAAATCAAGCCCTTGCGAGCTTGGACTCGACTCGCAGCACGCGCGTCATCATTCCCCACACTCGCACTCGAGCTTCTATTTTGCTCGCGCGAAAAGTTTTTTATTTTCGTCAGTCGTGGGGCGGGACTTTACTTATTTCATTGTAACCTGAAATGTAATTGGTTTCATTGTAACCTGAAATGTCATTGGTTTCATTGTAACCTGAAATGTCATTGGTCAATCCCGTTTTTCCGGAAGTCAGTTGGGAATGGACGCCTGTTGTAAAACATGCAAAAGACATGGCTTCATCGACGGACCAGATGCAAGAGAGTTAAACTTTATTTACTGACTGATTGCATTATTAATATAATATGTCCTTACCAGATACTATATTAACTTTATTTATTATTTTTATGGAGCTGTAGCTACTGGGGAAAATGAGAATACATATTGCTTAAGTTCACCGCTACATTACCACTATCCTTCCACTAAATCTATGTTGTTTACCAAGCTACAATTATATCACTTCAGAAATGTGAAAAGTGTCCATTAAATAGTTGTAACTATGATTCTAAATTCAAAATTGCTTCATGTGGCTTTGGATGAAAGATAAATCACTTCTTCATATCAGTAAGCAAGAGTTGTTGTGTAAGCTTTTTGTTATCATTCTTTGTCAGTTTTGAGTGGTTAATATATTTTCCATTAAATAAAGTATAAAAGGGCCCCATTGAAAGGTTACAGTTACAGTACAAAGCATGAATGATCATACCCCTTTTTATTAATAATAATAAGAAAAATTATTTAGAAAAATAAGAATCATATTTACAGCTAACTTTCCACATTTCTGAAGTTCTCAGAACTAGTAAATAACGGACCCCAGTGCAGCCACAAATATCAAAACTATCTATAATAGGCCTACTGTAATTAAGACATATATTCAACAAATGTATTAAAAACAGATATAGTTTCAGCCTTAGGCTACTCAAAGGCAGCGGAAACATGGCCAGTGGGTTCGTTACGCACGTTAATTCATTCCCGGCGTTCCTGGTTTGCTTCTTATTTATTAAATAAACAGGCAATTAGTTGATGAAACCGAAACCCTGCCGCCTGCGGGGGACGTCATGAGGAGAGACGGCACGGAGGCGGGAGAATCCTGTAAACCTTGGGGCCGGAGCCCCGAGCCACCTTCGCCCCTGGACCCTTCCAAGGCAAACCAGAGCCGTTCACAGCGCACCACCGTGGAGGAAGTGTGCCCAGGTCAGGGATTCTTGCTGACACCTGCCGGGCCGACCCGCCTGCTGGGTTGAATCCTCAGGGCGGACCGTGCAGACCCCACCCGTTTCACGCCCTGTTGAACTCTCTCTTCAAAGTTCTTTTCAACTTTCCCTCACAGTACTTGTCCGCTATTGGTCTTGTGTCGGTATTTAGACTTAGATGGAGTTTACCACCCGCTTTGGGCTGCATTCCCAAGCAACCGTACCCCGACGGGGTGGGGGCCTTTACCGGCCTCACACCGTCCACGGGCTAAGACTCCATCAGAAGGACTTGGAGCCCTGGCCCACACCTGGAGAGAGCGGTCTTCTGTACGCCACAATTCCCTCACCCCGGCTGGGGGACGGGGATTCGATGCTGGGCTCTTCCCTCTTCACTCGCTGCTACTGAGGGAATCCTAGTTAGTTTCTTTTCCTCCGCTTAGTAATTCAGCATGTAGTCTCACCTGATCTGAGGTTGTAACCAGAGGGGGGGGGGGTGAAAGCGGCCTGGGCCCGGGGACTGGCGCGATTCGAAGGTCGTCCCCGACCCGCCTGCGATCCCAAACCCCACCGGGTGTGAAAGCATAATGAAGTTTTATCCTCATCAACCGTCAGATCATTACTGATGGACAGAGATATTTCTGCTTGAGTCTCTTATTTGTGATTCAGCTGTATTTATATATTGTGCTTAGAAAAAGTATTTGTCACTTCCAGACCAAGAAAAAGGCATTCAATTAATGATTGTGGCAAAACAAGATGGAATATTAATTTAGCATGAAACTCTAAAGTAAATATGTAAATTTTTAAAAACGATCACACAAGATAGCAGTGATTCAGTTAGAAACAGTTTGCCACACTCGGGTCAATGGCAGGTGAATTTACTGTAATTATTTCATACATTGCATTATTGTGATTTTGTTCATCTTTGTAAATCATCTATATTGAACATAAGTGTCAGCACAAGGAAGAAAATACATTTTTTTCCAACATCTGATGGATGTGCTTGGAGTCATGTGAGGTGATGTTTTCTTTGTATTATGTTGCAGTTCCTTGCAGTAGAATAAATCCATTTTACATTTGGCGCTTGGTGAGGTTTAATTTTGGACCCTGAATGAAAGTGAAAGCATTCAGAGGCGTCTGGAAGCAGTATACTATTTCAATATGAACCTTAGAACCTTTACCCTTTAATTCTGTTTATGAATATATAAGTAAATAAGCTTTAATATTGAACTTTGACATTATTAGGGGCCAAGCACTGAAGGTTTGTAGGCGTTCTTATTATTCTTCCATTTCTTCTTCCGCTCTTGAGTCTATGGCAGCCCAAAGAACCGCTTGTGGGAAAGTTATGAAATTTGGCACATTTTATCTGATTTGCTAAAATAAAAATGTCCCTCAAAATTGAACCAGATAATCTTCAGACAATGCCAACAAAAATGTATGGAATTCAATTTGATTCATCAAACAAAGTAAGTAGACTTATGGCTGTATCTCCGCAATGCTTTATCGTATTCGGACCAAACATGGTCCATGTCATCACAAGCATAACTTGAGGCTATTAGCTGTGTTTCAGCACAGTGCCACCTACTGGTGAGGAGATCCGAAATATTTCTATTTTTGCTTATAACTTTTGAACGGTTTGTCCAAAAATCACAAAAGTCGAATGGTACCCAATTTCCCATATTGGCCATTTAAAAATTTTTTTTAGCAAAATGCTGTATTTTATGAACGCATTAGCGTATCGTTACAAAACTCTGTTTGGGTCATCTGTGCGATGCCCTGAATGAGCCTGAGAAGTTTTGAGCCAGGCCACCTAGTGGTAAAATCAAATATTCACATGCTTATAACTTTGGGTGTGGTCGACTTATTTTCACGAGAGTCATATCCCTAGATTCCTGAGTCCTTGCAGTCCAACAATACCAAACCTGCTACTGTAGGGTTTGCCTTATAGTTTGTTCAATATTGTGATTTAGCATTTAGACAACTTTCGTGAATATCTTTGAAACCGTTAGTCCGATAAAACCACCATAGGAAAATCTAAATTATAAGGGGTTGACTGAATATTAATGACCAAATGTCAAAATTTCAATAGTAAGTGATGGCACTATACAACTCAATGTATTTATGGGTTTAAACCTTTTTGCTTAAAATTGTCACTAAATGTCTTTCTGGTTCTCAGGAAGATGATGTGTTAAAATACTAATAACGCATTAAAACAATGTAAAGGCAGACTAATCCATAAATAGACAATTTGTAGCAAAGTATTTGTGAAATAATTGGTAAAAGTGAATAGTAAATAATTATACATGCCTCACTGTACACTGCTATGGTAGAGCACATTTACTAGAGCACCCTCAGTGATTTCAGAAGCACCCTCAGTGATTTGATTCTGGCCTGATTGCATTGATGAAGTATTGATGAAAATGTTATTTAAAATTTTGTTATGTAATAAAAACACATTTTATATATTTTAATTAAATATTTTTTAAAAAATTAGAAACAAATATTTATTTTGTAGTTGTTTATTTATTTATTATTTAAAGCCATATCAGCAGCAATGACTATATGCATGGCAATCAAGAGTATATCAACTTTTAAAAATAATTATGATTGCAATATAATAATTTTGTTTTAAAAAAACATTCAATTTAATATTTGATAGAAATTCTAAAATTATTCCAGGAGAAAAGTCTAATATATATATATATATTAAAGGACATTCTATTAAAATATGTTTTACACCTGAAATTCTTACAAAATGACAAACTGTTTTTTCTTCCCCTTTCAATAATTATGAATGAGTGAGTCTTGAATGTCCAATTCGCAATCTCGTATATACAACCTGATAATATCTATTTTCAAAATAATAACAATTAACGCCTTGATTTAGTACTGGATTCACCTCATATAGTTTGTTATTTGTACATTCGTTCCATGCCATTTGATTTGTTTTGCAGTGCACCAAAAATAAAACTTGCATTTGCACAGCACTGAAAGTATTTCCCAAGTTCCATAAATAAACTGGATCAAAGCGGTTATCAGAACCAGGAAAATTGTAAACTCTCTGTAGTTGCTAGATAATTCGAGTACAAAGGTTGTTTTCATCAAACTAAATCAAGATGACTGATTTTATGTTGGTTGAGCAACCTTCTAATGCCATTTTTCCTTACACCTTTCTGAAAAATCTGCCCGTGTTAGTCGCTGTTGGTTTTCCGACTGAAAATATCTCTGCTTTTCTGGATTATTCTCTATCCTTCCTGACCCAGGAGTGTTTTCTCTGAGGAGGTAAGGGAGATCGTTCACTCTTAGTCCTCTGTATGTTATGGGCAGTGAATAATCTGTGCATTTACCCTTGATATGTGTGTCATTTCAAACCATAGTTCGGATTTGATAAGTGAACATCCTAACACCATAACATCCTGCAAATGCAAAAAAATAAAAAAGGGCAAACATAGAACAACATTTGAACAACAATGTATATTCAGTTTTTGAAAGAAAATTTTAATACAATTAGAAATTGGTTTTCAATTGGACAAACCCAACCGTGAGTTATTGAAACATAGCATGTTGAGATGTTTATTAAACGCGACATAATGGGTTGATTTTTTACAGGGATACTTGCTTATCTTTTTGTTTACATCTTAACTTGTAAAAATGTGCAGAAAAGTAAATCACCGTTTACACGGTACGTCCTTTATTTCAGAAAAATACACTTTTAAATACAGCACATTTATAGAGCTTCTATTAATGTATATAACCTACATTTAAACTCGTTTAACAAACACTTTAAGAAATAAACATTTAAAAGTATCAATGATTTGTAACTTCCAAGAACATAAAAATGTCCAGTTTCCTTAATGTTAATAGAAATGTTATTTAAAGGTTAGTATGATGTTCCTGAAACATTCAAGCACCTGCTGTGAACAAGCACTGAGAGAAAGAGAAATAAGAACACAAACCACAACCACAAACAGCATTACCAGCTTCACACATGAATCAGATTGACTTTGTTACAAATCAGCGTTCCCAGGCTGATGTTAAGTCCGATGGTGGGGTAGGGTGTGTATTGTTTCATCTGTCATTGGTGATCTGTCAACTGTCAGATTAACCCAGCCACTAACCCAACAGCTGGCCTGGGTAACACAGAATCTCCCAACCATGGAAAAAATAACCCCAAAGAAATGGCCCAAAAGTTTCCGTACTAGACAGTATTTTGGTAGAAATAAATAACACAGCGGTGTATAGATTATTTAATGGATATGTTTTTGCATAAATAGTTTATAAATAAAATGGTCATATTCTGAAGAAACTAATGAATTGTTTTGCTGTAAGCAGACTGGAGAGTGACAGTGAATGACTTCTGATCACCATGGATTCCGGGTGAGTTTTACAGGAGAGTGAATTATTTACTTTTTTTAATCAAATTGAGGGCAATAAATGACTACATTATCGTCTGTTGTGATAGTCTGTGAATTGATTCTTACAGTTGTGGTCAGAATCTTTTCTCAGAGGTCAGAGTAAAATACCTCTGAAGTATATTTCCATTCATTTAAAAAAATTTAGCACACTAGGGTGACTAGGAACATGAAATTGTCGGTAACGCTTTAGATTACAACCCGGAAAGTACTGCGTAAGTAAAGAGAATTTACAGCATAATTTTTGGTAATTATAGTGTAACTATAAAGTAAGTACGTATAGGTATAAGGGAACAATATGTAATATTGAAGGAATAAAGGGGTAACTATCAGGAAAATTAACACATTATTTATACTGTAAGTATTTTTTAATTAAGGGGTAATTATCTTTGTAGTTACAGGGTAAGTGTGAATCTGCGGGCTGTAAATTAAAGTGGTGTTTGTTCCCGTCTTGTTTCGTGTAGTTACAGGGTAAGTGTGAATCTGCGGGCTGTAAATTAAAGTGGTGTTTGTTCCCCTCTTGTTTCGTGTAGTTACAGGGTAAGTGTGAATCTGCGGGCTGTAAATTAAAGTGGTGTTTGTTCCCCTCTTGTTTCGTGTAGTTACAGGGTAAGTGTGAATCTGCGGGCTTTAAATTAAAGTGGTGTTTGTTCCCCTCTTGTCATTGATGCCATGTCATTGAATCATTGATGCCATGGCTCAGATGTGGCCAAGGCTGCATCTGTACGCATTTCCCCCGTTTGCTCTGCTCCCGGGAGTTCTGGAGCGGGTCCGCCGGGAGGGCGTCTGCCTTCCAGTAGCACCCCGGTTTGGTTCTCCGACATCATCAACCAGCTAGACGACCTCCCATGGCAGGTCCCTCTGACAGGTCCCACCTGTCAGCAGGTGTCGTGGAGACCTTACTTAGCTCCAGGGCTCCTTCCACCAGGAGACTGTACAGCCTGAAGTGGAATGTGTTTTCCACTTGGTGTAGAGAGCATGAGGAGAACCCAGTTATATGCCTAGTGGCTTCAGTGCTGGAGGTCCTCCAAGATCGTTTCTCCACCGGTCTTACCCCGTCCACACTTAAGGTGTGCGTGGCTGCCATTGGGGCTTTCCACTCACCTGTAGGTGATGGGTCGCTGGGGAAGCACTATCTGGTTGTACTGGTTGTACCTCCAAGCTCTGTGGGGCTCGGAGGATGAGGCCTGTGGCTCATTCCAGAGTCCCAGCCTGGGACCAGGCGGTGGTGCTCGAGGGGCTGGCTGAGGCCCCCTTTGAGCCGCTGGAGTCGGCCGAGGCGAGAAACCTGACCTTCAAGGTGGCCTTTCTCCTTGCCGTCACTTCTCTGAGGAGAGTGGGGGACCTCCAGGCCTTGGCTATTATGCCAACTTGCATGGAGTTTTACCCCGGGCAGAGATAAGGACATCTTGCATCCTAGCCCGGGCTATGTGCCCAAGGTGCCATCTAATGTGGCACGGTCAATGGCTCTTCAGGCCTTCCATCCTCCACCTCACGTGACGGCGGAAGAGGGCACAGTGGAGGAAGTCAGACCAGTTGTTGGTGTGTTTTGGTTCAAGGCTGGTTTTAGGCTGCCTGCTTCAAAACAGACAATCAGTAACTGGATTGTCCAGGCTATAGCCACGGCTTATCAGGTGTGCAGTTTGCCTTCACCGATATCCGTGAGGGCTCATTCCACCAGGGGCATGGCCTCCTCAGTGGCCCTCCTTTCTGGAGCCTCTATGCAAGAGATCTGCGAGGCGGCCGGGTGGGCCACTCCGCACACCTTCATAAGGTACTATAGTCTGCACCTCCCTGCGACGCCTGGCACTAGAGTGCTCGCCTCCTAAGTGTGCCTGGTTTCCAGCTTCACACTGGGTGGGAGAGATTGGTGTGTCATAGTGGGTACTCGTTGCAGAACACTATCTGTGTTGTGTGCCGATGTCCCATTGTATCTTCCGGGTACGCCGTCACATACTACGTCATGACGCAACACCAATCAGGATTGGACTTATTTCATTCATTCTTCGGACGCGTTACGCTGGGGGCGTTCCCCATATGTGTCGTCACAACGACGCAGTGTCTCGTTCCCTTCTCGGGGAACACAGGTTATAGTCATAACCGAGACGTTTTCGTGGATCCGTGTGAACGGGGATCATTTTGACAATGTCTTCTGTACAAAGGAAAAACTTCTGTTTTTAGTACATCGGTTTCATGTAAATGTGCCCTTATTTCAGTTCATGGTGCACTTTCCAAACAAGCTGATGATCTGAACCAGGTGTGTTAAATAAGTGAGACACAAAATGTGCAAAGGGTAGTTAAATCAGGATTGAAAACCACTGAAAAATACTATAGGTTAATAGGTTATATAACTTTTCCATCAGTCCTAAAGTCCATTATGATACGCAGTGGACGCTAGATTATACAGCATTATAAAGTTCATACAAAATGCATTTTTGCAGTCCCCTGCATTGCTTTTTCATTGTTTTTCTATGTAAACATACGCTAGACGGACATGACCATTGCACTCGCGTCTTTTTCAGTGTGTCACGTGGACACTGCATTAAAAAAAACTTGCAGTGCTTAATTTCACAGAAGAATTTGCATTCCATTACACTGCAATGTTACACATGTTGTGCTCATTCAGCTTACCGCAGTTTTAAAGCCCTATTTTTATGAGGCTGTTTTATTTTCCTTTTTAACACTACCTGTTCCGGACAGTAGGTGGGGCTGTTAGTCAAAAGGTAATTTTCTCCTCCCACCACTTTGTGAGGAAAATGACAATGATAAGTGTTCCCATTTGTTTAAGTCAAATGAATTGATCCAAAAACCATCAAATTCCAACCATCTATATCTAAACGTAACATGGAAACATGCCATTAGAAGACTGCTGACCTCAAAATAAATATGAATATGTTTTAAAAGTCAACTATAATTGGAGTAAAATATTGTTTCTTTACATTATTATTCGTGTTAAAAATTTATAAAACATTGTCATTGTATATAAATATATATTTCTACACAAAATGTCTGACATTTGCCTCCATATTTATGTTACAGAGAACTGAGTCTTCCACCAAACAGATCAACTCTGATTCATGAAGGTCCTCCAAAACGATATCGTCTACATACAGAGAGAAAGGTGCTTGATGAGAATGGAAAAGTCCGAAAATGGACTTGTGGGAAAAAAGACAACAATAAACAAAACAAAATTGTTCTGCTGGTGGGAGAAACCGGCGCTGGCAAGACAACTCTCATCAACACCATGGTCAACTACTTACTGTGTGTAAAGTTTGAAGGAGAATTATGGTATGAAATCACAGAAGAAGAAGCCAGAGACCAATCAGAATCACAAACCTCTGAAATCACCATGTATGATGTCTGTCCTGAAGAGAGTCCTGTATCTCTCACCATCATTGATACTCCAGGATATGGAGACACTAGAGGACTGGAAAGAGATCTGGAAGTTGCTGAGAACTTATCCACTCTGTTTCAGAGCAATGATGGCATTCGTGAAGTTGACGCAGTGTGTTTTGTGATTCAAGCGTCTAAGAATCGTCTCTCAGACAGACAGCATTACATCATCAGTTCAATTCTGTCTTTGTTTGGAAAAGACATCGTAAACAGCATTGTGTTTTTAATCACACACTCTGATGGTATGGAACCCAAAAACGTCCTTGACGCCATTAATAAAGCTAGAATCCCCTGCAGACGAGACCACAATAACCAACCTGTTCATTTCTTATTCAACAACCGGCAGGCTGATGCCCGTCACACTGGAGAACGTCACATTCGTGCTCAAAGAGACGCCTGGGAAGACAGTATGGACAGCATGAAGGATTTCCTTCAGTCTCTTGATGAAAAGAACAGAAGAAGTTTGGAGTTGACTTCAGATGTCCTGATAGAGCGCATTATATTAGAAGCGTCCATGTGCAACTTACAGCTGCGAATTCAAGAGAAAGAGTCAAAGAAATCTGAAAAACTTCAGATTCAGGAGGCAATGATGGAAAACAAGGAAAAGATTAAGGAACGTAAAAACTTCACCATTAAAGTCAGAAAGACTGTCAAAGAGAAGGTTCCCATTGAAAGTGCTTCATGGAAGAACAGGAAGGCGACGACCTGCACCATCTGTGAGGAAAACTGCCATGAGTTCGACTGCTGGTGGGGTTCTGATCTCAGCAAATGTAAAGTCATGAAAAACGGATACTGTACCGTGTGCACAGGGAAGTGTCATCATAGCAAACATATCAAAGAAGACAAGAAATACGTCATCAGAAACGCAAGCAAGTTGATAGAATTTGATGATTTTAGAAAGGATTATGAAAAAGCTCAAGAAGAGTTAAAGAGATTCTCGGTTATAATGGATGATCTTGACAAAGATCTGCAGGCGCTTGAGGACCAAAAGTTCATTCTTCTGTTCAATGCCTACAAGACCATCAAGCATCTGTCTCAGATCGCATTAAAGCCAGACTCGGCCTTCACTCTTCAGCATCTGGACTTCTTCATCCCCAAACTGAGAGAAGCTGGGAAAAAAGACTGGGTCCGAGAGCTGGAGGAATTGAGGAAAACTGCTGAAGCTGAAGAAGCCAATAAAAATGCTCTGAGTTACCTTCAAGCTGGTCTGTCAAACTGGAACATTTCTTTGGTGAGCAAGTGAAGATGAGATGAATGAATGAAAATGAAGAAGACCACTTACAATGAGAAATAAATGCAGTTGACTTTTGGTAGATCTGAATGAAGTAAGAAGTTTGGTTTAATCAGAGTATCAAGCTAATTTTTATATGTTTTTAGTGTTAAAGGCAAGCCATTCCAATCCAATCTGTTTGTTCAAGAACTGTAATAAATTATTCTAATATTTCATATTAGGGTAATGGATGGTAGTTTTAACAAAAAATGACACATCTATGAATGTTGATGTGTTTACTCTAGTGGTAATCTTTGGCGTTGAACTCTTTACATTTTATCCTCGTCATTTGCTGGAGTCTTTCCTTTTTTATCTCCTTTGCTTTTGTCATGATATTTACCTCAGATTGTCTATCTTTCTTTTTTACATAATTCTTGTAAAGTAAAATAACTCAAATAAATCCAAAAATAATTTATGTTTCAAGTTTATTATTTCATGTATACAAATGTCAGTGATAATTTGATTAAACTTCAGATGAGCTTAAGAACAGTGTGTAGAGCTTCAAGGAATGGGTTTCCATGGCCGAGCAGCTCATCCAAGCCTCACATCACCAAGTGAAATGCAAAGTGTGGGATGCAGTGGGCTAAAGCACGCCACCGCTGGACTCTAGAACAGTGGAAATGTGTTCTCTGGAGTGAACAATCACGCTTCTCTGTCTGGCAATCCAATAGAAGTGTCTGGGTTTGGTGGTTTCCAGGAGAACGGGACTTGCCTGACTGCATATTACCAAGTATAAAATTTGGTAGAGGGGGTTTTTCAGGGGTTAGGCTTGGCCCCTTAGTTCCAGTGAAAAGAAAGGAGACTGAGCCAGGCCTTCTCATCCAACATTAGTGCCTGACCTCACAAATGCACTTCTAGAAGAATGGTCAAAAATCCTCATAAACACACTCCTAAACCTTGTGCAAAGCCTTCCCAAAAGAGTTTAAGCTGTTATAGCTGCAAAGGATGGGCCAACTCCATATTAAACCCTACGGGTTAAGAATGGGACTTCATTACAGTTCATGTGCATGTAAAGGCAGGCGTTTGCCTGATGGCATTTTGTTAAACAGGCTATGTGCTGGGTGATTGGGGTCAGCAATGATTTTGGGAGCCTTCCTCAGACAATAAAAATCACACTCTTCCTCTAGACACCTTCTCTAGAGGGATTTGATCGATGATGGAGCAGTTTCCATACCAGACAATCAAGCATCCTGTCCGGATGCCCTCAATGGCGCATCTGTAGAAGTTTGTGAAGTGAGCATGCGTAGCTAAAACTTCTTGAGCCTCCGTAGAAAGTCGATTCGCTGACGATCAGACTTCACTACTGACGTGGCATGCAGGGACCAGGACAGGTCATCAGAGAGGTGCACATCAAGGAACTTGACGCTCCTGACTCTTTCCACACCAGTTATGTCAGTGTGTAGGGGGGCGTGGCTGTCCACCTGCATCCTCCTAAAGTCAACAATCATCTCTTTGGCTTTGCTGATGTTGAGGCTTAGATGTTTTTAGCTCATCTCTGTAGGGCGTCTCATTGCTGTTCGTGATGAGGCCCAGGATGGAGGTGTCATCAGCAAACTTAAAGATTATGTTGGTGCTGTGTTTGGCAACACAGTCGTGCATGAACAGGGAGTACAGTAAAGGACTGGGAACGCTGTGTAGCACCTGTGCTCAGAGTCAGCGTGGAAGAGAGGCAGTTACCAATTCTCACCCCTTGGGGTCTGCTTGTCAGAAAGTCCAAAATCCAAAATCCAGTTGCATAGTTGTGCGTTCAATCCTAAATCTTTAAGCTTTGCAATAAGTTTGACTGGGATGATTGTATTGAAGGCGGAGCTGTAGTCAATGAACAACATTCTCACGTAGGTGTTTTTCTAGTCCAGGTGTGTAAGAGCACTGTGCATCGCAAGACTGATGGCATCATCTGTAGATATGTTTTTCTGGATGCAAATAGGAGAGGGTCCAAGGAGAGCAAGTTGATTTTTGGCAAGTTGCTCAAAGCACTTTATTATGGTAGAGGTCAGCGCTACAGGTCGGTAGTCATTCAGGCTGCTGACAACAGGCTTCTTAGGGACAGGGACAATGGTGGTCATCTAAAAGCAGGAAGGGATCACAGACAGCCTAAGGGAGAGATTAAAAATAACTGTAAAATTCTCCGCTAGCTAGCTGGCACAGGCTTTGAGGACAGAGCCCTAAACACCATCAGGACCTGGTGCTTTTCATGGGTGGACCGCCCTGAACATTCAGAATTTTAAAGCACATTTGTTCTTGTCTGCTGGAAATTTCACTGCAGGGTAGGCAGTGAGGTATTGCTATTCTCAAACCTAGCATAGGTTTGTCCCTGACAACAATAAAAACAGCGTCTGAACACAAGAACACAACAATTTCTGATGTCTCGCTGAAACATTAGCCAAGCATTTAGTTCGTCCATTTTGTTAAAAGTTGTTCACAAAGTCCGTTTCAAGCAACGATCTGGTGTCCAGAAGTGTTTGTCGATCATATTGGATGATCTAGGAAGAGACATTTGACAAAATGTCCCCCCTCTCCTCCCTCCTCCTGTCATCCAACCCGAGCTTAAGGTCTGTGTGGAGGATGTGAGCCGAGTCTTCAAAAAACAGAAGACTAGGAAAGCTTCAGGTCCAGACGGCATCTCATCTGCCTGTTTGAAAGCCTGCGCTGACCAACTGGCCCCAGTCTTCACGCAGATCTTCAACAGATCATTGGAGCAGTGTGAAGTTCCCTGCTGCTTCAAATGCTCCACTATCATTCCCCAAAAAACCCAAAATCACTGGACTTAATGACTACAGACACCTGTCGCTCTCACGTCTGTGGTCATGAAGTCATTTGAAAGACTGGTTCTGGCCCACCTGAAGGACATCACTGGACCCTTGCTGTATCCTCTTCAATTTGCCTACAGAGCAAACAGGTCTGTGGTCAACATGGGACTGCATTATATCCTGCAACATCTTGACAGACCTGGGACTTATGCAAGGATCTTATTTGTGGACTTCAGTTCGGCCTTCAATACCATCATGCCTGATCTTCTCTCAGCTAAACTGACCCAGCTCTCCATGCCATCCTCAATCTGTCAGTGGATCTCCAGCTTCCTGACAGACAGCTCGTGAGACTGGGGAAACTCACATCCAGGACTCTCACTACCAGCACTGGCGCCCCCCAGGGGTGTGTTCTCTCCCCACTGCTCTTCTCCCTGTACACCAATGACTGCACTTCTAAAGACCCCTCTGTGAAGCTCCTGAAATTTGCAGACGACACCACTGTCATCGGCCTCATCCAAAACGGTGATGAGTCTGCTTACAGACTGGAGGTTGAACAGCTGCTGTCTGGTGCAGTTATAACAACCTTGAGCTCAACACGCTCAAAACGGTGGAGATGATAGTGGACTTCAGGAGGAACAGCCCAGCTCTCCCCCCACTCACCATCATGAACAGCACTGTGGAAGCAGTGAAGTCATTCAGGTTCCTGGGCACTACCATCTCTCAGGACCTGAAGTGGGACAATCACATTGACTCCATTGTGAAAAAGGCCCAGCAGAGACTGTACTTCCTTCATCAGCTGAGGAAGTTCAACCTCCCACAGGAGCTGCTGATTCAGTTCTACTCGGCTGTCATTGAGTCTGTTTATGCACTTCCATCACTGTCTGGTTTGGTAAATGTTTATTCTGACTAAACGTAACTGTGACCTTATATTTTTTATACTATTTTTCATATTTTTATTCTTAGAATTTGTATTACTATGTTCTTGTTGTGTTTGTATTGTATATGTGCACTGGAAGCTTCAGCACCAAGAAAAATTCCTTGTGTGTGCAAGCACACTTGGCAATAAAGCTCTTTCTGATTCTTCTGATTCTGAAAATATTTACAAAAACTATGAAAAAACACAAAAAGCTGTAGTTTGTTCTGAGCTCTCAACAGCGCAGCCATCTTATGTAAGTATTGGAGCATTATAAGTGTTTATAATACAATATTTAAATATTTAAAATGCATTTAATGATCTATCACAGTACTGATTAGTGATAAACCTTGGGATGAGATATGTGACCCAGGATATTCAATGATGATTATGTCATTATCAAAGAATACCCAATAGAGCATCCCCAGCATTTCTGTTGGGTTTTTTATTTTTTTGACATAACGACTGTATCTTACACTTAAATACAACTACAGTAACCAGGGGGAAAATTTTAAAAAGTGAAGGGTCAAGAGCCTAACTAAAGCAAACACCAATCACCATAATGGTGACATCAAACTGTATTATTTTCAAAAAGATCATCAACATCTAAACCTCTGTTGATTCTCAGTAAGAACTTATGAGCTTCAGTCCAAGAGAAGACCAAGAAACATTGATTGTACGCAGCATGTTGCTTTATTTTTAAAAGGCAGTAACTGTATTGCAGTGATGTCCATTAATCGCTTTAAGTTCTTTTTTTTATTATTTAGATAAGTTTTAGACATGCACAAAGTATTTGCAACTTAATAAATAAAAATAAATGCACTTATTATGAACAATTTACAACTTTGGTTAAAACATTCTTGAGAAATATAAGGCAATCGTTTTCCTTATGTTTTCTAAGTACACTCACCTAATTACATTTTACAGTGAAAATATAGTCACATTTTTCAATACACAAAACTGCAATTCTTATGTATTATTCAATATTTTAATATATTAACACATTTAAACCAATATATTTTATCATAAATATATATGAAAATATATTTTGGACAAAATCCATAGGCAGTTGTTTTACATAATGACTTAACATAAACAAATGAATACACCATTCTGTGTCATGGTATCCCTGATTGGTTGATGTTACCATGCTGAAACATACCATTCCCAATAAATCCCAATCCTGCAGGTCCGTCACTTGCTTTGCATGAATCTCTCTCTCTACATTGCTGGCCATTCAGAAGTTGTCATGTATCTTATGAAACATCTTGTATTTAAATTGCAAATATTTTGCTATCCAATAAAAACAAATCCTTTTTATATATTTTTATTAAATGTAAAAAAAAATTTTTTTAAATAAATCTGAAAATAAGATTTGTTTTGCAGTGCACCAAAAATAAAACTTGCATTTGCACAGCACTGAAAGTATTTCACAAGTTTCATAAATAAAACTGGATCAAAGCGGTTATCAGAACCAGGAAGATTGTAAAACTCTCTGTAGTTGCTAGATAATTCTCAAACACCATGCGCACACTAAATCGAGTACAAAGGTTGTTTTCATCAAACAGAATCAAGGATGACTGATTTTAGGTTGGTTGAGCACCTTTTAATGCCAATTTTCCTTACACTTTTCAGACAAAAACTGTACCCCTGTTGGCCCGTGTTAGTCGCTGTTGGTTTTCCGACTGAAAATATCTCTGCTTTTCTGGATTATTCTCTATCCTTCCTGACCCAGGAGTGTTTTCTCTGAGGAGGTAAGGGAGATTGTTCACTCTTAGTCCTCTGTATGTTATGGGCAGTGAATAATCTGTGCATTTACCCTTGATATGTGTGACATTTCAAACCATAGAGTAGTTCGGATTTGATAAAACTGTTTTTGTGTGAAAAATATGTCCTGGATTATCCTGCCCGCTCAATCAAAATGAATGTGAAAATGGATTTTAATGATGAAATGGATTTTTAAAAATCTGAATTGCCCAGTGCACAAGCTTTCTAGCATTAATATTAGGCTACTATAGCAAGACTTTAGTTTAGGACAGTCTGTTTCACAGTCACGTTTTGATTGGCACATTTGACACATTAACTGATTGAACTTCTCGCGCCGCAAAGAACGCAGCTCTACTGAGTAGGCTAAAGATATGATTATTATTTATTTATTTTCATGTTTAGGGCTAGATAATTGTTTCGTAGTTAGTTAATTCTTTCACTTATTGTTTGTCACCGGTTGCAGTTTAATTACGATAAAACTGCTGAATTTATGAATCTACGATATATTTATATCTGGTGGTCTAAAATGTGTTTTTTCACAAATATTTTTTTCGAATATGTTGGCCTAGGCAATTTTCCTTTTTATTTTATATAATATTATTCAATGCTCTGCATTTGCTCAGTAGGTAACTGATATCCAGCTAACATTCACAATTGCCCTTTTAAACAGTTTTAACCAGTATCAGTAGTGTAACGTGTTTTTTTAAAGTGTCCTCGTTACTCCTTTTCCCACTTTAAAGCTGTTTTGGTTTCATGGAGGTATCATGCGGGCAGTATAGCTTGTGGTATACAACTTTATGTCAAGTCAAGTCACCTTTATTTATATAGCGCTTTATACAATACAGGCTTGCTATAATACAAAAAGATAAAAAACTAATGTTAAAATGTCGTCAAAGTGCACAACTAAATCAAAAACTGATCACCATAATGGTGACTAAACATTTAAACATTTTCAACAAATCATCATCATCTAAAACAATTCGGCGACGCTGAGAAGAACGCTTTCCTGACAACAAATGCAAAAAGTCAAAGCTCTGTGCAACTCAACATCTGGGTTGTAGTAACCCCAGGTTGTTTTTATGTCAGACGATGGGGGAGGGGTGTAATGTTTCACCCGTCAATGAGATTGACCCAGACACTAACCCAACAGCTAATAATAACCATTAAAAAGCCGGAGAGATAGTACATTTAATTTGTCATTATCCCTTGTATCTTGAAGTAGCCTAGAGCAGCTGTTTGGTAATGATGTGCAGCAATCGGCACTTGCAAGAATTCATTCTTATTAGAAAATTAATCTGTGGGTGACCATTGTGCAACTAGACATTTTATATTAGCCTATATATATATATATATATATATATATATATATATATATATATATATATATATATATATATATATATATATATATATATATATATATATATATATATATATATATAATTAAAAACCATAATATTTTCTGAGGAAACTAATGAATTGTTTTGTTTTTAACAGACTGGAAGGTGTTAGTTCAAGCGATCACCATGAATTCCAGGTGAGTTGAAATCCACATGCTTTCTGCAGGATTGTAAATTATTTACTTAAAAGAAATCAATTTGAATGTAATTAACTCTTTCCTCTGCTTTCCGTGTTTTCACTGTTATATGGTAGGGGGTGCAATTACGCATCTTATAAAAGAGTACAGAATCTCGAGATCAAAACACAGGAAAAGAAGAAGCAGAAACAAGTAATAGTTTCTGGCTGAATCCCAAATGGCACATTTCTATGCACTTTCGTCTTGTGGACTGCCACGTGTCCGTTAAGTCCATAAGACTGTAGAGCAGGGGTGTCCAAAGTCAGTCCTGGACGGCCACTGTCCTGCAGAGTTTAGCTCCAACTTGTTTTAACACGCCTGTCTGGAAGTTCCGAGTATGCCTAAAAAGATCTTGATTAGCTGGTACAGGTATGTTTAATTGGGGTTGGCGCTAAACTCTGCAGGACAGTGGCCTTCCAGGAGCAGGATTACACACCCCTGCTGTAGAGTGTCCCATTCATCATTTTAGGTTTCAGAAGGGTGCTCGTGAGCGCCCCCCTTTGCGGCCGTAATGCGCCCTCGATGCACACTTCAGCTGAGCCAGCATGTTTGCGATCTACGCAGAGGACTTTACCTGTCAGTCAAAGCGGCATTATGTCTCGAAAGTGCAGACTCAGAGGAAGATCGTGAGGGTTTAGTGTGCCATTTGGGATCCAGCCCAAAAAAAAAGCTGCATTCCACTCCAAATTGTTATGCCCTTCACACGCTAACTTCCCTCCATCTCGTGGTCTCGGATGTGCATCAATGCTTACGTTGCACTAAGCCCTTGATCACTTGAGCTTATTTATTATTTAAACCCCTTTTTTACTTATGAATTTGTTATAAAATCCTATATACACTATATTGCCAAAAATATTGGTACACCCATCCAAATCATTGAATTCAGGTGTTCAATCCCTTCATGGCCACAGGTGTATAAAATCAAGCACTAGGCATGCAGACGCTTCTACAAACATTTGTGATGGGCTGCTCTCAGGAGCTCAGTGAACTCAAGCGTGGTACCATGATCGGCTGCCACCTGTGCAATAAGTCCATTCAGGAAATTTCCTCACTACTAAATATTCCACACTTAACTGTTAGTGCTGTTATAACAAAGTGGAAGCAATTGGAAACAACAGCAACTCAACCAAGAAGTGGTAGGCCACGTAAAATCACAGAGCGGGGTCAGTGCATGCTGAGGGGCACAGTGCAAAGAAGTCGCCAACTTTCTGCAGAGTCAATAGCTCCAGACCTCCAAACTTCTGTGGCCTTCAGATGAGCTCATGAACAGTGTGTAGAGATTCATGGAATGGGTTTCCATGGCCGAGCAGCTCATCCAAGCCTTTCATCACCAAGTGCAATGCAAAGCGTGGGATGCAGTGGGGTAAAGCGCGCCGCCACTGGACTCTAGAGCAGTGGAGACGTGTTCTCTGGAGTGACCAATCACGCTTCTCTGTCTGACAATCCCATGGACGAGTCTGGGTTTGGCGGTTGCCCCTTCATGTTCCAACATGGCTGCGCACCAGTGCACAAAGCATCGGTCCGTAAAGACATGGAGGAGCGAGTTTGGTGTGGAGGAACTTGACTGGCCTGCACAGAGTCCTGACCTCAACCCGATAGAACACATTTGGGAGGAATTAGAGCGGAGACTGCGAGCCAGGCCTTCACTCATTAACTTCCCTCAATCTTGTTCACTCAGATGTGCGTCATTGCTTATGTTGCATGAGTGCAACATAAGCAATAACATAAGCTTAGATATGTTGCCTAAGCCCTTGATCACTTGGAATTGATTTTTTTTCCTTACGAAATTGTTTTAATGCAGCATTCTATATGTATATAGGTGTGTTTGGGTCATTTTAAATATTTCTTTAAAATAATTAATATATCAGAGTTGTTTGTGGTGGGGTAAATTAAACGTAATATGCGGTGACATCACAATCATGTTGCATTGTGGTATATGGAGCTGCCTAAAGTGTACATATGAAGTTGAAGTTGACCAGCTCCCTTGGTCAAAATCGAAGAAGCGAGCGTCTGTCCATATAAACTTCCCTCGTCCGCTTCACAAAGTGGAACGCACTTCAAAATGGCGGCAGGGATTCCCCCAAGGGGAAGTGCTTAGGGAAGTTTGCGAGTGCGTGTCTAAAAGTGGAGTAGAACGCAGCCTCAGTGAGCAGATGCATATGTAAATCATATGATCATCAACATTAAACAGCATATAAATCAAAACTACATTGTTTTTTTAGCAAAACACATTTTTTTACGCCTAAGCGAGCGTATACACAGGCATTCGATGCATGTGCAGTTTTGAGCAATCTCTCGCCACGAGTTACAACCCATGTAAATACTGCAATAAAAAATGTATGCGCATGTGAAACCTGCACGTGCAAAGTGCGGTTACAAAAATCCAGCGGTGCGCGTTCAGTATGCCCATACTCCTCTAATGACGGAATTCGCACCACGCGCACTGTACGCTAACCTTCGCGTATGCGTAAAAAGTGAAGTACACTTTGGACTTTATGTTACTGAATGAAGAGCTATAGGACTGTGAAGCTTTGGAAGCTCTAGACAGTAAGTGCTGCTCCAACACTTTTTGTGAGAAAAATTGTGATAATGATGATGTGATAAATGGTCCCCATCTTAATAAGTCCAATTAACTGATACAAAAACACTGGCATCCAGCCATCTACTGTATATCTAACAAAAATGTCAATAAATCAAATCAAATCAAATCAAATCAAATCACTTTATTTGTCACTCTACATATGCACAAGTGCAACAGTAGGTGAAATTCTTAGGTGCAGTTCCGAGCAACATAGTAGTCATGACATGACATGTACAACATTTAAGCAGCATCAGATTACACATCTGATGCGCACACAATTACTCACAGCACAGTATACACTACAATAAACAATAAATAATTTACACAGTGTGAGTGTAGTTCTCACAGCTTTAAACAATATACACATACTTACAATATACATATACTTTAAACAATATACACTAAACATACACTAAACAATATACATTACGCTATAATAATAATAATAATATACAATGTATAGTATAAAATATTATTCACAGATTGAAAAATTGAAATCCAAAGTGCAATAGATGCTATATGATAAATAAATGTGTATATAATGTGTGTGTATCTACAGTGGGTTGTGCGGAGTGATATTCTGTCCAGTGTGTGTTATGATCCTGATGGATCAGGAGTTAAGTAGTCTGATTGCTTGTGGGAAGAAGCTGTTCTGGAGTCGGCTGGTGCGTGTTCTGATGCTGCGGTACCGTCTGCCTGATGGCAGCAGTGAGAGCAGCCCATGGTTCGGGTGGCTAGAGTCTCTGATGATCCTCTGAGCTCTCTTCACACACCGCCTGGCGTAAATGTCCTGGAGGGAGGGAAGCTCACCTCCGATGATGCAGCTGGCCGTGCGCACTACCCTTTGCAGGGCCTTGCGGCTGTGGGCGGTACTGTTGCCGTACCAGGTGGTGATGCAGCCAGTCAGCAGGCTCTCGATGGTGCAGGTGTAGAAGCGTGTGAGGATGTGGCGGTTCATTCCAAACCTCCTCAGCCGTTGCAGGAAGAAAAGGCGCTGATGAGCCTTCTTCACAACGGCCTCGGAGTGGACGGACCATGAGAGTTCCTCTGTGATGTGGACACCGAGGAACTTGAAGCTGCTGACTCTCTCCACCGGTGCTCCATCGATGGTGATGGGGCGGTGTTCTCTCTCATTCCTCCTGAAGTCGACCACCAGCTCCTTGGTCTTGCTGACGTTGAGGGAGAGGTTGTGCTCCTGACACCACCGTGTCAGAGTGTGCACCTCCTCTCTGTAGGCCGTTTCATCATTGTCGGTGATAAGACCTACCACCGTCGTATCGTCAGCAAACTTGATGATGGTGTTGGAGCTGTGGGTTGCCACACAGTCATGTGTGTACAAAGAGTACAGGAGTGGGCTGAGAACACAACCCTGAGGGGCTCCAGTGTTGAGAGTCAGTGATGAGGAGATGTTACTGCCCATTCTGACCACCTGGCGTCTGTTTGACAGGAAGTCCAGGATCCAGCTGCATAACAGGCTGTTTAAGCCTAGAGCCCGGAGTTTCCCGTCAAGTATGGAGGGCACAATGGTGTTGAATGCTGAGCTGTAGTCCACAAACAGCATTCTCACATACGTGTTCCTCTTTTCCAGGTGGGAGAGAGCAGTGTGTATAGTGGATGAAATGGCATCGTCAGTGGAGCGGTTTGTGCGGTATGCAAACTGCAGTGGGTCCAGTGAGGGGGGGAGAACAGAGCAGATGTGGTTTCTGACTAGTCTCTCAAAGCATTTGCTGATGATGGGGGTCAGAGCAACAGGACGCCAGTCGTTTAAGCAGGTGGTTTTTGACTGCTTAGGTACAGGCACAATGGTGGACGTTTTGAAGCATGTGGGGACCACAGACAGGGAGAGGGACAGGTTAAAAATGTCCGTGAAGACTCCAGCCAGTTGGTGCGCGCACGCTCTGATCACACGGCCGGGAATGCCGTCTGGACCCGCAGCTTTACGGACGTTCACCCGCCGGAAGGATCGGGTTACATCCGCGACAGATACAGAGAGTGCACTAACCTCTGTATCTTCAGCCGCGAGCGCTCTCTCCGCGAGGGCGGTGTTAGTTCCCTCAAAACGAGCATAGAAGGTGTTTAGCTCGTCCGGGAGAGAGGCAGCGGTGTTCACGGTGGAGTTTCTGTTCCCTTTATAGTCCGTGATGGTGTTAATTCCCCTCCACATGCTTCTGGAGTTGGTGGTGTTGAACTGTCCTTCAATCTTGTCCCTGTACTGCCGTTTTGCTGCTCTGATGGTTTTCCGGAGGGCATAACTTGCTTGTTTATGCTCCTCCGCGTTACCGGAGTTAAAAGTGAAGGTCCGCGCATTGAGTGCCGCGCGAACATCCCCATTTAGCCACGGCTTCTGGTTAGGATACAGCCGAATTGTTTTGGTCGGAACAACGTCATCTACGCACTTCCTGATGAAACACGTTACGCTATCAGCGTAAACCTCGATGTCGTCATCAGAGGCCGACCGGAACATCTCCCAGTCCGCGTGATCAAAACAGTCCTGTAGCATAGAATGTGATTGATCCGACCAGCACTGGATGGTTCTGAGGGCGGGTGCTTCCTGTTTGAGTCTTTGCCTATATGCGGGCAAAAGGAGGATGGAAGCGTGATCCGATTTGCCAAATGGTGGGCGCGGGAGGGACTTGTAACAATCCTTGAAGGGGGAGTAGCAGTGATCTAAGACGCGGTTCCCTCGCGTGTTGAAGTTAACATGTTGGTGGTATTTGGGTGCGATGCGCTTGAAGTTGGCTTTGTTAAAGTCTCCGGTCACAATAAACGCGGCCTCAGGATGCGCGGTTTCCTGCTCACTCACTGTCCTATACAGTTCCTTTAGTGCCCGGTCTGTGTCGGCTTGCGGGGGAATATACACAGCTGTGATGATGACCGCGGTGAATTCCCTCGGTAGCCAGAATGGTCGGCACAGAACCATGAGAAGTTCCAGATCAGGAGAACAGAAAGACTTGATAGAATGTACGTTCCTCTGATCACACCAGGATCGGTTAATCATAAAACACACACCCCCGCCTTTGCTTTTCCCGGAGAGATCTTTTTCTCTGTCCATCCGATGCACGGAGAACCCCGTGGTTTCGATGGCCGAATCTGGAATCTCAGCGGACATCCAAGTTTCTGTGAGGCAGATAATGCAGCAGTCCCTCGTGTCTCGCTGGAAAGAGATCCGCGCTCTCAGCTCGCAGAGTTTATTGTCCAGAGACTGAACATTTGCCAGTAAAATACTGGGAAGCGGGGGTCGGTTTGCGCGGCGTCTTAATCTGATGAGCACGCCGGCTCTGCTTCCCCTTCTCCGGCCGCGTTTGCGTGGTCGGGCCGTCCAGACAAAGAGCTCCGCTGCTGTGTTTGTAAACGGCGGTTCGTCACTGAAGAATTTAAAGTCCGGTTTTCGGTGTGCGATTGCCGAACCAATGTCCAAAAGTGTCTGTCTGTCGTACGTAGTAAGGCAGACAACATCCAAGACAAAAAACACAAAAACTATAAACAGAACAAACAAAAAACTACAATGGTTCAGCAGAGCTTGCGACGTTGCGGCCATCCTCGGCGCCATCTTGACTCCGTCTCTGAAAAAAAAACTGAAAAATAAAACTGCTGACCTCAAGGTAAATATGAAAAAAAATGAACGTCAACTGTAATTGGAATAAATGATTGTTTCTTTACATTATTATGTTCATGTATATAGCACAAAATGTCTTTTACACTCTTGAATTCTTTCTACAGAAAATGTCTGACATTTGCCTCCATATTTATGTTACAGAGAACTGAGTCTTCTACCAAACAGATCAACTCTGATTCTTCAAGGTCCTCCAAAACGATATCGTCTACATACAGAGAGAAAGGTGCTTGATGAGAATGGAAAAGTCAGAAAATGGACTTATGGGAAAAAAGACACCAGTAACCAAAACAAAATTGTTCTGCTGGTGGGGGAAACCGGCACTGGTAAGACGACTCTCATCAACACCATGGTCAACTACTTACTGTGTGTAAAGTTTGAGGAAGAACTATGGTATGAAATCACAGAAGAAGAAGCAGCCAGTGACCAATCAGGATCACAAACCTCTGAAATCACCATGTATGACGTCTGTCCTGAAGGGAGTCCTGTATCTCTCACCATCATTGATACTCCAGGATATGGAGACACTAGAGGACTGGAACGAGATCTGGAAGTTGCTTCGAACTTATCCACTCTGTTTCAGAGCAATGATGGCATTCGTGAAGTTGACGCAGTGTGTTTTGTGATTCAAGCGTCTAAGAATCGTCTCTCAGACAGACAGCATTACATCATCAGTTCAATTCTGTCTTTGTTTGGAAATGACATTGTGAACAACATTGTGTTTCTAATCACACACTCTGATGGCCTGCCACCCCAAAATGTAATCAGCGCCATTAATAAAGCTAGAATCCCCTGCAGACGAGACCAAAGCGGCCAACCTGTTCATTTCTTATTCAACAACCGGCAGGCTGATGCCCGTCACAATGAGAGACGTTACCTTCGTGCTCAAAGAGACGCCTGGGAAGACAGCATGGACAGCATGAAGCATTTCCTTCAGTCTCTGGATGAAAAGAACAGAAGAAGTTTGGAGTTGACTTCAGATGTCCTCATAGAGCGCATTCAGTTCGAAGCATATATTTGCAACTTACAGCTGCGAGTCGAAGAGAAAGAGTCGAAGAAGTCTGAAAAAATTCAGATCCAGGAGGCAATGAGGCAAAACAAGGAAAAGATTGAGGGACATAAAAACTTCACAATTAAAGTCAAAAAGACTGTCAAAATGAAGGTTCCCATTGAAAGTGCTTCATGGAAGAACAGGAAGGCGACGACCTGCACCATCTGTGAGGAAAACTGCCATGAGTTCGACTGCTGGTGGGTTTCTGATCCCAGCAAATGTGAAGTCATGAAAAACGGATACTGTACCGTGTGCACAGGGAAGTGTCATCATAGTAAACATATCAAAGAAGACAAGAAATACGTCATCAGAAACGCAAGCAAGTTGATAGATTTTGACAATTTTAGAAAGGAATATGAAAAAGCTCAGGTACATACCAAGAGATTCTCGGTTATAATGGATGATCTTGACAAAGATCTGCAGGCGCTTGAGGACCAAAAGTTCATTCTTCTGTTCAATGCCTACAAGAACATCAAGCATCTGTCTCAGATCGCATTAAAGCCAGACTCGGCCTTCACTCTTCAGCATCTGGACTTCTTCATCCCCAGAGTGAGGGAGGCTGGGAAAGAAGACTGGGTCCGAGAGCTGGAGGAAATGAAGAGAACCGCTGAAACTGAAGAAGCCAATAAAGACGCTCTGAGTTACCTGAAAGCTGGTCTGGCAAAACTTGTCTTTGGTGAGCAATCAGATGCGTAGCAATAGGGCAGGCAACGCAGGCAATCAATTGTTGAGGGCTGATCATTTAAACAATAAGAAATGTTAATATAACATTTAATGTAACCCCCTTACAGGGAGACTTCGGCGTGATCACTTGCATTTCTTTCCTTATAACAGCGGAAACAACTTAAAATGCTCCGTCATAAGAGTAATATGTAATAAAAGTCTATGGTCATGTAAGAATAATGCCTCATTTGAAACTGTAAAAGGTCCTTTATTTGTGTAAACTCACAATAACAACGTGTTTATGCATGCGCTTGAGCGCAGAATGGGCTATATTCCTCCATGCATCCAGTATATATTCACAGCAAAAACCCCAGGGTTAAATTAACACTCCTCAGAGTTTAAGTCCAGGCTGACCATTAGTGAAGACACCTGATGATAACAAGCAGAATCACTGAACGAAAGAGTCTTTAGGTGTTTAGGTCACCATTATGGGGAACAGTGTTTGCTTTAGTTGGGCCCTTGACTTTTTAAAGGGGTGGTAAAACACATTCTTTCGAAGGCTTGATTGTGTTTGTGGGGTGCACTGTGCACTGGGGAGCATGTGTTCATGCTTTGTTTTTAAAAAATTGCATTATTTTTCATATATTTTACCTTTTATTCTACACTGCTCTGTCCCTCCTTGTAAAAACGGTCTGATGGTTTCCAGGTTGTATGAAGCCAGTCCCTCTAAAATACGCAATAGGCTCAGATTGGTTAGCTGGCCCAGTGTGTTGTGATTCGCTAACCGCCTATTGTCCATTATGTCACATTTTCCGATCTTCTCCTCCGACCCCTGTCTGTCTCGTACTTTGATTTATGATGGGCAGCATATATCTGCCTAAAATGCGACCTGTTCCCCTCTGTCTCATACACACATGCATATAACATGTTGTATGTTAAACACAGCACTGCAACGCTGCCCCGTCCCTCGGAAGGCTGAACAAAGTGGACCTGCAATCCGGATGAAAATAACAGTGTTTCATCGGCATTGCGGCAACAACACTCCAGCTTACTAACTATACCACAACAACTCTTCCCCACAGCGATACAAAATGGCCTCGCCACCCTTATTTAATATTCTCGGAGGAGGGGTTTATGTAAATATTGGGACTGGTGATGTCAGCAACCCTGGAGGAATGTGTAGTAGTCTCTAGCGGCCGTTTGCTGTAGTCCTTAGAAATTGATTTCTTTAAAAGCAAATATCTCCCTTTGCTTTAAACTTTGAACGTTGTAACTTTGAAGATGTTGTTTATGCTCAAACAGCAACATTACACACTAGCTAAAGTTAGAAAAGTGAAATCGTGTTTTACCACCCCTTTAACATAACTTTTTCAAGGCTGATTAAAAACCTCATTGTGTATTGTACATAATATAATGATATATAATTAAAATTATTGTGTAAGTAGTAAAACAATACAAACGCAAAAAAAAATGTTAGATGCAATTTACGCCCATGGACCGGGCTATAAATTAGTTTAATGATTCAATCATGATGATTGTCAAAACACAACCTACAACATCTGATCACATATCTCTTGGCTTGTTTCACAATAACTTGGTTACAGCAGCCAGAGAAAATCGAAAATTATAAAGTCAAGGGTCAAGAGCCCAACTAAAGCAAACACTAATCTCCATAATGGTGACATACAACAGCAGGTGTTCATCACTAATGTTCAATCAACACTCAATTAATCCCCTTAATTATCCCATTAATTTTAACACTCTTGACTCTGGACTTAAATAAATTCTGAGGAGTGTTCAATTAACACTGAAGTTTTTGCTATGTTTAAGCAGCCTAATTAAATAAATATAAATGTGTGATTAGTCGACTAGTTGCTTAAATGAATGACTACTAGTCGAGTAGAAAAATCTTTAGTCGGGGGAAGCCCTAATCAATACATTTCCTTAGTTGACATTATTTAATTAGTAATTAGTTTATCCAGCTCCTCTACTTCAAATTGATTATGTTAACACTATTTAGTTGATAAGCCAATAAAATAATAAAATGAAGATTAAATTAGCCATATATTTCTATATGTATGAGCTTGTTCTTGCTTGTTCCTGTCACCACCACACAAAGCATCGTTTTTAAGGTGACAATCCATTTTAAATATGAATATTGTACTGTATCTTGAAGAGTATTGTATCTTCTATTATAAAGATGAAGAAACACATTACAATGTATGTAAAAAATAAACAATTTATGTTCTCTTAGATGTGTTTTGACTACTTTTTGTATGTTGTGTTATTATAGCGGTAACAAAGATATATTCATGTACCCAGTCGTTTGGCCATCACAATCTGGCCCTTGTCAAACTCGCTCAAATCCTTACGCTTCAACACATCAACTCTGAGGACAAAATGTTCACTTGCTGCCTAATATATCCCACCCACTAACAGGAGCCGTGAGGAAGAGATAATCCGTGTTATTCACCTGTTATGCCTGATCTGTGTACAGCTATGGTAACTTAAACTGACAAAACCCTCTTTTGGAACCTTTATGTTGAAGTGTAGCCAAACTTTGATATCATAGTTCATCCACTAGAGGGAGTGATGCGTATGGCATAAAGTAACTGAGGATTGTAAACAACTACAAGACATTAATGACTGATTCGTTCTTGTATCTCATTCCTTTATCCTTCAGTCCTTCCACCATGATGATGACAGGCTGTATCAGGACAGAGAAAGCTGAAACATTATTTACAAAAGTGACATACTTCAACAGTGCTTTATCGAAGGCATACTTCACCCAAAAAAATGTAATTCTGTCATCACATCCTCATATGATTTGATCTGTGGAACAAAATAAGAAGATATTTTGAAGACACATTTTTGGTCCCTATTCACATAACACTGTATTATTATTTATTCAAAATGAATGAATCAAAAACAAGAGGATTCGGCACACCTAGTCCAACAAACATAACAATTACGTTAAAAGAAATGTTCAAGAGCAACCATTTTAATGAAGAATTGAATAAACATCAGCTAAGGTAGAAGGAAAAGGAAATATTTTCAGGTAAGTATCATTTATATAATTTGTAAATGTATGTATTAGTCAGGTGTGTGTAATACTGTAATTATAGTGGCACCAGCCTATATAATCATGGATGAACAATTATAAATGTAACGATTGATAAAGCCAGCAGGATTCAGAGTTATGATGAGAAATGACCTTTGGGTTCGGCTCTGAGCCGTCAGTCATGCTGTCGAACCGGTTTGTCCAGTTCAAGTGAACAAAAAATGGAACCGCAAACTATTTTGAGAACTTGAGTGACGGAGAGAAGGATCGGAGGAAAGCTGTCAGAACGGAGGTACGTTCACTTTAATCTGTTTTTATGGCCATAAAGAGTGTTTAATACATGTTTAAATGATTTTACATGACAGTCACTTATAGAGTCACATGGAGTTTTTGTGATGAAAACTTTTTGGGATGTCAGACTTTATATATTCAGTTCTGTCTCATGAAAACATGCAGAATGATTATGCTTTATTTCTTTATGCTTTATTGCTTATGTTCTTCTGGTAAACCCCATCTGAACTGTGAAATGACACAAACTAGTGTCTAAAATAGAGACTTTCCTTTCTCATTTCTTTAGAAAAACTGCCAATTATATGTGTGTTTACATGTTTAATCAAATGTTTGAAGGATTAAACACATCACCTTATTTCAGGATGTTCAAAAATATATATATATATATATTGTCAGAATATTATTTCTTGGTTATGTGAATGTTAAGGTATCATTCTTCACACATTATGGAAACATTACTCTGAACGTTACTCTTGAGTGTTCTCTGAGTGTTACTCTTGAGTGTTCTCTGAGTGTTACTCTTGAGTGTTCTCTGAGTGTTACTCTTGAGTGTTCTCTGAACGTTACTCTTGAGTGTTCTCTGAGCGTTACTCTTGAGTGTTCTCTGAGTGTTACTCTTGAGTGTTCTCTGAGTGTTACTCTTGAGTGTTCTCTGAGTGTTACTCTTGAGTGTTCTCTGAGTGTTACTCTTGAGTGTTCTCTGAGTGTTACTCTTGAATATTCTCTGGGTGTTACTCTTGAGTGTTCTCTGAGTGTTACTCTTGAGTGTTCTCTGAACGTTACTCTTGAGTGTTCTCTGAGTGTTACTCTTGAATGTTCTCTGAGTGTTACTCTTGAATGTTCTCTGAGCGTTACTCTTGAGTGTTCTCTGAGTGTTACTCTTGAATGTTCTCTGAATGTTACTCTTGAGTGTTCTCTGAGTGTTACTCTTGAGTGTTCTCTGAACGTTACTCTTGAGTGTTCTCTGAGTGTTACTCTTGAATGTTCTGAGTGTTACTCTTGAATGTTCTCTGAGCGTTACTCTTGAATATTCTGAGTGTTACTCTTGAGGGTTCTCTGAGTGTTACTCTTGAGTGTTCTCTGAGTGTTACTCTTGAGTGTTCTCTGAACGTTACTCTTGAGTGTTCTCTGAGTGTTACTCTTGAGTGTTCTCTGAACGTTACTCTTGAGTGTTCTCTGAGTGTTACTCTTGAGTGTTCTCTGAGTGTTACTCTTGAGTGTTCTCTGAGTGTTACTCTTGAGTGTTCTCTGAACGTTACTCTTGAGTGTTCTCTGAGTGTTACTCTTGAGTGTTCTCTGAACGTTACTCTTGAGTGTTCTCTGAGTGTTACTCTTGAGGGTTCTCTGAGTGTTACTCTTGAGTGTTCTCTGAGTGTTACTCTTGAGTGTTCTCTGAGCGTTACTCTTGAGTGTTCTCTGAGTGTTACTCTTGAGGGTTCTCTGAACGTTACTCTTGAGTGTTCTCTGAGTGTTACTCTTGAGGGTTCTCTGAGTGTTACTCTTGAGTGTTCTCTGAGTGTTACTCTTGAGTGTTCTCTGAACGTTACTCTTGAGTGTTCTCTGAGTGTTACTCTTGAGTGTTCTCTGAGCATTACTCTTAAGTGTTCTCTGAGTGTTACTCTTGAGTGTTCTCTGAGTGTTACTCTTGAGTGTTCTCTGAGCATTACTCTTGAGTGTTCTCTGAGTGTTACTCTTGAGTGTTCTCTGAGTGTTACTCTTGAATGTTCTGAGTGTTACTCTTGAATGTTCTGAGTGTTACTCTTGAGTGTTCTCTGAGTGTTACTCTTGAGTGTTCTCTGAACGTTACTCTTGAGTGTTCTCTGAGTGTTACTCTTGAATGTTACTCTTGAGTGTTCTCTGAGTGTTACTCTTGAGTGTTCTCTGAGTGTTACTCTTGAGTGTTCTCTGAGTGTTACTCTTGAGCGTTCTCTGAATGTTGCTCTTGAGTGTTCTCTGAACGTTACTCTTGAGTGTTCTCTGAGTGTTACTCTTGAATGTTCTCTGAGTGTTACTCTTGAATGTTCTCTGAGTGTTACTCTTGAATGTTCTCCGAGTGTTACTCTTGAGTGTTCTCCGAGTGTTACTCTTGAGTGTTCTCCGAGTGTTACTCTTGAGTGTTCTCTGAGTGTTACTCTTGAGCGTTCTCTGAGTGTTACTCTTGAGTGTTCTCTGGGTGTTACTCTTGAGTGTTCTCTGGGTGTTACTCTTGAGTGTTCTCTGGGTGTTACTCTTGAATGTTCTCTGAGTGTTACTCTTGAATGTTCTCTGAGTGTTACTCTTGAGTGTTCAATTCAATTCAATTCAAATTTATTTGTATAGCGCTTTTCACAATACACATTGTTTCAAAGCAGCTTTACAGAAAGTGCATTTCATAGATGAACAGTATAAAAAATGTTAAAAAACACAATGTTAAAGAACAATGTTCGAAAAAGATAATCAGTCGTGTATTAATTTAGGCCATAACAACGCTGGCGTTGAGTCGTCTCTTCACAGGCGTGGAGTCGTCTCATCACAGGTGTTGGGGCATCCAAAGTCTTCATGAGAGGCTGGATACCAACCGGAGCTGACGAACTATTTACCTCGGGACTAGTGTCCCGAGATAACAACAGAAAAGCAGATGGGAAATAATTAGCGTAGCTGCTGTTCAGAATATTATATTAATGCTGTTGTTCCGATTTAACTGTAGTATAAAAGGTAATTATAATGTGAATGCTTGGCTAAAGAGATGTGTCTTTAATCTAGTTTTAAACTGGGACAGCGAGTCTGAACCTCGGACAATATCAGGAAGACTATTCCAGAGTTTAGGAGCCAAATGTGAAAAAGCTCTCCCTCCTTTAGTGGACTTGGATATCCTAGGAATGACCAGAAGCCTAGAGTTTAGTGACCTTAAAGAGCGCGATGGGTTGTAGGGCGATAGAAGATCCGTTAGATACACTGGAGCTAAACCATTTAGGGCTTTATAGGTCAGTAGCAATAATTTGTAATTGATACGGAACTTAATAGGTAACCAGTGTAGAGATGATAAAATTGGTGTTATATGATCATATTTTCTTGACCTAGTAAGAACTCTAGCAGCTGCGTTTTGGACTAACTGTAGTTTGTTTATTGAGGATGCAGGACAACCAGCTAATAAAGCATTACAGTAATCTAATCTCGAGGTCATGAATGCATGAACTAACTTTTCTGCATCAGAAATAGATAGCATGTTACGTAGCTTAGCAATGTTTCTAAGGTGGAAAAATGCCGTTCTTGTAACATATGAAATATGATTTTCGAATGTCAGGTTGCGGTCTAGTATAACACCTAGGTCTTTTACTGTAGTGGATAAAGTGACAGGACATCCTTCCAAGGTAAAGGTTCTCTGAGTGTTCTCTGAGTGTTACTCTTGAGTGTTCTCTGAGCGTTACTCTTGAGTGTTCTCTGAGTGTTACTCTTGAGTGTTCTCTGAGTGTTACTCTTGAGTGTTCTCTGAGTGTTACTCTTGAGTGTTCTCTGAGTGTTACTCTTGAGTGTTCTCTGAGTGTTACTCTTGAGTGTTCTCTGAGTGTTACTCTTGAGCGTTCTCTGAATGTTACTCTTGAGTGTTCTCTGAACGTTACTCTTGAATGTTCTCTGAGTGTTACTCTTGAGTGTTCTCTGGGTGTTACTCTTGAATGTTCTCTGAGTGTTACTCTTGAATGTTCTCTGAGTGTTACTCTTGAGTGTTCTCTGAGTGTTACTCTTGAGTGTTCTCTGGGTGTTACTCTTGAGTGTTCTCTGAATGTTACTCTTGAATGTTCTCTGAGTGTTACTCTTGAGTGTTCTCTGAGTGTTACTCTTGAGTGTTCTCTGAGTGTTACTCTTGAGTGTTCTCTGAGCGTTACTCTTGAGTGTTCTCTGAGTGTTACTCTTGAATGTTCTCTGAGCGTTACTCTTGAGTGTTCTCTGAGTGTTACTCTTGAATGTTCTCTGAGTGTTACTCTTGAATGTTCTCTGAGTGTTACTCTTGAATGTTCTCTGAGCGTTACTCTTGAGTGTTCTCTGAGTGTTACTCTTGAATGTTCTCTGAGCGTTACTCTTGAGTGTTCTCTGAGTGTTACTCTTGAATGTTCTCTGAGTGTTACTCTTGAGTGTTCTCTGAGCGTTACTCTTGAGTGTTCTCTGAGTGTTACTCTTGAGTGTTCTCTGAGCATTACTCTTGAATGTTCTGAGTGTTACTCTTGAATGTTCTCTGAGCGTTACTCTTGAGTGTTCTCTGAGTGTTACTCTTGAATGTTCTGAGTGTTACTCTTGAATGTTCTCTGAGCGTTACTCTTGAGTGTTCTCTGAGTGTTACTCTTGAATGTTCTCTGAGTGTTACTCTTGAGTGTTCTCTGAGCATTACTCTTGAGTGTTCTCTGAGTGTTACTCTTGAGTGTTCTCTGAGTGTTACTCTTGAATGTTCTCTGAGTGTTACTCTTGAGTGTTCTCTGAGTGTTACTCTTGAATGTTACTCTTGAGTGTTCTCTGAGTGTTACTCTTGAGTGTTCTCTGAGCATTACTATTAAGTGTTCTCTGAATGTTACTCTTGAGTGTTCTCTGAGTGTTACTCTTGAGTGTTCTCTGAGTGTTACTCTTGAGTGTTCTCTGAGTGTTACTCTTGAGTGTTCTCTGAGTGTTACTCTTGAGCGTTCTCTGAATGTTACTCTTGAGTGTTCTCTGAACGTTACTCTTGAATGTTCTCTGAGTGTTACTCTTGAGTGTTCTCTGGGTGTTACTCTTGAATGTTCTCTGAGTGTTACTCTTGAATGTTCTCTGAGTGTTACTCTTGAGTGTTCTCTGAGTGTTACTCTTGAGTGTTCTCTGAATGTTACTCTTGAGTGTTCTCTGAGTGTTACTCTTGAGTGTTCTCTGAACGTTACTCTTGAATGTTCTCTGAGTGTTACTCTTGAGTGTTCTCTGGGTGTTACTCTTGAGTGTTCTCTGAATGTTACTCTTGAATGTTCTCTGAGTGTTACTCTTGAGTGTTCTCTGAGTGTTACTCTTGAGTGTTCTCTGAGTGTTACTCTTGAGTGTTCTCTGAGCGTTACTCTTGAGTGTTCTCTGAGTGTTACTCTTGAATGTTCTCTGAGCGTTACTCTTGAGTGTTCTCTGAGTGTTACTCTTGAATGTTCTCTGAGTGTTACTCTTGAGTGTTCTCTGAGTGTTACTCTTGAATGTTCTGAGTGTTACTCTTGAATGTTCTCTGAGCGTTACTCTTGAGTGTTCTCTGAGTGTTACTCTTGAATGTTCTCTGAGTGTTACTCTTGAGTGTTCTCTGAGTGTTACTCTTGAATGTTCTCTGAGTGTTACTCTTAAGTGTTCTCTGAGTGTTACTCTTGAATGTTACTCTTGAGTGTTCTCTGAGTGTTACTCTTGAGTGTTCTCTGAGCATTACTATTAAGTGTTCTCTGAGTGTTACTCTTGAGTGTTCTCTGAGTGTTACTCTTGAGTGTTCTCTGAGCGTTACTCTTGAGTGTTCTCTGAGCGTTACTCTTGAGTGTTCTCTGAGTGTTACTCTTGAATGTTCTCTGAGTGTTACTCTTGAGCATTCTCTGAGCGTTACTCTTGAATGTTCTCTGAATGTTACTATTGAGTGTTCTCTGAGTGTTACTCTTGAATGTTCTCTGAGTGTTACTCTTGAATGTTCTCTGAGTGTTACTCTTGAGTGTTTTCTGAGTGTTACTCTTGAATGTTCTCTGAATGTTACTCTTGAGTGTTCTCTGAGTGTTACTCTTGAATGTTCTCTGAGTGTTACTCTTGAGTGTTCTCTGAGTGTTACTCTTGAGTGTTCTCTGAGTGTTACTCTTGAATGTTCTCTGAGTGTTACTCTTGAATGTTCTCTGAGCGTTACTCTTGAGTGTTCTCTGAGTGTTACTCTTGAGTGTTCTCTGAGTGTTACTCTTGAGTGTTCTCTGAGGGTTACTCTTGAATGTTCTCTGAGTGTTACTCTTGAATGTTCTCTGAGTGTTACTCTTGAGTGTTCTCTGAGTGTTACTCTTGAGTGTTCTCTGAGTGTTACTCTTGAATGTTCTCTGAGTGTTACTCTTGAGTGTTCTCTGAGTGTTACTCTTGAATGTTCTCTGAGTGTTACTCTTGAGTGTTCTCTGAGTGTTACTCTTGAATGTTCTCTGAGCGTTACTCTTGAGTGTTCTCTGAGTGTTACTCTTGAATGTTCTCTGAGTGTTACTCTTAAGTGTTCTCTGAGTGTTACTCTTGAATGTTCTGAGTGTTACTCTTGAATGTTCTCTGAGCGTTACTCTTGCGTGTTCTCTGAGTGTTACTCTTGAATGTTCTCTGAGTGTTACTCTTGAGTGTTCTCTGAGTGTTACTCTTGAATGTTCTCTGAGTGTTACTCTTGAGTGTTCTCTGAGTGTTACTCTTGAATGTTACTCTTGAGTGTTCTCTGAGTGTTACTCTTGAGTGTTCTCTGAGCATTACTATTAAGTGTTCTCTGAGTGTTACTCTTGAGTGTTCTCTGAGTGTTACTCTTGAGTGTTCTAAAACAAATAGTAACATTATTGAAGTCAAGATGGCTTTGAACGAACGTTCTATTAATGTTCTATTAACATTCTTTCTGAGCAAGCACACATCACTGATTAACCTTATACGAGCTGGACAGAGTGGGAGTAACTAGATCATGGGTTTGATTCTCAGGGATCTCACCAGACACAACATAAACAGACCAGGACAATAGGGCTGTTTAATATTTGCTTTTGACCCGCACCACACAGTTGATGAAAATGCTGGTTAACCTAGAAGGCTTCTCTTGAAATTGTGGGACTATTTATCATTTATGGTCTTGAGCATGGTTTATGCATTAGGCCTTTTTTATTCAACGCACATTATAAGTCGTTTATGCCAAATAAATAAATGCACTAGACAGTGGGATAAAGCAAGAGGCATAATGACCTTCGCTGTGAGTTACAGGGAAAAGTAAGGGACGAGTTTATGGAAAACAGTGTCATATGAAAGGGCCAGATATGCAAACGAAGGCACCCAGACAAAGACTTTATGGCAGGTCCAGAGCAAAGCATAACGTTCTTCACTAGGAAACCTTCATAGGTAGTACGTTATTTAGTTTGTTTTCCTCATTGAATCAGGCTTGTGCCTGTCTTTCGGTTCAGGGTTTATTTCAGGACGTTCTTTGGCTGCATCAGAGATTTCAGAGGATACACACGGCAGTTTTTACAGTTTTTCAGGAGGTCTGGACGAGCCCTGGTGCTTCCCTTTGATGTGATGTGTGTCGTAAGATCCAATTCAGTGATGATAATACAGGTAAAGCAGTCCTTTGTCAGTGGTTGACTCATGCGGTGTTGTGAGAGGCTTTGTGCCTGTTTATGACTCACTGGTTCAGAAGAATAACTCGTCTGAATCTAAGCAAATGTGTTGACTTTTATGCTCTTATATACAAACTACCATTCAGAAGTTTAGGGTCGGTAAGAATTTTTTGTTTGTTTGAAAGAGTCTCTCCTGTTCACTAAGGCTGCGTTTTTTTTAAATCAAAAATACAATAAAAACAGTGAAATATTGCTCCAGTGTAAAACAGCTGTAAATATATAGTACCGTGTAATTTATTCCTGTGATCATTACTCCAGTCTTCAGTGTCACATGATCCTTCACAAATCTTTCTAATATGAGGATTTGATGCTCAAGAATTTTTTATGGAACCGGATTCTCAGGATTCTTTGATGAATAGAAAGTTCAAAAGAATTTATTTTGTAACATTATAAATGTCTTTACTGTCACTGTTAATCAATTTAATGCATCATTGCTAAATTAAAGTATGAATTTATTTATCTAACTGACCTCAAACTACACCAATACATCGATCAGACATAACATTATGACCACCTTCCTAATATTGTGTTGGTCCCCCTTTTGCTGACCCGTCGAGGCATGGACTCCACTAGACCCCTGAAGGTGTGCTGTGGTATCTGGCACCAAGATGTTAGCAGCAGATCCTTTAAGTCCTGTGAGTTGTGAGGTGGGGCCTCCATGGATCGGATTTGTTTGTTCAGCACATCCCACAGATGCTCGATTGGATTGAGATCTGGGGAATTTGGAGGCCAAGTCAACGCCTCAAACTCGTTGTTGTGCTCCTCAATGAAAGGCTGGACATGGGCTCAACAATGCTTAGGTAGGTGGGACGTGTCAAAGTCACATCCACATGGATGGAGGACCCAAGGTTTCCCAGCAGAACATTGCCCAAAGCATCACTGCCTCCGCCGCCACGCCTTCTTCCCATAGTGCACCTGATGCCATGTGTTCCCCAGGTAAGCCACGCACACACACCCGGCCATCCACGTGATGTAGAAGAACACGTGATCATCAGACCAGGCCACCTTCTTCCATTGCTGCATGGTCCAGTTCTGATGCTCACGTGCCACTGTTGGTGCTTTGGGCGGTGGACAGGGGTCAGCATGGGCACCCTGACTGGTCAGCGGCTATGCCGCCCCATACGCAACAAACTGAGATGCTCTGTGTATTCTGACACCTTTCTATCAGAACCAGCATTAACTTCTGGAGCAGTTTGAGCTCCAATAGCTCGTCTGTTTGATCGGCCCACACGGGCCAGCCTTCGCTCCCCACGTGCATCAATGAGCCTCGGCCGCCCATGACCCTGTGGCCGGTTCTCCACTGGTCCTTCACTTTTGATAGAGACTGACCACTGCAGACCGGGAACAGCCCACAAGAGCTGCAGTTCTGGAGATGCTCTTGTAACCCCTCCTGTTCAAACCGCCCGCTCCAAGCGGGACTCGAACCCGGGTCCGCCGGCATGAGAGTCGGACGCTCTAACAAGGAGGCTAAAGGCTGCAACCTCTAGCTTCAGTCGCTAGAGCGTCTCTTGAGATCAGAGGAGTGAGGTTAACTCGCACAGTGACTACTAGCTGGCCTCCGTTACACTCTGACCCAGTCGTCTAGCCGTCACAATCTGGCCCTTGTCAAACTCGCTCAAATCCTTACGCTTGCCCATTTTTCCTGCTTCTAACACATCAACTCTGAGGACAAAATGTTCACTTGCTGCCTAATATATCCCACCCACTAACAGGTGATGAAGAGATCATCAGTGTTATTCACTTCACATAATGTTATGCCTGATTGGTGTATACAGTATATACACTGAAGCCACAAGCCAAGTCAGAAAGTCAACTTTATTTCTAAAGCGCTTTTATACAATGTAGAGTGAGAGATATGTGTGTGTCATCGGGGGTTTCTACTTAGGCAACAGAATTTTGGCTACACAGGTGTTTGTATTATTCTCTGTATCCAGTTCATCCTGTTCACGTACAGTAACTTCACTTTGAACGTGACATCAGTCGGTCTGTGTAGTAGACACTATAAATAAACCTGTCACAGCTGTGCTCCTTTTTATCTGTACTTGTTTGTCAATGTCTTCTAAAGAATGTGACGTGATGTTTGTTAGTGGATGAATATTGAACTTTAGGGAAATGAGTGTGTTTGCATGTTTTCTGTGCGTGTTTGAGCTGTTCATAATGTGTGAATGTACCAGTAACATACAGTGCCTTCACGGTATAAATAGGAAGAAATGCAAAGATGTTCTTTATCTTTGATCTGATTTGACAGTGAAATGACGTTTCATTGTAAACCTGTCATCACTTACAGCTGGTATTTTCAGTGACGTAAATCTATACTTTCCATTACACTCTTAATGTCTCAATGTTACAATGCTGGTTCATAATCATGAAACACAACAACTACAACTAAACCATAAAACCTGAAATCAACTGACAATAAAAAGGCAATACATCTCTCAAGATCTCAGCTGAGAATTAACAGAGGTTTAGATGTTGATGTTTTATTGAAATGGTCACCATTATGGAGATCAGTGTTTGATTTGGTTGGGCAGTTTGACTCTTGCCTTTTTTTTGTTTGTGGTCTTTGTAACAGTGCTTACTAAAACATCATTTGTTGCAAAGAAAGCCAGAAACAAAATGATCAGATGATATTGTTTTCAGCACAATAAATGTCTCATCACTGACCAAAAGTGGTTGTTGATAGATTATATTTACCTACAGTACTTTCTCATCATAGATTAGACATTCTGACATTATGGGAAAAACATTTTTAGACCTACACACAGACATCAAGTGTCAGCATATGAATGAATGGTGACATGCTTCATGCCACAATGCATGCTGGGAGCCGCAATAGTATAAAACTCATGGCCCCCAGCATGCATGAAGCATGTCACCATTGTTGAGATTCATATGCTTATTCTTGATATCTGTTTGTGTCTAAAAAAATTAATTTGTACAATTTATTTAAAAATCTAAATTCAGAATGTCTGATCTGTGGCAAGAAGGTTTTGTTGGTGAATATTATCTATTAATAACAAATAAACACTTTTTGGTCAAGGGTAATATTAGTTCATTTATCCAAAAAAAACAACAAAAAAAACATAATCTGATCGTCTTTGTTTCTGGCTTTCTTTGCAACAAATTATGTGTTTTAGTAAACAGTTAAAAAGACCACAAACTCACATCATAATCAAGAGTCAAACTGCCCAACTAAAGGGTCCTGCACACTGTGCGATTTTTCTAAATCCTCTGCGAATGTTGCTTGTCAGACTGTACGAACATGATCCCCGATACATGTCACACTCTAGGATCTCAGTTGTCATTATGTCAGACTGTACGACAGTCAGACGCGAAAAACGGACGCAAGCAAGAGACTCGTACGGACTGAGTTTTACGTCATCAATCCGTGACACGTTCGGTAACGGTGAGCCGCATTCACAGACACAACGGTAGCGTTCAGCAAACAACAAAAACAAGCGGTGGCATTTTTCATTCACCTGACTCTTTTCGACATGTTCCCTGTTGAGATTTGATGTTGTCGCACGAAATGCGTCATCAGGTTCTGCGCTCCTATTGGTTCTTGATTTGACGGTCGTCCTAGGAGAAGTCACACTGCAGGATTGCGCCTCAAATCTTCTGACACCGCCAGAATTTTGTCCGAGGTGAAATTTGATCGCAACGATCATTAATCGGTTGTCGGTGCACATGTCAAACTAAGGATCAAAGACTTCAGATTTTAGCCTAGGATCAGAGAAATCTTTTAGGATTTCAAAATTTGTCTCAGACGGCCGAATCGTGGTCAAAATCGCACAGTGTGCTTAAAGGAAACACTGATCACCATAATGGTGACCAAACATTTTCAATATCAACAATTTCAACATCTAAACCTCTGTTAATTCTGAGATCTTGAGAGATGTGTTGTCTTCTTTTATCTTCAGTTGATTTCAGGCTTTAGTTGCGGATGTTGTGTTTCATGATGTTGAACCATCATCACACTGTAACTGATTTATGAATGAAATTTCAGCATTTTTTCAACATTAATTGTAATCGTGAACAAACGTGATGTTGATTCAATGCAGCTAATATTGACATGTTAACATTGATTTAACATTGTTTTGATGGTGGCTTGCTATCTGGGTATTGACCCCTCCGTTGGTTAATTAGATGCGGGCAAATGAAAAAGAACTGTAATTTTAACCTCGATTTCTATTCAGTTTTGAACAGGGTTGCATTGTGAAAGCCAGTTGATCTCTTACTGATCTTTCACCGTTGTGTTCTTCAAGCGCAGGTGTAATGGATAACCGATCCAGGAACGACGCTTCCCTACATGGATCCACTTCAACAGACCTACGAGTGAACCTCTGAAAACATTAGTTTGGGAAACATCTGCTCTCAAACCCTCAGACTTGCCTGATGTAAGCTTTAACCCAGACATTATTTATGTATATGTATTGAGTGTGCAGAAATAATCAATTGGGCGTCTTGCTGCGTTAATAGAAGCCCAAATAACGCCCAAGCGTAATGCTGGACGACGCCAAGGCTTACATCGAACTGGGTGTCGCCAAGCTCGAGAACGTCCCCGAACCCCTGAGACCTCGGGATAAGAACCGTCTCAGCGACGTCCCCAATCCGCGCGAGGAAAGCATTTCTTCTTCTCGAAACATCTCAGAATGGACTGAACCTGACGCCGTTGACCGGAGACAGAGTTTGGCAGCCTTATCTGAGACCTCCAGGACTTCCAATGTCACCGTTGCGTTTTCTCAAAGCTCCCAGAGCCGGTTCCTCGTGACCCCTGAAGGCGATGGGTCCCGCCGGAGGTGCGGATGTTTCCGCGCGGTGCGGATGGCGTTCCTGCGGTGTCTGGGGGAGACGCCGCTCATGGTGTCCGGACTGGTGCTGGCCATCCTCTTCTGCGTGACCATCATCATCATCATCCCATCCACCGGCAGGGTAAGATCCGATGACGGGGGAACAGACGTGTGTTTCCAGCAGGTGTGTGTTTCTAAATCAAGGTTTTGTCTCGCTCTCTCAGAGCCTCAACACTCACCTGGCGGCGTTCACAGTGGTGTGTGTGGCGGTGTGTGTCTGCGCGGCTCTTCTGGTGTGTTTGCCGTGTTTGCCGGTGGTCCGGCGGGGAGAAACGCCGCTCGCGCTCTTCATCTGGTTTCTGCTCCTCATCATCGCCATCGTGTTCATCTTCACCGGAGGCGTTGTCACCGCCTGGGAGCAGGTCAGATGATTGACTCGCACACTAGCTTTTCTTTTTAAGCCAGAAACATGTTCTATGCAAATCATTTTCATTTAAACTTTAGTCATTTAGTCATTTTTATTCGTTTTATTTTTTTAAATGTCTATATATTTTTTTGTATTCATATTATAAATTAGTTCATTTGTTTATTTCAATTAGTTAGTTCATTTAAATTTTTTGTTCAAGTTAGTTTTTTGTGTCTATATAGAATTTATTAATGTGTGTGTGTGTGTGTGTGTGTGTGTGTGTGTGTGTGTGTGTGTGTGTGTGTGTGTGTGTGTGTGTGTGTGTGTGTGTGTGTGTGTGTGTGTGTGTGTGTGTGTGTGTGTGTGTGTGTGTGTGTGTGTGTGTGTGTGTGTGTGTTTTCATGCTAAAATTGTCGTAATTTTGTTGTGCTTTTGTCTTTATTATTATTTTTATTTTTATTTTTATTTTATTTTACATTTTAATTTTAGTTTAAAAAATATATTTTTTTGTCATTTTTATTGTGTTTTTTAATCAATTTAATTTAATTTAGTTTTAGTAATTTTGCCGTCTTTGTCATTTTTAGAGGGTTTTTTTAACGTGTCTGTGTAGTTTTATACATTTTTATTTCAGTTTTAGTTATTTTATTTTATTTGAGCAACGAGCAGAAATAAAATAATTTAGTTTTTTACAGTTTATCTCAGTTAACATGTATTTTATTTCACGTAACAAAAATGGCATTTTAATGATGTATTTTTTGTTCAACAGTAATAACCCTGCTGTATATCTGAGAGATGTTCTCCTTTACTCCTGCTGTTTTTCATCCTCAGGTCGCGTTCTTCCTCTTTCTGTCACTGTCCGTTTATACCATTCTTCCTCTCAGGCTCTCATGGGCGCTGATCTTCGGCATCGGAGTGAGTGTTTGTCACATCCTCATCATCTGTGTGTATGTGCCTGTCACTAGTCCAGGGATACGCGACCTCGCCCTGCAGGTAACACACACACACACACACACACACACACACACACACACACACACACACACACACACACACAAGCACATTCTCTCTCTCTCACACACACACAGAAAGACAGACATATAGACACACACACACACGAGCACACACTCTCTCTCTCTCTCTCTCTCTCTCTCTCTCTCTCACACACACACACACAAACACATACACACACACACGAGCACACACTCTCTCTCTCTCACACACACACACACACAGAAAGACAGACAGACAGACAGATAGACACACACATACACACACACACACACACATAAACACACTCTCTCACACACACAGACACACACACACACACACACACACACTAAGACGCACACAGACACACATTTGACAGAAAGACAGACAGATAGACACACACACACACACAAACACACACAACACATTCACACACACTCCCATACACACATACACACACACACACACACACACACACACACACACAAGCACACTCACAAACACTCGCACACACAGAAAGACAGACAGATAGACACACACACACACACACACACACATAAGCACACTCTCTCTCTGCCTCTCTCTTTCACACACACACACACACACACACACACACACACACACACACACACAAGCACATTCTCTCTCTCTCACACACACAGAAAGACAGACATATAGACACACACACACACGAGCACACACTCTCTCTCTCTCTCTCACACACACACACAAACACATACACACACACACGAGCACACACACTCTCTCTCACACACACACACACACACACACACACAGAAAGACAGACAGACAGACAAATAGACACACACATACACACACACATAAACACACTCTCTCACACACACAGACACACACACACACACACACACACACTAAGACACACACAGACACACATTTGACAGAAAGACAGACAGATAGACACACACACACACACACAAACACACACAACACATTCACACACACTCCCATACACACATACACACACACACACACACACACACACACACACACACACACACACAAGCACACTCACAAACACTCGCACACACAGAAAGACAGACAGATAGACACACACACACACACACACACACACACATAAGCACACTCTCTCTCTGCCTCTCTCTTTCACACACACACACACACACACATAGGCACACTCTCTCTCTCACACACACACACACACACTCAGACACACACACACACACAACTTAGACAGAAAGACAGACAGATAGACACTCACACACACACACACACACACACACTCTCACAGACAACACACACACTCTCACACACACACACACACACAGAGAGAGCTTTACAAACACCTGAATGCTTCATGGCTGGTCAGAGGAAATGTTATATGCAAAACCTGTGCAGCACAGGCCACCGGCTGATTTTCCTGTCTCCACACGTATTCAAAACTCCTTTCTTTGTGTCAGTTGGTAGCGAATGCAGTGCTGTTTGTGTGCGTCAACTGTGTGGGTGTGTTTCACCTGTGGCACACCGAGCACGCTAACCGGAAATCCAGCAAGAAACGAGAAGATTTCGGCAAAAACCGTTCCAAGCAGGCCAAACAGAAAAGCGATCAGGTACAGATTCCCATATATCCGACACTCTGCTTGACACACAGCGCTGCTCGCGTGAACCTCAGCTAACATGCATAATAATAATAATAATAGCACTAATAATTGTTTTTATTTTCAAATATTATTTTATTTTATTTTTATTAAGTTTTGTATTTGTATATGTTCATTATAATCAACTATAAGCCGCGGAGGCTTGTTTCCACTACAGAATGAAAAATAAACACGGTTGGTTCCAGAAGTAAAATCTCTCCATAGAGAAATATAATATAAACCCTTAAAGACAGCCCTATTTTGAGTTATGGGGTTGTTAATCTATGGTATTTGCTTCTGCTGAAGCCGTCAGCCTGCATTTTTTCAACTCATTTTTTTAAAATAATAATGTTTCCCTCACTAAAGCGGATAAGTTCCCTTTCAGTCAGTCACGTTTGACGTTACATCGAAACACTGACGTTATGGGCTCTCACTTGGGAGCCCAATCCCCTTCAAGTGGTAAGAAAACAGGCCAATGGACATTGACGGCGAGTGAGATTTGCATGGTAAGCCACTCCCTCAGATATACGGGTATATAAGCTTGCCAGCAACTCAATCATCCAGCTTCAGTTGTTTTCACAGCCAATCTGCCTTTGCTGAATCAGGGATGTCTTTTGTTGGACATAAGGCAAGAGAAAACTTTTATTGCAGCGATTTTCACCCTTGGGTGCTTCAACAATAAAAAGAGCAGTTTCCTTAAAAGAGCACGCACAAGTGACGTTGCGTCTTTTTAAAGATGGCATTTCACCCGTGTATTTCTGGATGCGGCCGTTTCCTGGCCTCGTCCGACAGCCACGATCGCTGCGGGAACATGACCATCGCAAAGTTAATAACGCAATGTTCCAATATCTTGAAAAATGTACCGCAGAGAACCATATGCAGGGTGATCTGAGGGTTATAATGGGAGCTCACATACGTTGCTGTCTGTGGAGTTTCCTGATGAGCCTGCGAGTCCTTCTCATGGAGGTCCCAGCATATCCTATGGACATTATTTCGAGGGTCAGGTATACCAGTACAAGGTCCGCTCCTTCGGGCTGTCCCTGTCTCCCCGCGTCTTCACAAAGGCCACGGAGGCTGCCCTTGCTACACTAAGGGAAGTGGGCGTTCGTTTTCTCAACTATATCAATGACTGGCTTATTCTAGCTCACTCTCGAGATTTGTTGTGCAAGTCCAGGGACCTGGTGCTCCAGGGGCAGGACAGCGGTTCTACTTAAACAATTTCAGAGCCTCTTGGGGTATATGGTATCTGTAGCCACGGTCACACCGCTTGGATTGTTGCATATGAGACCACTTCAACACTGGCTAAACGGACGAGTCCCGAGATGGGCATGGCGCACTTCGGTGACCATCACATCTGATGGCAAACATTCAGCCCGTAGTCGGACCTTGCCTTTCCTTTAGAACAAGTGTCTAGCCACGTTGTTTTCTGATCTGGAGGCGATTCAAAGATGCGCAGGTAGACCTGTTTGCCTCTCCAGAATCCTTCCATTGCCAGCTTTTTTACTCCCTGACCGAGGGGACATTTGGGACGGATGCACTGGCACACAGCTGCCCTCCGCAAATATGCGTTTCTGCCAATATGCCAGTTCTCCTGACTGCTCTCACATCTATCAAGAGGGTGGGGGACCTGCAGGCATTTTTGGTCATCGAAACGGGCTTGGAATTTGGACCGGCTGACTCTCACTCGTTTAGTTCCCACCACTCCTTTTCGGGACCAGGTAGTGAACTTGCAAGCGCTGCCCCTGAAGGAGGCAGACCCAGCCCTTGGGTAGTTGTGTCTCATTTAATCCCTACACATCTACGTAGACTTCACGCAGAGCTGTAGAGGCTCAGAGCAGCTCTTGAAGGGTCAGCAGAAGGGAAAGGCTGTCTCCAAACAGAGGTTTGGGTGGGTGGTTGGGTGACACCTAACACCTTCACGAGATCATACAATCTCTGGGTTGAGCTGGTTTCTTCCTGTGTTGGGTACAAACAGGTAAAGTGCGGAAACACTGGCTCAGTGTCTCGCTTGCATCTCCATTCCCCTCTAAGAGGGGGATACGAGTGCTTTCTTACTCTCCAGGTGTGTTCCCCACTTGGCGAACCCTGAATGGAGTTTCCTCCAAGCATCCTTCAGCAGTCAGACTGATGCCAGACCCAGTACTTGCGTTGCATGCCCAGTTGGTCAGCCCAAATTCTGGACCCGTATTTGTACAGTTCCATTGACAGCAAACTCTCCCTGGGCAGATTTCGCTCTGCCCCATCTCTGCGTCTGTAGTGGTTCCATCCCAAACTAGGCAGGACCTACCGCAGAGATCTTCCATATGTAGCACTGGTCCTTCTTCCACATGTTAACTCCCTGTGAGCCTCCGTAGCGTCCCTTTGACTGATTGAAAGGGAACGTCTCGGTTACTGTCATAACCCACGTCCCCTGAAGGAGGGAACAGAGATGTTACATCCCACCTGCCAGAACCCTGAACCACCTGCTGAATGCCGGCTCCTCAGCACAAATCTGAAGGAGTGAGTTGCCGGCAAGCTTATATACCTGTTTGTCCTTGGGAGTGGCTTGCCATGCAAGTCTCACTCACCAATGTCCATTGGCCTGTTTTCTTACCACTCAAAGGTGATTCGGCTCCCAATTGAGACCCCATAACGTAAGTTTTTCGGTATAATGTCTCCGTTACCTCCTTCGGGTAACAAGGTTTATTTTTGTCTGATTTTCAAATACTTTTTTTTGCTTCAAATCAAAGTTTGTAGTGTTGTGATTCTCCTCATAGCTGGTTGGTTTGGTTCATGCAATATAATGCTTTAATAAAGACTTTTTAAAAAGAAATTAAGAAAGCGAATCAGCGCTGCTGTTGCACAATATTGCTCACACTATTTATCTCACAATTCTGACCTTTTTTCTTTTGCAATTGCGAGTTTATTTTTTACAATTCAGGCTTTATAATTTACATTTCTGAGTTTATATATAACAATTCTAAGAGAAAAAGTCATAATTGTGAGATATAAACTACCTTAGTTTTCATAGTAAACAGCCTACATTTAGATTAATGAATTATATCACATGGCAATTTATTAAATTAAATTCCCTTGTGGCGTGTTTGCTTAAACAGAATAGTCTTCAATAATCAGTTTTCCTCTTGTACCGGTTAACCGGTGTGTCCAGGAGCATCTCCTGCTGTCCATCCTGCCTCGATACATCGCCATGGAGCTGAAGACTGAAATCGTCAAGCGTCTGACCGCTAAATGTACCGCCGAGGAAAATCGACCCAATTTCCACAGTCTTTACATCCGACAGCACAGAGACATCAGGTGTGACGTCACACACCCCCACACTCACATAAAAAAGCCTTAATTATTAGTAGTGTACACTGGCTGTAATAAACACACACGGGTATTTTTTTGCAGCATCCTGTACGCTGATATCGTGGGCTTCACGCACCTGTCCAGCACCTGCACACCTGAGGAGCTTGTCGGCGTTCTCAACAAACTCTTCGGCAGGTTCGACGACATCGCCAAGGTGAAGAGATCTCCGTCATTGTCGCTCTTTGAATTTTTGTGTGTGTTTGACTCTTTACCTGATGTTCCACACACTCTCTGTAGAAGAATGGCTGTTTGCGTATTAAAATCCTGGGCGACTGTTATTACTGTGTCTCTGGTCTTCCTGATCCGATCACTCATCACGCTCGCAACTGCGTTCAGATGGGCCTGGACATGTGCACTGCCATAAAGTGAGTCCCACCAACACAAACACATACAGTCCGAAAATCATCTTCTCTCTATCAGTGTTTGCCCAAGCCAACTGAAATAAAATAAAAAGTTTAATTGTGTGTGCACACCAAAATAAAATGTAATTATTTGCGCCAGAAGATTGCATACAAAGTCAATGCATAGACGCAAAGACGAATGATGCAAATGGCTCAATCGCATCTTCTGCACAAGTTGAAAAAACGAGCTTAAGCAGAAAATTCATATGACACGTTGTCGGGCAGGCCAATCGAACAGGTTATCAAACTGGGCACCTGACTAAAATTGGGCTGTCATCCAGAGGCAGTTTATGGAGAAGACGGTGAAATTGTGTGCGCCTCTGGATGGGGTTTGGCTTTCCAGCGTATTTGGGACTTCCACAACAGGTACAGAGCAGCAATAGTAGTTATCTCTAACATGGTTGATGACAGACAAAATGGCGGAAAAAAATGTTGTTGTTGTGCGTTAAGACACTCCTCATCGCTAGGGTTGGGTAACGAATTCTGTACTTTTAAAGGTCCCGTTCTTTGTGTTTTTTTGAAGCTTTGATTGTGTTTACAGTGTGCAATATAACATGTGTTCATGTTTCGCGTGTAAAAAAACACAGTATTTTTCACACAATTTACTCATCTGTACACCGCTGTTTTCACTGTCCTAAAAACGGCTGATGAGTTCCTTGTTCTATGAAGTCCCTCCTTCAGAAATACGTAACGAGTTCTGATTGTGCCAGCGGTTCCTGTGTTGTGATTCGACAGCAGCTTAGCGCAAGTAACTTGCACGGAAAGGTCACGCCTCTTAACGGGAGATGTATGCGCTCAATGATCTCTACAGCGTCCCTGGGAAAGCCAAACAAAGGTGATTTGACTCCGGGATGAAAATAACAGCGTCTCGACGACATGGCGACAAACACACTCAAACGCAGCAATTCCTTTTCTCCACGCGACACTTCCTCTTCTCCACGTGGGACAGCAACAAGACCACGCCCCCTTTTTTCGCGTATTCTTGTGGGCGGAGGTTAGTCTGTTCTACTGTTCTACTGACGTCATTTATGAAGGAAGTACCAGGATGTAGTCCAAGCCAGCCGTTCGCTGTAGGCTTTGAAAGGGAACTTCTGTTAAATAAAATATCTCGCTTGGCATTGAACTTTGAGCTTTATAATTTTACAGGTATTATTTATGCTCTAACAGCAACATTACACACTAACTAAAGTTTGAACAATGGGATCACGAAGAACGGGACCTTTAAGGGCACCGACCGAATTTCGTCGGTACTACAGAGTACCGATTCACATTAAATCAATCGCTGACCCATTTCGGTACCTGAGATTGCATCTGGTCATAAACTACAAACAGACTATTTAAATACAAATCCTGCGTGTCCTGCGTGTCTCTGTGTGAATGAATGACGCATACTCATTTTAAGTAACACTCTTTTAAGTAATAAATCCTACATTTTCTTCCATGTTTTAATTTTGCAGCAAAGCTCAGTTTTGCAGCACTTTGTTTGACAAAAAAAGATTGTTTAATTAAATTAAAAGATCAATTAAATTAATGTTTAATTTCTTCATTTGATTACCAGAAAATACACAACTCATCATCGTTTCATAGAAATGAAATAAAAAAATATATATTAAAATGGTTGTTTTTATGAATTCAATTACGTAAGTAGCTAGTATATATTTCAGTAAACAAACATAACAGACAATGGCGGCTCTGGAATAATGTCAATAACACTTCTATAAATGACTTTTTTTCAGTTTCTGTACAGTTATTGAGGTAAACATCCCTAAAGTACCGAAAAAAGGTACCATTGGGAACCCGGTACTGGTTAAAATGTGAATGGGACCCAACCCTCATCAACGCGCAAGTGACGCAAAAAACAAGTAATCTAGAGCGAGTAACATTCGCTTCACTTTTGGTGTGCACACCCCATACGTTTCTGGCCTTGAGGTGAGATTATTTGACCTTTAACCCTTGCAGTAAACTGAGGGAAGCGACTGACGTGAACATCAACATGCGTGTTGGCGTGCACACGGGTCACGTCCTGTGCGGCGTGATCGGCCTTCAGAAGTGGCAGTATGACGTCTGGTCAGATGACGTGACTCTAGCCAATCACATGGAGTCTGGAGGAGTGCCTGGGTATCTATCACACAAGTACACTTTTCCTCTCATTCCTGATTATCCCAGTAATATTAGTGAAGTTATTAAACGTAATTTTTTGGAGGAGTACCCCATCTAATCTTCCAATTAATACCAAGGTATAAAACCAACAGCTTACCTCTTCACGTTGTTAGTTCTTGCAGCATCCCTCCTCCTCCCCTGCTCCTCCTTTTGTACAATTTTGTCTGTTATAGGGGGGCAATCGGAGCTCGGGTAGAATATCCTCTCCGAGCCCCTCTATAGCAGACAGCAAGCCAAATCTGTTTACCACTTTCACTAAGATTATATGGGCGCACAAACTGGTGAAGTGATGATTATGGTCCCTCACAGGAGAGTCCACATCACAGAGGAGACACTGGGTCACCTGGGGGGGACATACCAGGTAGAGGATAGAAACGGCGGAAGTCAGGATTCGAATTTGAAGGGAAGGAAAACGTTCCTGGTTATTGATCCAAATCCAGAAAAGTGCAGTACAACACCAAAGGTGAATAACCAAAAATGAGTGGATAAATGATCTGTTGGTTACTTGATGGTTTGTTTACTGACTCAATGACTATTGACTAATGGTTCACTAGCTTCAGTATTGACTTACTACCGAAGCAGCAGTATTTTTGACTTTTCAAGTCTTCAATGAATAAAAGTATATTTATTTCAACATTAGTGTAGACGTGATTGTTTTCACTCTGCGTGTGTCTCTCAGACTCATGAGCTGAAGGTGAACAACAGACCCACAGACCGGCACAAGCTCCGGGCGTCGGTGCGGATGTCGCAGTACCTGAAGTCCTGGAAAACCGTCCACCCGTTTTACAACCTCAACCAACCAGAGGCCTCGTTCGCAACTCCGCCCACTACTGGTAGAAGCATCAGCCAATCACAGCCGGCTAGAGTCAGTGTCAATCATTATCACTGTCCAATTACACTCAATCACTTTGAATATGTTCAACGGCGCGTATTAATTATGGGCTTTCTCATCAACAGGAGCTCGTGGAGGTGAACACTCACAGGTGAATTTTTTTCAGGGATATGAAAGTAGACCAGTTAACATAATTAATATAATGTCCAGCTAAATTAGAGATCAGAGCTCACGTTCATGCATGGCCGCTTTGTGGTTCATATAAAGGGGGTCTGAATTTGGTGCTTTTCATTACTCAAACGGCTGTAATTTAGGTTCGTTTCTTTTCTCAGATCATCACAAGTTCTGGACAATGGAGTGACCGACTCGTTAGACCCTCTGGAAAATGAAAGGTGAGCTAATTCACTAATGTACAATCTTCACAGGGAATCAATGATAAAGAGCCTTTGACCTAATGTTGTCTTTTCATTGTTCAGGGGAACAGTGAAGCTGAACTGTGTGACGTTATGTTTTAATAACATTGAGCTGGAGAAAGAGGTGTGAATTGTTTATTCATTTAAAAGCATGCTGTTGTTTTTCCATTTAAGTTTGTTTTTCACTCTTATCTTCTAACCGTCTGTGTTTGTGTGCCAGTATTCGTTGGGTGAAGTCCAGGGGCTTCATCACTCTGTTGGATGTTTGGCCGTCATCTTCATCTCTGTGTTTGTGGTTCAGATGTTGACCTCGCAAAAGTGAGTGTCATATGCAAGGGCGTCGGAAGCAAAAAAAATGTGGGTTAGTCCTCAGAAATGTTTTAATGGAGTAGATGCCGATTACATTAAGTACAAATATACCGCTTTGCTTGCTAAACGTATAGTTTGGAAAGACAAAATTACGGAAATCGCCATTTCATAGAGAGCGTCAGTAGTGTAGGGGTAAGACGTATGGCATTTAGTTTTGACACAAATCGACCCGCGGTTCGAGTCCGCCTTTCGCCGAACTCAATCTTCTCCCTTTTCCCATCACATATCAGATCGGAAAGGCATTTATTTTCAATAAAAATGAAGAAAATATTAGAAAAGTGGAAATAAAGCATCTAACGTGTTTAATAATAAGTGTTTATCGATTAGGGGTAGGTAAACACACATGTGCTGAATGTTAGAGAGGATAAAAGTGAGTGGGTCCAATATCATTGATCGTAAAAAGTGGGTGGGTCTTGTCCCACACACATACAATGGGTCCGACGCCCATGGTCATATGTAATGATGATCATTTACAGGATGCTCCTGATCTTATCATGAACGATTCACAAGTTCATGTTATTCTAAAGCAGGGATTCCCACACTAAAATAAAAATAAATTAAATAAATAAATGTAAAACACAATAAAATTAAATTCAATAAAACAAAATAAAATAATAAAATAAAACACAATAAAATCTTACATTTAACTTAAAATAAATAATTTGTAAAATAAAAACAATTTAAAAAAAACAAATGTTTTATTTCATGCATGTCATTGGACCATTAACTGACATCAGAGAGCCGTAAACGTGAATGTTTTTGTTAGATTATTGAAATATTATTATAATTTTAAATGATTAAACTTAAAATCTTGAGAGACAAGATAATATTTTAGCTGGCAAAAAAGCTTGGTACACTTTTCACCATGCAATCAATTTGATGAAATTGATGAAAACATTTATTTTTATGAAATATATTCCAGAAATCACATAATATGGGCCCGGTCTTGATCCAGAATGGCAGATTTCTGATCACATATTTTTGGCGAGGGTTAATTATTTCCTCACATTAAGAAAACTTTGAAAGCGCTTTCCGTAGTTTTCTAGTTTTTTTTTCAGAAACCCCTGGTTCTCTTTGTGCATTTACAGAAACTTTGCACTCGCGGTGTCGTATGCTGCCACTTTCCCTGTCCAGATCCTGATTGTGCTGGTGGTCTTCACTAGATTCCTGAAGGTATGACCACGCGTGTGTGTGTGTGTGTGTGTGCATGCGTGCGTGCGTGCGTGCGTGCGTGCGTGCGTGTGTGTGTGTGCGTGTGTGTGTGTTTGGAGAAAAGTCAGATTAGTGGTTGACAAATATGACTTTTTAATGGTAAACTCTTTAAATATTACAATGAATATGTTCATAAAACAGAAGGGGCTCACAGATAGAGGTTTGTAATTAAGTATGTACATTTTTGGTCTTGTGTGCGTGTGTGTGTGTCAGCGCTGGAGCTCTAAGATTCCCTCCAGCATCCTCTGGGTACCGCTGCTGTGTGACGGTGTGGCCACCAGGGCGGCGCTGCGGCTGATGCTGGTGTTTCTGTGTCTACTCATCACGCTGCTCATGGCAGTGCTGAACATGGTGAGAAATACCTACACACACACACAACATACAGATGTTGGTAATGTAGCATAGAGGCGGAATGGATTTATTTACAGTAGAATGACAAGTGTGGAAAATTAAGAATTCAACACTACAGGCAAAACCCTTGTTTTTTCATGCACTGGCTGCTTCCATATCATTTCAGACTTATGGGAAGGATAAAAGATACACACTTAAGTTATTATTTTATTGCACTTTATCAATTTGCATCTAGATTTCCGATATTATTAAATGAGTTTTTCCTGCAGTTCAGTAACACTTATATACACCAAAACTTAGAGTTTTATTAATATCTATATTCTGAAGGTTTTTAGTGAGGGAATTGTTCATATATCATTCAACCTGATTTATATGACATTTTATTCCTAAAAACATGATTTTTTTCTATCTGTTGACAGTATCTTCTGATTTATGGAGTGATAAAAAGAGATATCCAAAATCCCCTCGCTAAAAACCTTTAACTCTAATGTGTCAACAAAATCAAACAAGAGTTTTGAGTCTGGCTTTATCCAATGTTCAGATTCATCTTCTGGAAATGTATGCATATTTCCCAGCTGGCACAGGATGTAGACTCCAGTGTTGGGCAGACGATGGATTTTGGTTCATAATGAAAGTCAGGTTGATGTCTAAATCTAACATTTGTTTGATGTTAAGCTCCAACGTTGGGCAGACATAAAATTTTGGTTGTAATAAGCACCAACAACAACAACAAAAAAAGTTTAAAAAAGGTGAAGTGCACGTCAGTTCCAGCTTCTCTTTCTACTAACCAGACTGACTTTATTTCTGTCATTTGTCTACAGAAGCTCTTATTGAGAATTAACAGAGGTTTAGATGTTGATGTTTTATTGAAAATATGTGGTCACCATTATGGTGATCAGTGTTTGATTTAGTTGCGCAGCTCGACTCTTGGTTTTTCATGTGAGTTTGTGATTATCAAATCGCACTCAGGGATTTATGCTAATGTCTGCAGTGACTTTTCTTATATTTTCATTATATGCTGTACATTGTGTATGATGATGAGTGAAACTGCTTATAATTGATTCCATTTAAAGGGATAGTCCACCCAAAAATGAAATTTATTCCATGATTTACTCCCCCTCAAGCCATCATAGGTGTGTATGACATTCTTCTTTCAGACGAACACAATCAGAGTTATAGTAAAAAAGCTTTATATGAATGGTAGCTCTGGGGTTTAATCAAGTCCTTCTGAAATGAATTGGTGCATTTGTGTGAGAAAAATATCCATATTTGAACTGAACAGACGCATGCGTAGAGTAGAGATTTTGCTCTATCCTCTGCACATGCATCATTTCAGTTGTTATTCTTTTGCTGTCTGCCAGAAGCTTGTTATTTTACTTAATAACGTTTTAAAAATTGATATTTTTTCTTCAGAAGGCCTTTATTAACCCCCGGAGCCGTGTGGACTTGTTATATCCTCCTGGGACCCAAGAATAGACTTTAGTCCTCTGTAGTGGACATTATATTTTAGTGAATTTCTCTGACATCATGTCACATGTCACAGTCGGGATGTCCTGTAAAGAGCACATCCGGGGTTTTGCAGGGATAACAAATGTTTGGAGGTTTCACCAGGACAACAACTCCTTCTTGCTCTTTAAAAACGGCTGACGTTAATGTTTAGCACTCTTATGGAAATATGATCATATTTTTTAATTATTTAAATCTGATTAATTTTCAAATTGTTTGTTATAAATCAACATCTCAGGAAAATGTTATGGGGTTTCTAATCAAAATATGACTTTCTGTTCCAGATCAGGGCATTGATTTCATAAATGAGCACTGTAGTGACAGCAGGAGTTAAATCATGATTATCAGGCATTCTGGAGACACAACAAGTGAACAGGGAAAGAAATTACATATCAATATTCCTATGAAATATTAGATATTATTATGAAAATGTTGCCAATTTTTCCTCTCATTATTACACTTCTTTTTTCATTACATGCACCGAGAACACATTAATATGCAAATTAGATGCAGTGAATAGATACATTGTATTGAAAGTATTGTCATTTTACCCACATATTTAATAAAGTATGAATGCATTTCATTATATCTTTCATAACATAGTTCAGAATCATCTTTAAATAAAGTTTAAACCTAAAAATTGATTGGTGAATTAAAAATAAATCCCATTGTTTTTGCCTATACATGCAATTTCATGTCATTTAATTTTTTTAACAACTGAGTCCTGCTGTCAACTACAGAGGACACATCATAACATATGAATACAATATCATTTTTCAAAAATGTTTTTTTCCCCATTTGTTTCTTATGCTCTAAACAATGTAATGACATAAAAAAATAAAAAAATAAAAAAATTCTGGCTCCCAGGAGGATATGATAGTGAAGGAATTGAAAATAATC